>JACSYO010001600.1:2540000-2972500 GCA_016806645.1 Ophiodon elongatus | reverse complement strand
ATGTGTCAGCTGACTGTAACGTCGCCCTCAAGACCAGGAAAACTGAATAAAAAAGTAAGAAATTCAAAAGTGGTGTTTTCACATTGCTCTTTCAGTCCCTATTACAAAGATATTTCATTAACAATCATGCTGGAGCCACTGAATGCTTTCCTTTATAAATCACTTCAACGATTGGTTATCAAAAACATGTTTTTGATAGATGTTCTGTAGGGCGACTAATTGATGAATCAACTAGTCTTTTAAGTATTGTAAATAAGAACCATCCATCTGCAATGATGAACCAGTAGTCTCCTACATGGAAGGATGTATTCAGAATAACCCTGAACACTGTAACAGTAGCAGGCAGCTGAATTTGCCATTTAGGCAAACGTTTGACAGCCAGGTATAAAAGAACAAGAACGAGAAAAAGTAATGGCCAGAGTTAAGAACTCTGAGGATGTACAAGAAGCTCCGGTCTTTGCTCTAAGATGAGGTAAGTGTGTGCATGCGTGTGTAGAGAAGGGGGAGGGGCAGGGTGTTGGTGGAAATGGAGTAAGCCAGGTGCAGAGAGAGAGAGAGAGAGAGAGAGAGAGAGACAGAGAGAGAGCTGCAGTAAATGTTCACCGGCTTTATGACTTCCGCTCACCTAGCAGGACAGGAAGCTAACACACTGCTGATCCTGCCGCTGGAGCAGGAGGGGACCTGCACATACACACTCACACACATATTCAGACACAGACACACAGCCAAAACGAATAGACATGTTCAATGATCTCATTTCGGAAGTTTTACACTGAACCGACACGACGCATCGCAAGTGGCCTCCTCTTTGTGTTTCCCATCTGCACGTGTGTGTGTGTTCCAGTGCATGTGCGCTGCATGTCTGAGACATTTCCAGAGTCTCCGGGGTCTATAAATATCTCCCTAATTCGCATTCCTGTCATTAAAAGCAGCAACCAATCAACTGCAGCTCCACTCATCTCAACACAGGCATCCATCTCTCACCAGCGGTGCACTGCTGCCCCCTGCTGAATACCCACCATGCACATGTGTCCACATGCATGTGCACATGTGCACAGGTCGGCGCGTGTGTCTCTACATGTGTGTATGTGTTGAAACCAGGCCAAGAATGCATGGCTTGTTTTGCAGGCTGCTAATTAAGCCACAGAGAGCATTTTAACGTGTTTCTAGAGCAGCAGGCAACCGGATGGAGGGAGTGGAGAGGAGGAGGAGGAGGAGAAGGGGGGGATATGGGTGGGGGAAAAGGCAAACCTCTCTGTAATTACACTTCCCAGTGCTTGGCGGGGCGCTCGGGCCCTGCGACTTCCGAAAGGCAATCTGTGTGACTGTGTGTATGCGGATGTATGTGTAGCGTGAAAAGAGAGGGCCTGCAGTTTCCAGTTTGGGATGCCGGTCCACTAATTGCTCCGCTACACCCTGACAGGTCATTTAGGAAGTACATTGAAACACTCTCTCTCACATGCACAAACACACGCCCCTTCCCGTCTCACACCTCTGAAAGAGGGATGGGAAACAATGTGGCAACTAGGGCTGGGCTATATGTTTTACATCATCATCATATCAATACGGGTATTTTCGTATGAAAAGTCGATCAACCATCATCAATTAGCCGACAGATAATATATCAGCAAATATTTTGATTATTAATTCATTATTTATGTAATTTTTCAAGTGAAAATGCTCGAGTCTTTATGGTTTCAGCTCCTCAGTTGTGATGATTTGCAGCTTCTCTGCATCGATGTTAACTGAATATTTTGTGGTTTTGGACTGTTGGTCGGACAAAACAAGACATCTGAAGGCATCACCATGAACTTTAGGGTATTGTGATGGCCGTTCAGTATTCTGAGACTTTTCATAGACGGCATAAATCATTGGATCATCAATCATATAATCACTAGGTCAATGATTAAGAATTAGAGTTTGTTTCTGAAAAGTGAAGCCTATGCAGAGGTGCCTTAAACTTCCATTCTTTCTAATAGCCAGCAGAGGGCGACTACTTATTTTCATGTCCATATATTGCATGATAAGACGATAACGTAAGAATTATTGAAGCCACGTTCATATATTGGACGATATAGTAAATATTGTGACAGGCCTTTGACTAACAGTCCAAAACTTTCATATACGACAAAGAAAAGCAGAGACTCTTCACAACTTCTGGAATTTTCCATAAGAAATTATTTAAACTATTTCATAATTATAAAATCTGTTATAGATCCATTTTTTGTTGATCAGCTTGTGTATTCATCAACGAATCATTCAGCTCTGAAGATTACACCCCACAATTATTTTATCTTAAAGTTAATTATTGCTCAGACTTACTGGCAACGTCAAAGAAACGAATGCAAAGAGACATTCTAGTAATTCACATAATACCTCCTCTTCTATGCAATTATGTAATTATTTGAAGAATAAAATCTACAACAGCATGGAAGGGGTTTTTCTACCCGTTAATGAAAAACAAGTATAAACTGCTTCACCGTATTGTGTTTACATTCACCTTTTCTTCGAGCCAAGAAAAACTGGCAAACTTGGCCGGTGAGCTGAGTGATTACGTATATAAAAGTTACTGTAGGTTAATTATCTGCATGCTTTAGCAGAGGCTCCATTATTACAACACAATGCTGACCTGACCTGATCTATCTTGTCAGGTCACACCTCAGTCTTTCATTCCAGCTATAAAACCAAGTCCAAGTGAACAAAAATCGAAGTTAATTCGGTGTAAACAAAGCTGAGGTGTTTGTCATTTCCCATTGCTACGACCCCTTATTTTTCCTCCATCAACCTTCTCTTTCAAATCTCTTTCCCCCACTGTTAATCTTTTTCTCCCTCTCCCTCCCCCTCCCTCCCAGCTCCTATTTGTTGAGGTAAGAGGCAGGTATGTGCTTGTGCAGGTGGGAACACAGCACAACGCCGCACACAGGCAGATGAGCCTGACATCATTGCATTCCTCAGACCTTACCTAGAGTCACCGCACAAAGCCTTCGCCACAAAGACAACAACCAAACACCACACAAAACACAGTCCACCTAACCCATTTCCTCTTGCATTCAGCTGTAATCTAAACAGTGCTGGTATGTTATTGGAAGGCTGCTTTCCTTTCTTCTGGGATGAGGTCAGCCCTGAAGACCCACACGTTACCTCATTTTCTCACGGAAAAGATCACGACAGGCTCATCTGGTTTGTTTGCTGCCAGCTATCGTGTGCTGTGTCAGAGCAGGCACGAGTCCAAATGAGATACAAGTTGAGATCATTGACGTACAGGCAGAAGAAAAAAAAAAAAAAATGGAACTCTGTTTTTGGGCAATGTAGCACAGAGGATGTCCAACCACAAGAGGGCAGCACAGTCTACGATAATGACCAAGTGGTTCTAGCACAGGCCTCCACTGATTTCTGGAACCTGACTTTGAGACCTACTGACTCTTTTACAGCTGTTTACATCTGATAGCACAAGTCTGTTGTCACCTCTGGATTAGCTGATTAATTGTTAGTGCCGGCTTTTTCATAATCCATTTGCACACAGCAGGATCAACCACAAGGAAGGCAATCCGTTATCTGCAAAGCTTCAAACAGCTTATCTGAAGTCTCACGTGAAGGAGCTAGGGGGATCAAATTAGCTTATCTTTTCATTGATTGTTGATCACACACACTGCTGCACCATTTCGAAACCCAAAAGTGAAGTCACAGCTAAATGCCCCTACCCCCTCTCACCTCAATCCCCTCCATCTGTCACACTTATCACTGTGGTAACTGATCTGCGAGTAGTATTGATTCGACTGTGTGTGATCGTGATGCTGCTGATGGGCAGCCGCGGTACGAATCGGCAGAGGGGGAACTCATTAATCCGAGCGATCTAACTGGTAAACTGCCATTCTGCTCGGTTGACGGCTGGGATCAAAGGTCAAGCTAAGAGCCAGATGGGGCATACGTCAATGTGGGGCATGGCCGCGTGACTAAAAGGACGATATCTCTTCCTGCCTTTCTGTCATAATATCCTTTGATTTGTTTTTCTGATTGGTTTGGGGTCTTTGTCAGAAGATATTATAGTGTTAAAAAAAAAATCAAATGGTCATTCTCAACGTTGGCTTTTTAGTGATCTACGGAGCATATGGTAGGATGAAGAAGGGTCCAAAACAGCAACACCCACGCTCACTTGCTCCTCACTCACAGCCCAGTCACACGAAACTTGACCCCCTTTTTTTTTTTTTTTACATATCAACACATCCGTCCTGCTACGCATGTGATGTGACAACATCACATGGGTAGCAACATCACACGTCGGGTGTCCTCACCACAGCGAGCTGCTGGGTAGCGCTCTTTGTTAGTGAGACAGCAGGTGTGCAATAACTCAGCCAATATACTGCCCCCAACCCCTTTGGAGACGGCCAGTTGCCATGGAGACTGGCTCAATGAAGCATCCATTCCACCCCCTCACCCCACCACCTCACCCTCTTCAAACAGCCTCCCGAGGATGGATACACACCACAAATAATGATTAGAGTACATCAACTTTGTTACAGATTGGAGTGGGTTTTTTTTGGGGGGGGTTTCACAACTCCACCAAATTCTTACACACTGTAATTTGCTAAAATGGATTATAGGATAATCTTGTGTTAAAACAGAAAGCATTGGAACTGTGCCGCAAAAAGTGTTACATATTTACAAGAATTACATGACATGGCACTAATTGGACTACATCTGAATGATTTTCCCTTTTAGAGAAGGTGAATAGCAAAGGGAGGACTCGACAAAAAAACTAGGCAACGCTAATGACTTTATAATAATATTGTATTTACTGCACCAGCATCTAAGCGAGGTGCAGTAATTATTTAACGGTGCGATTGAAATATATCTATTTTGTTTTCCTTGAGAGGCCACATTTGTCACATGCATTAATGGAGAAAAATACAAGTTTATAAATGTATCAATTATCACCAATACAGACAATGATTTGTATACTGAAGCACTACCTGTGTCTTTATTACCTAGCAATACCTTAAATAACTTGCATTAATGTCATGCTATTCCAAACTGAGGTGTTTACCCAGCAACTGTCTATGTATGATTGTGAGTCTACACAAGGTGACAATAATCAGAGGGTTTACCCTCAGATGCAAATCTAATATGCGGTGCAACAAGTTGACGCTCGTTGTACGCGCAAGAAAATATATGCAATTTCCTTGCACGTCTGCCGCAATATGGGGGGGTCAGTGGCAATTAAGTGGCACAAACATCATCGGATAGCTCTGCAAAAGGTGACGGCTCGACGCGTGAAGGCACCCGAGGTGATCAAAGCGACAGGCGGCTCGACACACACACACACGCACGCGCATGGGGCCCGCAAACGTAAACACGCAGGACTTCTCGGCGGCGTTAGCCGAGAAACCGCTGTCTGGTCGGAATGCTAGTTGCACCTATGAGACCTCCGCGGCCCTCGGAGTCGAGTCACCGCTGCAGGAAGGTAACTTATCACGGCGAGTGCAGGAATAAAGCAAGCCGGCTCACTTATTTCACGGAGAAGCGACGTTTTTGCCTCCCACCCCAAAAAAGGGGGGAATTAAAGTCTCGTGTCGCTGAATAACTCGAGCGAGCGCGAGCCGCAGGAATAGCGGAACGCACGCCTATTTGCGTTCAGCTAACTAGCCGGGCAGCTAACGCCAGCTAGCAGCCTGCCTCCTCCCTCCCCCCTCCTCCCCTCCGGCCTGACTCACCGATGTGATTGTCCTCGATGTGGACGATGAGCTCGGCGAGAGTCTCGAACTGGAGACCGCAGCCCCCGAACCTGCAGGAATTGGAGAAGAAAGAAGCGGCGGCGATGCCCGTCATGTTTTCGGCGCTGGTGCATTCACCGGGCGGAGAGGTGGTTGGGGGGGTGGGGGGGAGGCTGGGGAGGGGGAGAGACCGGGAGCCGGGGGAGGTGAGCGAGGAGGTTGAGATTTTCGGGGGTGGGAGCGCCGCAGAGCGCGGAGCAGACACCGGTCGGCCAGACAGGACAGCGGGGAACGCGACTGGGAGGCAGGCGGGACGGTGCCACGGTGGGGGTGGGGATGGGGTGGGTGGGGGGTGAGGGGGGGGCGGGCTACGTCACGACCTGCCTACCTGTTGGGATGTGCGTCCCCGGAGCCACTGTGTCATTATTATTATGAGGGCTATTGATGACATCAAACACGCTGGAATAAATCAAAGTTGAATCTTAGTATATTTACAAACGCGTTATAAAGACACCAAACACGTCTAACACATGTAATTATGCATAAATGTTGGCCTTCCCTTGTTATGAACATAATTAAATTGATCTGTTTATTTAATATTTTGTCTTTTGTTTTATGAACACCCGTGTTGTTATATGTTTTGGTTACAGGTCACATTTAAATTAAGTGTAAATGCCCCAATAATGTAAGGAATATATATCAGTGAATGCTTATTTGATGTAAATGGCTTAGCTGATTAGCAATAGAGGGTAATCTACTATATATTTTGTATTACACTGTACGTTTTTAACATATTGACATATTGCCTTTCACAGTGCTACAGACTTTTAAAACAGCATCAAAATGGCTTCCAAATATTTAAAGATTTGAGTCACTGATGGAATGCTGTACACAGAGAAAATAAGTAGTCATCAAAAAGATGTATGAAAGTAAATTTTATATAATATTAATTCATTTGATATATTATATTCCTTGTAGATGGCCAAATTCAATATACAAGTATATGGAATCAATGTAAATGTCTGTAAAATCTTCTTTAAATGTAAACCACCTGTAACAGGTACGTTACTGTACATTTTTCCCAAAGGTGATGCTTAACTTGAACACCACCGTGTAAATAAACATTCAAATAAGAGTCCCATTGGGATCTTATAGCAGTCATCCAGCTACTGTGTGGATATTATCTGGGGGAGGAACCAAACTGCTGACCAGAGTCACCTAGTGGCAACATCATAGTCCCAGAATAACAACTGTGATCCGGATATGCGCTGACAATCTAAATTCTTGTCTTTATATTCATCATGGATGAATAGCTGGCCTACATTTCCCCCCCCCCAAACATTCACTTGCAGTAATGTGTTTAGAAAAAAGATCTTCTGCTGAAATTCCATGTCAATGTATTTTATGCCTGAGGTAATCACTTTGAATTGCGTATGTGTATGAAATGTGCTAAATAAATACTTTCTTGCTTAGTTTTTCTGTTTTAATAGTTACCATGTAATGTGCTGAAGCGAGTATGTTACATGTTCATAAAACATATCAGCTTCAGCTTGCAACTGCTTCAAAACAGACAGAAATATAATTTGGGAAATCAAAAAAAATCAATCATTGTTGGTATAATTTTAAATGACTTGTGTATTTTTTCATCACTGTTGCAAAGTCACCCAGCGATAACTCTGGGTGTTAAAGTATAACTGCACATGTTGGTGTGTGTCAATCTTGAAGATATAGCAGTTGCATAACCCATTGACAACAGCATCCATCACATCCATAAAATGTAAGGATTAATGTTGCCGTCTAATGGCTCAGGGGTGAAGAGAGAACTTTGTAAATGTGTGTGTGACTCCCAGAGAGAGGAGAATGTTCTTAAATCACAGATGCTGGCTAACCAGGGCCGGCTGGCCTGTGTTGGACCTGTTAATCGAGCGTTAACGTGGCCTGTCATAAACCACTGGCCAGTGACTTCAAGCAAACAACCTGAAGACCTGGGAACACACTCGCTATTTTTTCTGACTGCCCTCTATACCCAACCTTTTGAAACACATACGCATACGTACAAAAACATGAAATAAACTCAGATTCACAGCTGCAATAGAGAGCTAACCATTACAGACACATATACATTCACACAAAACAACATGACATCACCTGCATTCACAGATGTACAGTATAGAAATCCAGTGACTTCATCAGCCTGACACAGATGTTCTCTCTTACACACAAGCATGTAGACACACACTCAACATAAACACACTCATTACACACACATGGTGTATCAGAGCTGTGACAGTGACGCAGTTCCCAACACCATTACGTGAATGAGAAGTGGTAGCATGTGTTGTGAAACGCAAGCGAGAAAGGGAGAGACTCAAAGCGGGTTTATGGTAAATGACATCATCTGATCTGAGGCCTGTGGGTGGCGCACGATGCTACAGTTCAGGATGGATTTTTAAACAAACTAACAAGTAATAAGTTCATCAGCTTCTTTTTCTCTGAAGACAAACCGTCCAACTAGTGTGATGGCCAACACACAACTTGCAGTGTACATGTGTTATGTTACACTAAATCATAATACACACACACACACACACACACACACACACACACACACACACACGACAAGTAGTCTGCTCTTGAGTGGATCTGCATGTGAGAGCAGAGTTGGATGTAAATTTAACTCCAACCCAACACATTACAAAATCAGATGACTGTAACTTGTATACATGTATCTGTTTCCAGTCACTTTTTTAAGTCCCACATTACTCTGCACTTCACTGATAGAAATAGTCAGAAACCACCATGTATAAAATCAAAATAGCTTGACTGCTGACAGCTGATTGGCAGCTGTGTGATGTAGCTACAGTGAGGGTAATGCTACATGGGGTTTGAGGTCACTAAGTTTGTTTGACCTTTGACCCAAACAGCTATATTCTTACAGACGGGGTGACATCAGGCTCTGAGCAGGCAGCCGTCTAAAGCTCCCAGTCTGGCTGTTAAGAGCCATGCTGAGGTGAATAGGAAGCCAGATGATAATGGCTGGTAGAACCACTGAGTTATGGAGGTAGTTGTAATCTCAGTGGCGTTGTCTGCTCCAGGGCACCAGCCAGAGACTCCCTGGCTGCCGTCATACACTTTTTAGTGTGACTGTGCACTCTTAACGGGCACGCACACGTGCCGTAAAACAATCCCGTATCTTCACTGAAAACAAAGCTCAGTGATTCACATCCACACAGGGGGAAGAGCGCAAAACCCAGAGTGACATCATCACAACTTCCTGTTTCTTCTTGTTGCCGTGGCTGCCAGAATTTACATACTTTAGGCGATTGGTGGATGATGAGTCAGTAGGGTTTGGTCCCATTTTGCTCTTCAACCACAACAAAACCATATCCCTCTGTTCAGCTCCAGCTCGGCTGTAGCACCGGAAAGCCTGACCAAACATGGCAGAGATATGGCTTAGCTCAGTGGAGGGGTGAATGACCAAAGTCCCTCCTGTTCATTTGTATGAACAATAGTATTTTATGGCATCATATAAATGATTTTGATCAAATTACAAAACAGTGGGCATTTATTTATAAAAACAATTGAATTCAGTGTAGCTTAAATGAAAACCATTAGAAATGCTACGTAAACCTGAATACTTTAAAATCTCATATCTCTTTCATCTCTATTAAAACTGCCAAACCATACATCATATAAAAGGTCTGCCTTTTGTAAAAAAAAAAAAACACACTGAACAACAATCCTTTGTTCCTGTATAAAATATGTGTCCCCTACACAAACTTGTGGCAGAATGGGGTGTTTGCTCTGTTCATGACTTATGACATCATATTGAACAAACAATGGCTGCCAGTGTGTAGTGACTGTGGATGTATTGATGGTGACAAGAAACCCAGTCTATCAGAATGTGTTAAGTTTTATCAGTAACGCTCTACTGCTAAAACTTTTGAACTATCTTGAATCTCTTTCCTCTTTTTGTCACTATGGCAGGCTGAACTGTATCATCCAATAAGAACTTGATCATACTGTAGCAATCCCACACGGTTGCAATAATACCCTTGGAGAAGGTTTACAATATTTTATGAATATTGTAATAACATATGTATCTCTCTATATATATAATTAATATAATACACATAATATAATATGTAGGCATATATATACAACAATATATATATATATATATATATATATATATATATATATATGTGTGTGTATATATATATATATATATATAATATATATATATATATATATATATATATATATATATATATACATATATATATTATATTACATGTGTATTATATTCATTTGGTTTGTCACTCAATTGTTGGTTGTCTTTAGACTTTAGATATATACATTTGTGTTTGATTATACATTTTTTTTTATTATTCTTCTCAGACTTCAAAAAGAGATCTTGATCTCATTGTGACCACCTGCTTAGGTAAATAGTTAGGGGTAGAGAGGCAATACAACCTTTTGGGTCATCAGAGATTAAAACAGGGGGCCACTGGACCAATTTATTATAATTAATATACATTTATAATTATAATATAAAAAATAAGATTATTATTAGTAGTAGTATTACCATCATTATGTTGTTAGTATTAGTTGTAGAAGCAAATGCAAGTAGCCTATTAGCACCGTCATTAGGCTAATATACTAATCATATTCTTATCATGTTGTTTATCGGGACAAAGCCTAATTTCTTCTCACATCAAGACTGATATGTTTCATAATAATAATTTGGTTCTAAAATAAATAGAAGCCATAACCATCGGAAAAGTATTTAAAAAAAAAACATGGGGGCTATTGCTCATTTTGACGCATAAAGTCGATGCAGACGCTGGGACGTCCCACTTCAGAAAGACAGAAAGTGGGGTGAGAGAGAGAAACCGGGTCTCCTCCGCCCACCCAGTCTGCCCCGTGTCCCGTCACGTTGCCGTTGGCGTGTGTGTGTGACTCGGGTTGTCCGTCGGTCCAGGTCCCCACCACCACGCTGCTGGCCCCCGTCCGTCCTCCTACCGACCGGTGTCTTAACCCCGCCCCCTCCCCCCTCAATCCCTCTCTCCGTACGGGACCGCAATGATTTAGAACTTCAGGAATCCCACGTGACGTCACCGGGAGAATGATGTAATGCTTCTGTAAATAGAACGTATTGTAATCTCGCTCCAGTCCAACGTGGTTCCTCTCTGGAGCGCCGCTTGTCCCTCTCGACTTGTAGGTAAGCCTCCGCAATTTACTTTCATTCACAAAACTTTAAACTCCACAGCGAGCGCTCGCCATGACGCGGACACCGACTGCTGGATTTATCTTCTAATCGGGAATTTTTCTTTTGTGTTTATTTTTTTATTTATTTTTTTGTACGCTGCTGCTGGAAAGTTAAGAGGGAAGTTTTTTTTGGCGAGCTGTCCCGGTGAAGTCTCATCCCCAGGCGGACGAGGTTGAGCGCGAGTGTCTATTTGGGGGGTGTGACAGCACTCTCCTTACAGCTGTGCCGGGCTTGTTTATGAGGCGAGCAGGTTGCGTACACATAAGGAAACACACCGGCATGTTCTTGAGACACACGCAGGCACTGGCCGGCCGGCTGCCGGACCGTGTGCTGGTCAGAACCGCCGCCTAATTTAAGCCGAATGAGCTCCGAGCCGGGGCGACCGGTTCGATGCTATTGACGTTCATCCATCAAACATGGCAACTTTGAGAAGTAGTAAGTAAGTAAAGTTGTCTCATTCTCTAAATCTGGATATTGTGGATGATTCAAAAGCAGGTGGTTTTAGAAGTTGTGAAGTGCATTATGTCATCCATCACAAGTGTGAGAGCAAGAGGAGGAAGCGGGAAAAAAAAAAAAAAAAAAAGAGTCTTATGATTCAGTTGCCCCACAGATAAACAAATTAAAAAAAGAAAAAAAAATGAAAATCAACTCAGAAACATTAATCCGTTTAAATTGGCAACGCGTTGACCGATCTGTTGTGGGATTTGTGTACTAAGGATGATGTCATTCCGCATCGATGTAATCGCTCTGACAGAAGGTTTCGCTGAAAATGTGCTGAGTCTGCTCTTCTTGTACAAGTGCTGCTGAAAGGAGGACAAAGAAGTAAAAAGTGTTGAAGATAATTGGGATTATCATCGTCTAGGGCTATCTACCTGTGTGTCTCTAAACTATCACATTATGTAGCCTAATATTATTGCTCCAAGACACCGTTAAAGTGCAGCCATAAAGCCTGCAAAACCGGTAAAGCTTCTATCTTTTTCAACTGATTTAGTAAATTATCTATATATTTATCTATATATCTAAAATTGTGTTGTTGTGGACACCTGTTTGTTAATTCCATATTATAATACACACACACGCGCACACACGCACACGCGTGCACACACACACACACACACACACACACACACACACACACACACACACACCTATGAAGTCATCTCTACTCGCGGGGGTTGGAAAATGGGGGCTGAGGCAGGTTCAAACCTGTCAGGAGTAGGCCGACAGTGCAGCCCTCCCTCTGCCTCCTCCCACCCTCATTCCTTCTCTCTTCCATTCATTGTGTCCTCCTCCTCCTCTCTCTCTCTCTCTCTCTCTCTCTCTTTCTCTCTCTCACTGCCATTTGCCCTTTCCATTGCTCTCTCCATCACCCTAATGTCACTCTCCAACCCCTCAAGCCTGTCTCCCCCCCAACACACACACACTTTCCATTTCTTATGGAAGCATGTACTTTTGCCCTCTTTCTCTTCTCTCACTCTTTCCCATAACATCAGGACCCACTTTCCTGTCTTCTCAGCGCTTTCTGCTCACGCGAACCCAAAGTTTGCTTGAGGGGAAAGCATGTAGGTACCTGTGAGTTAGTGTCCCACGCACATCTCACCGCCGCCATCAGCACCGTTCACGTTTCTCGATCCCTTCTTCCTCCTCCCAGCAATTATTAGTAAGCATCCACCGTAGGGGGATGAAACGTCTAGCGAGAGTCACCCCGTTGACCTCTCTACGAAGTGTGTGAATCTTGTTTGGTGACACACAGCCCAGAGGAATGCCTGAGGCCAGGGAGTTGAAGACTTCTTCCTTTGCCCTCAGTGGAAAATGAGGGGTCAGCAGCAGTCGTACATTCAAATAAGTCATAATTACCCCCCATGACAGGCTTAATATCTCCACTGAAGACCTGCGTGGGTCAAGCCTGGGTTAGCGCTGCATGTGGGTTTATCACTGTGCTCCATTCTGTGTTTGTGTTGATATTTTTGTACCCTACGATGACTTTATATTTATGTTATGCACGGCCAGCATGTATCCTGTCATCACTCTTGTATTATTAACTGAAGCCCAGATGAAAGCTTAATTGCACTAAACTAAGCACTTCACGACATAATAATAACCATGAAGAGTAAAGACGGTGGTGCCGTAAGGCCTTGATTCCCTTCTGGTGCGTACGTGTTATTAGTCATGAGTAATGAATAGTTAGGAAAAGCACAAACAGATTGTATTTATTACAGCGCTCGTCCTAATAAGAAGGACTACCTGCAGTATACAGCAATGCTGCTGCTTTCCCGCTGGCACCAAAGGGATCATTTTCCACGAGATAATGTCGTGTCTCTGGGTGAAACATCCGTCATCTGTGGCATCCACCTCATTACACAACACTTCCACAATAAAGACGTGATAATGGGAGGAGAGCTGCATCATACAAGTTCAGTGTGTGATTTATCGTAGGGCACTCTCTCTTTGTAATTAAAAATAACACCCCACGCTGCCTTCTGAATCAAATCATCATACAGCAACTTTGATCCCAGAGGGTTATGGTAGTGATGAGGATGGAGGTTAAATTGTTGTTCTTGCTTCTTCTGTTTCGTAGGCTTGCGTATGACATGAATGACAAACAGGACAGGCCTTATGTGTGCGGCGCCCAGGGCTGCTCTCAGGTCAGTTGGATACAGAGCGTGTGTGTTACGCCTGCACCGTAGCAGCTGTAATGACTCTTTGTTTTACAGGACAATATATGGTTATTATGATCAAATTGGATTTGTAATTCTGACAGGATAAAGTCATCTATCGCAGGTCAAGTAAAACGCTTTAATATTGCAGAAAGACATATGATTATTCCTTGTGGACGCAATGTATTTCCAGGTTGAATAATAATACGATTTTAATAATATTTAATGATTTTATTTGTCGCATGAAATGCAAGGTGGCATACATTCAAGTTTAGTGTGCAATTAACACCTATAATAAGTACGAGTAAAAAAAATCAATAAAATAAACATTACAAATATATTTTTCATTTGTTTATTATGTGGAGTGATACATGTTCTGAGATCGTCAACTGACTTCAGACCATTACAACTGCTCGCTCGGCCATGAGAGGCGTTATTTAACTGAACGTCTCATCCCATGTGTGGCGTCATGCAGCTGCTCGCGTCCCTTCATATCTTTCTCATTGTGTCGGTGTTTCTGCAGCGCTTCCAGTTAGAGGAGCATCTGGTCAGCCACAGACGCAAGCACGAGATGTCCCTCAAGTTCTCCTCCATCAAGGCGGATACGGCTTTCACAGGTGAGAGAGCACAAAAGAAACCACGTAAAAAGGAAATAAAACATTTTGCCTGTCCTCTCTCCCACACACACACCGAGAGCGGATATTTGAGTTTGTGTATCCCCTTATCGCCCCAGAACCATAAATAATCTTCCTCGTTTTTTTTTCACGACTTAGATATGCTGTATGTCACTCAGTTCAGCTGTTGTCTGGCTGCATGTGTGTGTGTGCGTGTGTGTGTGTGTGTGTGTGTGTGTGTGTGTGTGGTGACCTCTTTTCAGGATCAGTGCTTGATGAAAAAATGATGATGCTAGTTATACAGTATGAAAGCAGATAAGCTCGATACAGGCTTCTTTCCCTCAGATGGTCTGTGTTGGACATGGACAGCACAAACCTTCTTAAAGATCCTACTCTTTTATGTTTCATATATATTTTATAAAGTAAAGGTGACAGGAGATCATCTTAAAATTGTGATGTAGCCAAATGTTTGTGAATACCTCAGTTTTTTTACTGTGTGGAGCTGGGTTTGCCAATAACACTAGTTTGCTGAGTAATTGCACATATTTACCAATATCAGATGGACTGTTAGTAAAATGTATTACCACAGCAGTGGTATATCAATTATACCATAGTAGAGCATATTCTTTTTCTTAATTTCCAGTGACATTGCCTCACATTTTATTGTTTTGTCAGTTAAATGTCACAAAATAGCATAAAAGAAGGAAAAAGTAGTAAAAGGTATTTCAGAGCCCAAGGTGACTTCTTCGAATAGCTTTTTTTTCCCTCAACTAACGCTCCAAAACCCAAAGATACTAAATTTACGATCACAAAATACAGAGAAAAGCAGTAAATACTCACATTTGACAAGCTGGAACCAGAAAAAAAAATGAATTAATGATAATGATACTTCTTATTTTGTAAATTCCTCATCTTCTTCCTCTTCTAATTTGTCCCACATGTGGATAGAAAAGGGGTCTGTTTCTCATGAGCTGCTAACCCACCAATTATTTAATTGCCATGGGGTTTAGTAAGGAGAGGTTGTGCCCTTTGATAGTCTAAATCCTGTTTTAGATGCTTTTTGTAATTGCAAACTCTCCAGAACCGTAGTCAAACTATATGTTTACAACGCAACAACAAATTAGTAACGTGTGGTTTTTTTACTCCACTGAGACATTAGATGAAACAGCTATTTAAAGGCAAAAAAATACATGTTTTTTGTTCAATATACTAATCCAATTGTATTTCACATCTTTAGAAGCTCCTACAATGCAGTGCATGACGAGTAGCTTCACTAGGCAAACCGTTTTTTATATCGCACCACCGCGGCCCAGACTCATGATCATAACACTGTCACGTGACAATGTCTGTAACCATAGAAATAGCTGTCCATTTGGAAATAAACATGAGCATGGCATCTAACCTCTGCAGACCCTCCCTCTGCATCTCTCTCTCTCTCTCTCTCTCTCTCTCTCTCTCTGTCCTGCAGCCTGTCACGCCTCCTGCAGGAAATCTCATGTCAAAACAAAGAGCCCGGCTGACCTTTGACCCCTGCATGTTTAGACGGCTCAAAGAGACAGACTGATGTTATCAGAGAGAGAGAGAGAGAGACAGAGACAGAGAGACAGAGAGCACGGCTGAGAGGAGACTTGGTTCTACAGTCGATTTAGAAAGAAAATAAGCTAAAACAGGGCAGACCGTTGTGGCAAAAACTCAGCGATACATGAATGTCTACTCATGTTTTCAACCCGCCCCTCCTCTTTTGTTTATGCATTTGTACGTCATGCTTCCAGACCAGACTCCGACGCCGACACGATTTTTGCAGAACTGTGAAGAGGTCGGTCTGTTCAAGGAGATCGAGGAAGAGTTTCTTCAAGCACAAGAAGAAGAGAAGAGCAAACAGGTATAAACATTTTTACAAAAAATCCAAACCAAAAGTAAGCGGAATTTGAAATGTTTTGGCTCTTTCTGGCTCAGGTTAGCGTTTTGAGTGACACTTGAGCGTGAGGGAGATATAAGCAGTCGGACCCAATGAGACGACTGCAGATATCTGACCTGCTGCGAGGAAAGACACACCGGGCGATCACATTCTCCCATGTAAATTAAACAGCCAGGCATCAAACACACAAGGACATGCAGACACACACATCCACATCACTTCAGATCACCAAGCACACGCTGACTCAAAGTAGACACTGCACGTTCAAAAAAAAGGTTCCCAGCTGATTGTCGCTCCCACTTCTCCCCACAGAGGCTTTCTCACAATGGGCCACCCTGTATGAACCAACAGCAGCTCAAAGCCCAGCTTCAGCTCCAGCACCCACCCCAACCTCAGCACCCACAACCGCAGCCACCGCTGCACCATCCTCAGACCCATCCCCTGCAGCACCCTCACTCTCACGGCCCCATGATGGGCCCCAGCTGCAGCCTGGCTGCCCAGCAAGCGTTGTCCTCCTCGCAGTCTGGGTCAGTCATCACCCAGGCTCCTTCCACCCTCACACACTCAGGGTGAGTACGGCTGCAGACATGCACACCTGAGAGGCACTCATACACACGTACAGTACAGATTTCACGGTGCATCCATGCAGCTACACGTATTCCTTCATCACACACACACACACACACACACACACACACACACACACACACACACACACACACACACATATTTGCTTTAAATGTTGCCTTTTCTCACTCTTTCTTCCTCTCTTTTACCCTGTCTCGCCCATCCTGTTTTGGACATATTATAACTCATTCTGTCTGGCACAGACTGGCATTTCCCCCTGCATAATTTATCACTGCACTAATGAACTCAGAGAAAGGAGGGGGAAAAAAAAAATCACACATCAATTTACTGAGAGAACAAAGTCATAGCAAAAGAGATGGAGAACCGCTGCACACCACCCACTCAAACCCACTGACACTACCCACCCTGCCACCCAAATACTGCCTCTGTTATGTCTGTTAAGACTCAGAACCAGACTGGAGTCTCGCAGCGCCTGTGCCGCTTCCATGGCTCCCTGGTTATCATCCAGTTCAACAGACAGATTAGAGGAGTTCCTGTCTTTCATCTGACCAGCTCCCACCAACTGCTTTCCCTCCTGCTGACATTTCAACTTTGGATTTGGATTTATGTCATACATATATTGTGGGCTTATGGGAAAATGTCACACCAATTTTAATTGGAGCGTGCTGTTTGATGTGAAAAATAGCACTGTAATGTTTTAGGCTTGTGAAATTTAAACTTATGCAATTATTCACAGATTTAAATGACTTCAGGCAATGAAAATGATAACATTGTAGTTGATAATACAAGCAGCTCTTTAACTACAAAACAGTAGTGTAGATTATATGTAACATTTATACATTCCAGTTTAACACTAACGTGCACATTTTTGCAACTGACATTTTTCGTAAGACTCAATGACAACATGTTTATGACTGGATTCAATTCATCTAATTATAAATATGTATAAGTTATGGTAAAAAAAAAAGAAGCACAACACAAAATAGAATAAAACCAAAACACAAACAGAAAACACTTTTATTGCTTAAACCTAAAAATAAACCTCAACTTCAACTTCCGTCAGCACCTCCATTTCCACTGACACATTTATTCGCTAAAACTCATTCTATATAGTACATTTTTTATTACTTTGTTTACCAGTCATAGTTATCAACTAATGAATTAAAAGGGGCCGTTTTATTATTACATTTGTGACATTTTGGCAAATGTTTGTTGGACATTTAATGTCTTTATTGTAGAGTAGACAGTAGAAACAGGAAATAAGTGAAGAGAGAGATAGAGATAGAGAGCGGCATGCAACAAAGGTCTCTCGTCTCAAACCGGGGGACGTTGCGAATGCACGTTTATTGCTATAAAAAAAAAAACAGGTCATCAGGACGCCTCTCATTTGTAGCACTTTTCTTAATAATTTGGAGAGTAAGGAGGAGTTTTAACTGAAGGCTTAGGAGATAAAAGCCTTGTGATTTCTGCCTGCAACACATATAGTAGATAAACAAAGTCTCTGTCACATCGCTGCAGTTGATTTTATGAACCAAGGTACCAAAAGTAAGTCAATGACACAATAAGCTCCAAACATCTGTAAAGGTCCGGACAGAACAGGACAGGACAGAACAGTGGAGAGTGAGTTGACAGTTGATTATGGTACATTAATTGGTGCCAGCGGAATCCAGACAGCATGTTAGTCAGTGAAACCAGCTAAGTGTTGCTATATGAACCACGGATCGTGTGCCTGACTGTTTCCCCTCGTGTTTACGAGTGGTTTCCATAGCGACCTGGTCTCTGAGAGTCTGGCTGTTGGCCCGGTAAAGCTGTTGTGGTTACGTTAGGAAATGCTGTTTTGGTTTGTCTGTACTTTGTTGTATGCTAAACGGGCCGCTTACCCCGGATTCAGTGATGACATCATTGCCGATGACCTCAGCACGGCCACGGAGGCCCACGCTGTCCGATTGGCTGAGAGCCAGAGCTGTTAGGTCAGCACATGGCACCCCGGGTCTCTACATCCCCCGCTGTGATCCCTAAGCGTCTCTCCTCCCTCTCAAGCTGTCACTTTTTTCCGTATCTCTGTTTTCTTTCAAGTTTTTCATCTCATAATAGTTTCCATTGACGTTGCCTCACCTCACCTCAAACCTCTGCTTACGCCTTTTTGCTCACATACAATCACGTTGAGATTTTTTCTTTCCTTCAGCGGATGCTTTTTGTCCAGATTTTAAGTGTTGGTTCACCCCAATTTTTTTGTATGTTGTTAAAGTAACACACACACAAACACACACACACACACACACAGACACACACACACACACACACAAAGGTTGGTTGCAAATGTATCTGCAACTCTAGACAACATTAAACACTAAACCTCAGATCATCCCCGTTAAATTATGTGGCAGAGTGCAAGAAGAAAAATTAAGCATTCAGTCCTACCTCATAAGACATATTCTGTTCTAATAGTATAAGTTTAGACACACTCAAAACAACCAGTTACAATAATGAGAAAATATATCCTTTATATCTTTTGTTACATTAAACAAATATAACAGACATGAACAAATGAAACTGATACAGAGGTATGACAGAATGATTAGTTGTACAACAGAAGAAAAGACTGCCAGTTTCAACTGCCCAAATGATACAAAAACTATTTCCCAAATTTTCACAAACTGCCCAAAACCATTTTTACTCAACCAATAAAATAAAAAGGTTGCTCATTTGGGCCAAATCTGACGTACAGTGGGGGTGAATACAATTAAGATTGTGGCGCTCAGTGTTGAAAAATGACTTTTGAAAACGGAAACAACTCTTTCCAGTAACAGATGTCCCTATTATTCTGGGATAATCCTCAGAACAATAGTTTTCATAGGGGCCACTTTTTCAGCAAGAAGAAGTTCCACTAAAAAAAATTCCCAGTGAGGTCAGGTGATTATTTAGTTTATTTAGTAACTGCAACATTGTTTTTTGAAACTTTTAAATTTTTTGAGCACCACAAGTAAAATTCCAATTACCTCCATTGCATTGGGGTGGAGGCAGAAATATATTAGATATATATTTCAATGGATACCTCTCATAGTAACTCGTAAAAAAACAGCTCAAGTCAATGACAGATCTAGTCTTTTAGTAGTAGATTTTGATCATAATTCCTGATCCATCAGCCTTTTGATTTATAACATTCATTTATCCATACATGGCTTACACAATGACCTTTTTTGACCATCTATGTCAGCCTCACCTCCATCTGTCATATGAATGTTTCAACTTGCACCTCTCTATGAACTTGATTAGTGAAACGTTAGCTGTGGATAGCTCTCTGGCTTGACTCACCCCTCTCTCTCTCTCTCTCTCTCTCTCTCTCTCTCTGTGGCTGACCACAGGCCAGTTCCCGGGTCGCTGTCGTCCCTCCTCCACATGCGGAACAGACAAAGACAACCGCTGCCAGCCTCCTTACCTGGCACCCTGCCAGACCCCGCCATGCAAGGGGCATCTGCTCAGCACATGCCTGTAAGTACGGGAGACTGGTTACTCACACATTTGCATTCAGAAGCGTGCATTATGATTTATAGATGCAGGTATAGTGGCCAAAGTGGTAAAGATCCCTGAGTTAGAAATATTCATGGCTGACAGAAAAAATCACTTCACTCTTGTGTATGAATTAATCAAAAGTGTCAAACTCCAAATGGAGATGAACTTGTGGGGAACTCTTTATACTTGAGGTTATGTATGTGCTATAGCTTTTCCTTGTCACAGTTGAAAGGTTATTTTTGAGTCAATTTCTTTCCTTCTTCAGATAGAGAAGCAAATGTCGTGTATAATGGGTATACCAGGTCCAGGACACAACCCCTCCTGTTCCTCGCCCCAGGTACTGACCACATATCTTCTTACTGTATGCCATTATTTATGGACTAAATCTATATTGCAGTATTATAGGAATATTTGTCATATGTCATATTTATATGGTATGAAGCTACCACCAGCAGCTGGTTAGCTTAGCTTAGCATAAAGACTGGAAACAGGGGGAAACAGCTAGCCTAGCTCTGCCCAACAGCAACAAAGCCCGCCTACTAGCACCTCGAAAGCTCACTAGTTTACAACTGAAGTGTAAAAAATACAATTTGCCATTTTATAGGGGCCAGAGTATTTCTTGGTTGGGAGCACAACTTTCTTGGAATCTCCGCTGACAGCCCAGCAACTGCTCAGAGCCAATAAATAGAAAAACATTAAATTAAATACAGATTTCACATGCTAATTACAGTTCTTCAGAGGTGCTGGTAGGTTATTTTTGTTACCTTTGGACAGAGCAAGACTAGCCATTTCCTTTGGTTTCCAGTCTTTATGCTAAGTTAAGATTACCGTCTGCTGGCTTTAACTTCATATTTGCCTCATATTTAACAGACGAGAATGGTAGCAATCAACAAGCTATACTTTTAAGTTGTTAATGATTTCACTATTCTCATTTCTTCTCTACAATTAAAGCCATAAAAAAACACTGCCTCATATTCTGCCTTTGGCTTATTTTTTCTCATCAGTATAGACGGGAAAAGTGTAATTCTACACTTTAACACACACATGTACAGGCTCACAGACACACACACACACACACACACACACACACACACACACACACACACACACACACACACACACACACACACACACACACACACACACAGGTCCGCACCACAGGAAGTCACAATCTCCATGCTCTCCCTGGCTTTCTTGGTTGTTTTATTTTCCTTGTGTTAACATGCTCTCAATCTCTTACCTTGTAAATTTTACATTTCCTCTTTCTAGGTGCATGTATAGTATGAATTGTTAAATATGTGTGCTATCAAAAGCAACTTCTAAGGGAAAACTGTGAAATCGCTGTGCATCCACAGACAAACACACACAGGTTATGACTTTATGGGCAGAGTTTGTATATAGAGTGGCAAATCAAAAGTGGTTTTAGGTTTCAGAGCTGCTCAGGTCGCAGGTTCATATCTGAACCTCTCTTCTTTGAGCACACACACACTTCTTCTCCGCACCAAACTCAATTTAATTCTATTGTAATTTAGCCTTGCCAGGTGTTGCAGTTTGCATTTTCGAGGGTGTGAAACAGGACTCTGCTTCTGTAAAACAACAGAAGGTGTATTAACATGCCTCCGTTGTACAGTAACTCCACACTCAGCTGAAGTGGAAAAGTAAACGTTTAACAAGTGGATCAGTGTTTCATGTACAGTTCTGTGTCTTCATTCACTGATCCCTCCAGACAGAAATATCAACGTGATGTGTCATCCAGGCCAAGGAGACCCATGATGTAACCACAGGCCCCAGTGTCAGGGTGTTTCTATGTAGTAAACAGAGCTGAACTACTCGTGTCCCGTCCTGTTCAGTGTGTGTGGCTGTGCGTGTGTGTGTGTTTGACTGGCAGCCTGGCTGGCTGGCAAAGCTGGCACAGACAGCTCGGTGACCTCATCCTTGGCACCCGCTAAATGTGCTCCCTCTTTTCGTTGTTGAATGGTTGAAGGGGGAAAAAAAAAAAAAAAAAAAATCTGCTTCTTCTCTTAAAGAATTATTGTGTAACAGGGAACAGATAGCAATATGGCCAGGGAGGGTGATGTCATGCTCTAAACATGACCTCTCCCTCTCTGCGTCTCCTCTGCTGAGTGTAGGAGAAAGGTGAGCTGAGGTTTAATTTAGAACTTACAGTCTGTTTAGTCAGTTGATACGTGGGAATGATAAAGTGTGAAGGTATCAAGCTGCAGATTGCAGCATTTATTGGAACACATTATCCCTCTTATGTACAGTTGTTTTCACGGTTGTGGATAATTAGGAGAAAAGGCGATGATGGGCTAAGTGGGAGATTGTGGCTAACAGCAGTTATAGTTTTTATTTTGAGACACTTTTTTGCTACGTAGAGTGAGGATACTGTGGCCTACACTGTAGGTTCGGTAGCTTATCTGCTGTTACAAATTTAGCCGGTGTTGGGGGGTCAAACACACCACACCCAGTATGAGAGAGACGGAAAATGTTTATGTATATCCTCAAGCTTTTCATATATAGTGTTTAGTTTCACACATATCAACTCAAAGGTGGTTTAATATCCCCGGGTACAAAGTTTTCAAACACACCGTATGTGGAAATATACGTTTATGTTTCTCAATCGACTCTCTTTAAAGTATTTAAAAGCTCTTCATGCGATGAATTTCACAACCCGTACTTTTAAAAAAATACTAAAGCTGGCTGAAATATGTGATATGTTCCTGTGCAATCTTATTCAGGGGAGTTTTGTAAAAGGACTGAATATCCAGAAATAGATGTTGTAAAGCAAATTATCAATTGATGGAAGGAGATCTCCGGTTGCCAGGGCTTCAGGTGTAATCTTGACAGAGTGAGAGTGAGTAGAGCGGGGAATGGGCCTTGAGAAGAAGGAGATTTGTAAAGAAAACACATCTTGATCCAGGCTAGAGGTGTTGCCAAATTCAATCTTCTCAGTGCTTCAAAAAGTTGGCCTTTTTTTTGCATTTCGATGACATAATGGCCACGTCAGAGGGCCTTTCATGCTCAGAATGCAAATAGTCATAATACGGCACACATTAGAAAATGATTCAACCTTAATAATAGACATACATTGGCCCGTAGATAGAGGTTGGAGGACTCTCTTTGTACACAGAGTCTTTCAATTATTTTCAGTAGGATTGGTGTTAAAGAAGTGTCCAACGAGGCCCAAGTGAACTTCATTTAATTTCATCGGTACACAAAAGACTTTCACTAATGTTTAGCAACTAAGTGTCACTTGCAATAACCAGCTCCTATCCAGAGTCACTGGGGGCTTCTTAGGCCCTACACGTCCCAGCATGCACTTGGTTCACCAGCCTGGTTATAAAATTGGTTGTCAGTAACATTCCTGGAGGCCATAATAAACTCAGAAGGAATGTGCAGTTTGAGAGAGGATGTGAAAATACAGAAGTTATAATGAGTGTGTCAATTACTGAGACTCCACTGTGTTTATCTTTCTTAAAGAAATGACGTGTACAACTCTGTCTTTGTCGGTTTAGAGCTGTTTAGAGCTCGCTCACAGCTCGCAGCCTTTTCGATTGTAGAAAAAATAAATAAAATAAAAGAAGAAAAAAAAAAGCTTGCACATTGGTTTAGGAGATTGCCCTGATGGATGCACGTGTGGGGAACTCGAGTCAACTCTGTCAACAGTACTGTACATCGAGTGGACATGCTACATAAAGGCTGTCACTGTAGTTATTTAGCTAGTATTTAATGTTTTATGCAACTTCAAATGCTTTGTACAGTGCATCACATGTATACTAATATTAGTTTTGATCTTTTAATCTCCTCTCAGAGATCCAAACAGGCTCTGGGCCAACATTTCCAACAGCACCCAGCAATGGTCGCCATCAACCACCCTGTGACATCCATGGGTCACATGATGGATATGATGTCACAGCGTCATCAGGCACCGCCACTACAACACCACCACCATCATCCTCATCATCCACAGCTTCAAGCTCCACCCCTCACCTTCCAGCAGCGATGCCATGCTTCACCTCCGCAGCATATGGGAAGCACCCACGGCCACCACGCTCAGGCTCACCAAGCCCCGCCTCCCCATCTGCACCAGGGCTCGCCTCCTGAACCTCCCCTGTCTGTTTCAGCAGAGGTAAATATGCTTCATATTTACTGATCAGCTCAGTGACGATCCACCTGTGACTTCATATTTCTGCATCCAGAGGTTACTTTTAAGACGTTTTTTTTTTTTTTTTTTTGCTTGTAGTTATCACCAGTTGCACAGCAGATGCAGCCCTCCCATCCATCCCACTCCCAGCATGCAGTGCAGGCAGGTGGTAGCTGCAGCAGCGGAGGAGGCGGCGGCAGCGGCAACCGTCGCAGGAGGTCGGCGGAGCAGGACCCCGACGAGCGCAGGCAGAAGTTTCTGGAGCGGAACCGGGCTGCGGCCACCCGCTGCCGACAGAAGAGGAAAGTGTGGGTGTCGTCGCTGGAGAAGAAAGCTGAAGAGTTGACGCATACAAACCTGCAGCTACAGGTGGGACACGCTCTGAACACACACAAGTGCACACAATCTAAACTTCAAGGATACTTAGTATTTCTCTGCCTATTCCCAGAACGAGGTGACGTCTTTGAGGTCAGAGGTGGGTCAACTGAAGCAGATTCTGCTCACCCATAAGGACTGTCCCGTCACCGCCCGGCAGAGAGAGGCACAGGGGTACCCCAGTGAGTAAAACCCCCTACCCTGCACTCCCTCTCTAGAAATCTCACCAGCTTTTCCAGATGCCTGACACCAATCATCTCCATCCACCACAGAGGGTATAATTCAGATACCTTATGCCTTGTATGTGCACATAAGGGAATACTCCATGGTTACATTTTGTCTTGTTATGGCGCTCCACCCCTCAGCACACATAGGGACCTTAAACTGTATCTTTCAGAGTGCAACTAAACAGCACTTAAGACTCTGCTTTTAACCCCATTCTCCAAATATTGGTACATGCACTTTTATTCCTATATGGAGAGGCAATCAGGGGAAAGCACTGCACTCTTAACTCTCCATTTAAAGGAATGCATTTTTCATTTCCATTGTCATACTCATTCAATGAACCAGACCTTGACGGTATTTGAAATACTCTGGAGCAGCGGTTCTCAACCTGTGGGTCGGGAGGCATCGAGTCGTAAGATCACTTCCCGGGGTTGCCAGATGGTTGTGGAAAAAAAATATGTAATTACATACTAAATATAAAGATGAAATAACATATTTTGGACTGGGGAATGTTTTTTACATTACATCGTCTGTACCAATGATATCATTTGCCTCATAATAGATTTTATTGAGTGTTTTAAAAGTGTGCCTGCACAAAAGTTTCTGAACGGGGATTTCCAGTGGGTCAGGGGGAAAGAAAAAGTCACGGAGCGCATCAAAGATCCACAGTGCCTGGAGCACATTGGACAACGTCTGTGGGGGGAGGGGGCGGAGGGAGGGGGCGGGGGGGGGGGACGGACTCAGAAACATTGAGAACCGCTGCGCTAGAGTGCAATGCAATATTCTGTCTTTTTGCCTTGCATGAAGTTACTCGGAACAAAATGCAGACAATGCCCATCTTGCACTCAAGGCAGGCTAAAGTTAATGTTCAACAATAATTGAACCTGTATACGACCTTAAAGGAAAGAAACAAATACTGCACCTTGTGGCTTAACTTAAAGCAGCCATTATGTTCTAAGTGTTGAGCTTCAGAGAACAAAAATGGATGCAATATTGGCATGTGTTACTTTCGTATATTTCTATTGTTGTCTTTTTACCTGTATGTACAGTATTCATTTGTTGAAATAAAAGAGATATTTTCCTTTAATCTGAGCTGTAGCGAGTTTTTCATTAATTTGCATGCACATGCTCACAAACCCCGCACACAGAACACGCAATCCACACAGGATCTGTGACTTTGATTGACAGCTGTCTCTGTGTCCAGCTGCAGGGGTGAGCCCAGGCGGAAGTCCCACCCCTGTAGGTGCTGGGTCTCATCTGCAGGCCATCCAACACAACAGCATCTCCACTTCCTCGACAGCTGGAGGCGACACAGGCCGCGTTCCCAGGCCTGGACGTTAGCCCTCACCACACAGAGGAAGGGGGATGGGACCGGATGGCTGAATCCTACCAGACTGAATTCATCTTTCTGTCGGAACTACACTAAAGTCTCGCTCAGCTGTGGATCCATGTGTCTTTAGAATGTAGATGAAATACTGAACTGGATAGGTGAATTTATAAATCCATGTGAACACTGAGGTATTTTTCTTTTCTGGTTGGAGAGGAGACCAGAACCACATACTGATACATTTCCATAACAGGTGCAAAAATCGACCTTTTCTGAAAGCCTTGTTAAAAACTGTGATGGTTACATGGCAACTGGATCCTGTGTTTGTTCAGAAAGTGTTTCCGTTCACAGCCATCTAATCATTGCCTGCTACCCACGGACTATGCACCGAAACAGTTAAACACATATTTTCAGTATGTTTTGCTCTTATACCTTGCACTAAAAAAAAAAAAAAACAGCCAATATTTTAGTTTTGCATTTCAAACAGAGCATCTGCGAGCACACGTCGTATGCCTTCTCTCGTCAAAACTATGTATTTTTCTACAAATAATTCATACTAAGACAAAAAATGTTTATTTGAAATGTTCGAATCGAACCCACAGCTGTTTAGAACAGGATTGTACAGTATTTCCTTTCAGATACTTTTTTAAACTGCCCAAAGACACTACATAACTATAAACTGCACCTTATGTCTCAATCCCTGTCAGTTAATAATAGAAAACTTGTATTCTGGTATTTCCTTGTGTTTTTTTTTGATACCCTTTTCCTGTGACATAAAATCGGTCTGATTGTTTTACACTATAAACCTGTGGTTTTGAGCAATGAGATTATAGTTATCAATTTGTTTCTGTGCATACAGTATGGTCTAGTCTGCCATCTAGTGACTGGTTTTGTCAGTGATGGTTGACTACAATAACTGGAGTGGTCAGCAAAGCAGATCATAGCCTGTTTTATGTTTGACCAATACAAAGACATACGTATGTCTTAAAGTATAAAACACAAAGAAAGTTTTAAAAATAGCCATTTGTCTTTTATTCAAACAGTGAATTTGTCTGGCAGTAAATGAAAGTGTCCCAAACTTCAGGACTTGATTTTGGTACCAGCTGTAGACCCTTCACTGCGGTTTATTGAGATGTTTTTGTTTTTTTTGTCAAAAGCTTTCCGTTCTGACATCTTGAGTGTCCGCCCGGTGATATGAATATAATTTGCATGCGTGCAATTGTGCATCCGTATGTGTGTGTACATGTGTCTTTGTGCATGTGTGCTTGATTTGGACTAAATGTGGGAGGCACTCCACCCTGTCTACTCAAACAAAGGGACTGCTTAACTATTGCCAGACCTCAACTTGACGCGCAGGCAAAAGCATGGATGGCCTCTCTCTCTCTCTCTCTCTCTCTCTCTCTCTCTCACACACACACACACACACACACACACACACACACACACTTACTTTTCTAACATATTATTGCTATTTTCTTCCCCACCGTAACATATTCTTCGGGTCTCCCTCTTAAGCACTAAATATCAGTTGCAGATAAAAGAATCATTAATTGCTTCATATTTGAAAATACAAGAAATGCATTATTATACTTCTAATATTACCAGTCACCCATTTTGACTAAAAAATGCATGCTAAAACATGTATAGTAATGCTCACATGCCAAATGATGGTATTCTTCTGAGCAGCCTGAAAAATAATATCTGGCCTTTTTATGAATGTATATATAAAATACTCTTCATAAACCCCCCTAGAATTTTAAATCCTTTGTTCTTTACATAATTAGTGGTTTATATAATAGATGTTTAACATCTGTTATAGAGGTAAATCATACATAAAGACTCAAATGACAAATCAATCACATTGTTGGGGATTTTACTTCTTCGTGTAATGCAGGTTTATATATAAAAGTATAAAACATGATAGATGTGATACAAAACAAATGTTATTTTTTTCCTGCCAACCAGCAGCCATCATTACATACTGTACAAATATGAGACAACATGATGTCTATGAACTCAACATTAGCACCATAGTTGAAATCAGTGAGCAATCATCCAGGCATGATGCACGTACACACAACAAATTATCAAGTCGCACATTTAGGAACACTTGCAGGTGCAAGGAAATGAAAGAGGAAAGGCACAAAGCAAGAAGAGGAAGTCACAGGGAAGTTGCGCTTCCTCTGGCTTCTGAAAAGGCACTGATGAGCTCAGCTGTTCTATTGTCGCTTTAAAGGTTTTGCTTTGGTCAAGACACAAAATGGTGGGACTGTTGCCTTGGTTTGTTCACAGCCACAAACACCCATGTTTTTAATATGATACCCATGTCTGTGACGAGATGGGACAAGACCAAAGATAGTAGCAAAAGCCAATTCACATGTCTTTCTGTTGGACGTTTTATGGCTCTAGTCAGAGAATCTCTGCATGTCGCCGTCTCTGCGAACACTGTTGCTGTCCAGAAAGCGGTCACAGGGGAACTCGATGAGGTCCCCTTCCTCCAGTGGTGCGAGACGTGCTGGACGGCTGCTCTGGTAGCTGGTGAAGTCAGCGGACACGGAGGCGCTCGCCACGGCGGGACGATACGGTCGCCGGGTGGAGTACATGTGCCGCACGTGCACGGCCGTCTTCCTCCTCTGCAGCCTCCTCTTCAGGCTCCGCCCCAGCCAGACCCCGCCAATAACGAGCAGCAGCACGGCGTTCCCGGCCAGTGTGGCCACCGTCACCAGCTGGAGGTCAGAGGTCAGCATGCCTCCGTGGCTGAAGCCCTCAGGGAGAGTGACCAGCCCTGCACAGTGGTCCCGGGGGGCAACTTGACACACGGATCCTCCGACTACTCCTTCCACGCAGACCATGTAGGTCACATCGGAGCTGAGTTCTCGAAGGGTTACGGAGCGAGCTGCGCCGCGGGCGTAGACGTAGCGGGGGAAACGATCCGCAGTGCCAAAGCGGTCAAACAGAATCCGGTATTGGACTTCATCTAGGCCTGGCCCGAGTTCTGGTGTGTAGCGGTGATACTCCCTGGTGGTCCAGTAGATGGTGACAGTACTAGATGTCACTTGATCCACTGAAACATTAGTGATGAAATGGCGGTTGAACATACAAGGATCTGTGATTACAGGCTGAGCCTCGTCCTGATCTGACCTCAGAAGATCAAACTTTTCTCCTGACTGGACCGGAGAAGTGGTGGTGAGCGTTGTGTTTGGATCAGTGGTGTTTCTATCTTGGTTTCCAGCTTGACTTGGTGTAGGAATAGCTGGTGGATCACTTCTGGAAATGGTATTTGACCTTCGTCTACCTTTGGCACGTTTCCCACCAGCCTCCGCAGCAGGTCGTGACCTTGGGCTGAGTGGCTCTTTCTTTGATTTCTTTCTTTCCGATGAAGAAGAGGGTTCTGCCACTGCTAGACCCCCTTGGTCTCCCTGGATTCCCACCTCCTCCTGTCCTTCTCTCTTACTTTTCTCTCGCTCTTTCCTCATTATGACTCCATCCCTATACCCCTGTCTTAAAGCTACACCCTCTGTCTCCTCCGCCTGGACTTCTTCACCTCTCTCCTCCTGCTTTATTGTATGCACCGTCCCTACCTCTTTTCCCTCCACCTTTTCCAACACCCCCCCACCCCGGCTCTCCTCAGGCTCAACTTGGCTCCTACAGAACTGGGTCCAGTTCCCGAGGGGCTGCAGCTGGGAGCTGTTCACATAGTCAAGATATTTCCCTCTCAGAGTTGCTGGGTGATGACACTGCACAAAAACAGTCAATAATTTGCCTTGAGAATGCGCAGCAGTCATCCATCTTTTCAGCTCCTTCAGTCGACAGTCGCACGTCCAGTTGTTGCCATGGAGATCCAGGTTGTAAAGAACGTTGTTGAGGGCAAAAATGTCCCCGGACAGGCTGGTGAGCACGTTGTTCTTCAGCTTCAGCACTCTCAGGTGTTTAAGTTGTGAAAATGCCAAAGAGTCCACGCTGGAAATCCGGTTGCTACTGAAGTCCAGCTCCTCGATGTGCTCCAGAGAGTCCAGGAGACCGGCGGGGATTTCCTCCAGCTCGTTGCCATCAATCAGAAGCTCTCTGAGGCTCGACAACCCCTTTAGAGCCCCGCTGTCCAGGCGAGAGATTCTGTTGTTGCTGAGGGACAGTTTGGACAGCTTTTTTAGGTTTTGGAAGACGTGGTTTCCGACGTACTGGATTTCATTTTCAGACAGCAGCAGAGTGGTCAGAGCTGTGAGTTGGGAGAAAGTGAGTGCATTGCGCACGGCTGACTGCTTGTTGTGGGCCAGGTTTAGAAAGCGCAGATTGGTGAGTTTAGAGAAAGCGTTTCTGTGAATATGCTGCAGTTTGTTGGATTCCAGATGGAGATAATGTAGGCTGGTCAAACTTTTGAAAACAGAGTCCTGCAGAACGTCTATTGAGTTGCCATCCAGACGCAATTTCACAAGATTATCCAAATCAGTAAAGAGCTCCGGTGTGATTTTCTTAATGTCATTATTATTTCCACAAAGAATAGTTAATTTCTTCAGGGATTGTAGGGTCCCAGCTGGTATATTTGATAAACGATTATGTCCCAAGTACAGCTCCTCCAACTTGGAGAGTTTCTCAAATGCTTTTGGGTGAAAAGTTTGGATCTGATTGTACTGCAAATTCAACCGTATGAGGTTACTGTACCGTGTGAAGTCGAAGGCAGAGATGTTACCTATGAAGTTACCCCCAAGGCTGAATATCAGCACCTCCTCGGGCACCCGCGCGGCGGGTTTGGGCACAGTGCGCAACCCTCGATTGGTGCACATGAGGTGCTGCGGGTGCTGACAGTCACAGCGGTCGGGACAGAAGCTCGTCGCCTGGGAGGAAAAGATGAATCCGTTGAGCGACAGCAGGAAAAAGCAGGTCCCCGCCAGGAAATAGCCGGTATCCATTCCCACTGACGCGGCATTCGCTTTACGTTGTTCAGGTGCAGTCGCCCCTCTCCTCTCTCACGCGCAAAACCGACTCGTCCATAATGCACTTGTTGCTCTGAAAAGTGGGGAAAGGCGCGGTACACATCAAACACGCGTCTCCATCACTTAGCAGCATCTTCTATAGACAAAATTAATTTGTGCAGCATGCGCTCTGATGCTGTCTGAGGAAACGCTCACCACCCCAATAAAGCCTCCATCCCCCCAAGTGGTCATCTGCTGCGAATTACAGAGTTCATGCGCAGAGCGTGCTCACCCACACACACACACACACACACACACACTCACACACACACACGTTCATAGTGAAATAGTCCCTCCCCCGCAACTCCGCGACCCTGCCAAAACCAGATGTGCACAAGTCTTGACGCACGAGATCTAGAGTTTTGCGCATGCACGCAGGTAATTAAGCGCACACAAACTTGCCTGTTTGGTGAGAGAGGGAGGGAGAGAGAGAGAGAGAGAGAGAGAGAGAGAGAGAGAGAGAGAGACATTGAGAAACCCTTTGACCGAGTTTTCTGCGCGCCCCCGCAGCCACCGGGGGTCTGAGATCTGGATCGGATCCCTGATATGGACATAGCAGACGAGAAGATTTCCTTCCCACGAAATCCCGAGAGAAACCCCGAGTCTTGGATTCCCTCGCAACGGGGTGCAGATAGAGCGAACTCACTCATAAAACCAGTTTAACGCTTGAATTCGTGCTATCATTGGTTTTCATGAGCTATGAAAAATAATAAATTCATAAAACAGCTGTGTAGCCTAATGAACAGCTAGGTGGTGTATTCTGCTAGATGAGCTGTCTGAGGACAGACATTGCATACAGTGAGCTACAATCAACACATCAACAGCCCGGTCTGCGCTTTGTAGCCTACAGTAGGAACGCCATCATCATGCAGCCTAACTGTAATTTACCATTCTCTCATTAACGCGCCTCGTGCTGCCGGGGCCACAAGGAGCCCAGATGGTTCACATTTGCAGATGAGGAATTCAGGACGTTAAGTGTGTGTTAAGACCGAGGAGGAGAGGTGCCAAATCGGAGTTAAAGATCTTCCAACTTGAATGTGGGGGGAATAAATGCAGGGTGTGTGGAGCGCGTGCAGATTTTGCTCAGACATTTTGCAGATTGAGGAACGATTCTCAGCGTAGCCTTGCCTACATGAAGGTTTATGTTCCAGTCCTGTCTGAAAAGCATGCAACGTTACTGCCAAGACATCTGCACATTTACGGCACATGAGGTGGAGAGCTTACCCACCGCAGTACAAATAGATCGGTGTTCCCCGACCTTTCCTGTCCGATACGCAGCCCCATTGGATGAGCTCAAGCTCCCCTTTGTCGACACCACACTCCCATCATGATGATGTTTAAACTATATCAAATTTGATATTGTTGCAATATATGTTCATACTTAAATCATCAATATCATGTTCGATTCGGTCAAGCTTGAATTCATTCATGGCCGACTACATGGAGAGGCACGTGGTTTCAAACGTTTGCTCTTTTAGAAAACTATTAGAACTATCTACTTTTAGCTAACCGCTTCAGCTTTTGTGCTCGCTTGCTAATACGTTTGCACACACTCTCAATTGCAACATGTGATGTAAATGCTTGTGAACACAGATTTGGTCGACCACGGAGAGAATAAGCAGTCCTAACTTATTCATGCACACAGAGTCACGCGTGCACATTTACGTGCACACTCATGCAGCTTCCCCCGAGAAGCAAGTGATGCAATGGTTTCCAGAGCCGAGCTAATGGATGACTGTTGTAGCTCCATGCATTTCCAGCGCGCAGCAAAAGCCTCAAAGACATCCTGATTGGCCTTCTCATTCTCATGCATATCTGTTGGTAGACATCATGGACATTATAGCTGTGTGTGAGAGACAGACAGAAATACAACCCTTGGGGAAGCCCCCTCTCTCTGGGAGGTCATTTCCTGTCTGACCATTTCTCCATAGTATTCCTGCATCTCTGCTGCCCCCCCCCCCCCCATCCCTTTCTTTCTCTCTGAGGAACACACACATTGAGAAAACACTCAGAGATTTGGCCTCAGACACAGCGGGGACCAGTCCAGTTAGTTTTATGGCAGTCGCCTGGTCTGTGTCAGAGCTGAAAGGAATACACAAAAGATTTCATCAGCGTGGATTGGCTCACGCTGTAGCATAAAAAATAACTTCATATTAACTTTAATGTCGTAACATTTGGAGGAGGATGTGGGTGAAGGATCATTCCCAAGAGAGCACAGTGTGTAAATGAGATGGACAGATAGCATGAAAGATGGAAACAGTCAAAGAAAAAAAGAAAACAATCTGAGGAAGTAAAGTGAGAGCAGGGGATCGGGGGCGGAGGAGGGTGTGGGGGAGGAGGGGGGAGGTGTGGGGGGGGTGTGTGTGTGGGGGGCAATGTAAGACTGATGTAGACAGAGATTGTTGTGAGGGAAAAAGTGTTAGAGTTGACCCAGATTCGTAAAGACTACAGCACAATAGGCAGCATTGAGGACCCGTACAGAGCTGCCTGCCACTGTGCCTGCACACAATGACGGCTGCAGACCGGTTTCACCATCCCATCTTTTCACCACCTCCCTCTCCTCCCTGCGGGCCTCTCACTGTCCAATCAACCGTCCATATGACATTTGAGTCTCTCAGCAGAGAGAAACCTAATTCCATCAGGGGGACAAAGACCGAGGCAAGGGCTTGTACATCTGTCTGCCAAAGCATGTCTGCATGAAACAAAAAATATCCAGGTCAGTGCAGGTGAGTTTGTGTGTGCATGTAAATGAGCTGATGCTGCAGCGTATGTAGGTCACTTAGGAGTGTTACATTTCTCCAGCACAGTCTTTAGGTGTTGAAACAGCTTTTCTATGAATGAGGGAGAGGGACAGAGAAGAAGTGTGTGTCTGGAGGGAGGGATAACGTCTGTTTGTCAGTCAGCGTGATGTGTAGTTGTCCAAGCATCAGCGAGAATGATTATACATGGTTTTATTACATGTATCCCCAGAGGTGGAATAAACTAAATAGAGTATTCATATTTTGTGATTTTAAAAAGGTGTTGTGCTTTCTGTTCTTCTGAAGCAGCCCTTTTCACAGCAGACATTTGCACTTGTCATAATAAGAAAAGCACAGGTGTAATGAATAATGTTAACGAGGGCTCCATTATGTTCAAATGGCCCAGCATGTACAATACCAGGGCTACATTCAAAATCACTAACCTAACCCTAACCCCCACAGTGCGCCACATTTACAGTCCGCCATTTTATTTGAGGGTCATAAATCAGAGTGAAAATAGTGGCCTCAAAAATTCCACATCAAAACTAAGAGAGCGTTCATGGTATGTTCACTGCTCTCTGCTAACACAATACAATGCCCAACCTTTTATACAGTTTAAAATTACAGTTGCTCGAGCCCACACCTGTCAGTCATGATGCAAAAATAGTTGTAGAGTAAACTACTGACTGTCCATTGTGTAGTTAGTGGTGAATGAGCGGACAAGGGAGTGATTTCAAAACACAGCCTGAAATTAAATCAGCTATGGGATTCAGTCATCATTATTTCTATCATTTCCACCTGTGCTTTTCTGTGTGAAAATGTCTGAAAGCTTTATGAATAAGTGGACCTTGAGTGGAAACTGTTTTGTCAACTGCCACTTGAGGTCTAGAATAAACTTTCAAGTTCAACCTTTAAGTCAGCGTGGAGATGAAGTCCTAAAAGTGCTGCGTTTTTAACACCACGGTTCAATGTTGAATTGGAGTTCAAACTCGCATGAAACAGTTCAAACTTATACAACCGTACAACGTTAAAATTCTGCTCAGATTGGTGCATTCATATTGAAATACTCCAAAGAGAAGACTTCTCTAGAACGAATCCCTTTTTCATCGCAGACTTTTCATTTTTAGATGTTTTTGAATGCAAGATTTAAACTGTACTATCAAGTTTATACAAAGGTATTGCCTTTGAAAGGAATTGTTCAAAATTTGAAGAAATATGATTTCCTGACAAGAGTTAGATGAAAATATCGAGACCACTTGGTAAATATATATTACCGCCTTCAGCCGGCCAGTTTAGCTTAGCACAAAGACTGGAACAGCTAGCCTGGCTCTATCAAAAGGTCACAAAATCTGCTAATTCATACATTATCTTCAGGCCAGGCTAACCGTTGGCCTCTGTTTCTTGTCTTTATGCGAAACTAAGCTAACCCTCTCCTGGTTGTTATTTCATATTTACTACATGAGAGTGGTATCCATCTTCTCATCCAACTCTCTGCGAGAATGCAAGTAAGCGTATTCCCAAAATGTCAAACTATTCCTTTAAAGGATGTGAATAATTTTAAAACAACTGGTCTTCAGTCAAATACTAAAACAAATCTTGAAAGAATTAAGTACATTTAAAAGTCCCACACATTGCAGCAAGGCTCAAATGGGAAAATAGGTAAAATGTTGCATCTTATCATGCTGTGACAGAGAATGCGAACAAGCAGAGATTTAGTACCGACACATACACACACACACACACACACGTGTGATTATAGAAATCACATGAAACACAGTTGGCGATACTCTTGAAGTGATCGTTTATCAAGTAAACCGTTCCCAGAGACATGCTAACATGTGCACCGACGTACACACACAGCAGGACTGATAGTGTAGGCGACTAATGAGACTCACACAAAGCCACAAACTTGCAGGAAGTTGGGGCGAGTGGAAACATGAGCGTCCTATTGTGTGTGTCAGAATGCAGGGATCTCAGCGTCTAACTTTCCCCTGAGGGCACCAACATACACCAGAGACAATCCATAAGGGACACGTCCTGGTAACATAACACTGCATGAAACCAGCACATGGGGCTTATCATAGTAATCAGTGTAAAGGATGCGGCCACAGTCAAGATGAACCACATGCTTTGTTCCCCAGATAAGCCCTCCAACGTGGCTCCATAGAAAATTGTCCAAACAAATAACACATTGTCCCCCCCGTGTAAGTGTAGGTCCATTTGTGCGTGAGTGTGCGTGTGTGCACTTTTGCTCACGAGCAAGTATGTGTTTGTTTGCGTGATGTCTATATTTGAAGCGTTCCTTAGTTTCTGTGAATAATCAATACGCAAGGATAAAGACGGCAGAGCGAAGCAAAGGGAAGGAAAAGAGGTGACGAGGAAGTGGGATTGTGTGCGTGTGTGTGTGTGTGTGTGTGTGTGGGGAGAGTTTACATGAGCAGCAGCTGCTGGGATCGTTAAGTGCTTTAGCTAGAGCAGGGAATCATAGATCTGGTCCATGCTCACACGCATTAACGGTGTGTGTGTGTGTGTGTGTGTGTGTGTATGTTTGTCTGAGTGGATGAGTGAGTGTGTTTATACACTTAGCGGGAGATGGTGAAGGAGACTCCATTCTCAGTGTGCAACATGTGTCTGCGGCTCCACTCACACGTCGATGTGAGCAGAGATTGAAGACCCCGTATGTCATACAGAACGCAGACACATTTTAGGTGCCGCTACGTGTGTATAAATGATAGAAGAAGAGTGGAGGGAACACCTGGACCCCATGCCTCAAACCCCTAACATTCACACTGCTCCCCATACGCCAACTATCCCAGTTGGTTCCCATCGCAGGAAGTAGAAAAGGAGGGCAAGATGGAGGGGGAAAAAAATGGAGGAGACAGAGAGTCTAGTTGCAGTAAATTTGAAGAAACGTCTCTACTGCTCCGAAAACACGAACAATCTAATCGAAATCAGAGCTTGTCACAAACAGTTGGCACTGAAAACGCACCGTGGACCAAACGGCTGATTGCAACAGCACATCGTACAATGTGGGAAACGCATTTGCCTTCGCATTCCTTTCTGCTTTGGGAGAGCTCCAGCCTCTCCTGCTTGACCTCCTAGGGTCATGTTTTGTCGTTGAGCCCAACATGTTGAACGAGCCGGGGTTGTGGGGGTGGGTGGGTGGGGGGCGGGGTAGAGGGGGTGAGGGAGGGCAGAACTTTCCAGGTTTCAGTCAACCCTGTGAGACTTAAAAATGGAGGGAATAGAGTAGGGAAAGGGAGGAAGGGAGGTACTTGACATCTGGAAAAAATTAGGGAGCATGCTATTGCCCTGTTGAAAGGGTGGAGAGAGTGGAGGGGGAGATAGAGGAATAAGGAGGGCAGTGTAAAGGATAGACTGAGTGTGTGTGTGTGTGTGTGTGCTGGGAGGGCAACCCTTTGATCTACCGAGTTTGATAGGCCTGTCTGCATGCACATAATCAGCCTCAATCACATAATAACACCGAGACAACGTAATGCCTTAGAATCTTTAGATCACTGAGTTGTACAGATAACACTCAGGAACTCAAGCACCCCGATGGGCTGCACAAGGCTGCATGAGCACACCAAAACATGAAAGCGAGCGCTCATATGAACATAAAGACTGGATTAGCATCACTCAAGCAAACAAAATTCAAAACAAGTCACAAACTAGAGCACAAGAAATGTGGGCTTTATGAGTCATTAAAACAGAGTCGTCAGTCGGTAATTCAGAGAGCTGAGACATCTGATCTGCAGCTGTTGACTCTCTCTCTCTCTCTCTCTCTCTTTCTCTCTCTCTCTCTCTCCCTCTCTCTCTCGTCCCCACAGTGTTGCTTCTGTGCAACACCGCCCTCTGCAGGCGTGGAACATTGTAGCACGAGGTGGGGCCGCTAATCAAAGCCACCTAGCAGCACCTCGAAAAGCCCACTTAGTTATATTTAGTTTGTTTATTCCGGACAAAAACTGAACCCTGGCCAAGAAACAGTACAGCACATAAACAGATGTACAGATGTGTATTGTATCAATATTGCGCTTTCATGGTGCATTTTACGAAGTAGAATTGTGTTTAATCAAGTTAAATGAGTTACTGATCACTAATATCACTGTCTGCATGTCGAGCATGTCCTTGAAGCTGCTCCTTGGGCGTTTACCAGCAGCCCGCTGCTCCTAAAAAGCTTCGGATTTGTTAAATGCAGAGTAACGCCTGTTTATGTCTGCGGCACTGTTTTTTTATTTTTATGTTTTGTTTCATTTTTAATAAACAATATACACAGAGTGGGAGAAACAGGAGGTTGGTAGGGCCCCCTAGTGGGTTGATAGGATCAAAGGTCCTGTTCATGTTCAGATATAGAACAGGGACCCTGTCCGACTTCTAAGACAGAGGCTGCCCAGTTGAAGGGTGTCGTCTCTCTTCATTTACCCGCCTTTACACTTAAAGTCAAATTGCAGTGCACAGAGCTCAGTAAATGACAGGCCTTCTCGTTGCAGTTAAAACAGCATTAGGGACCTCCCTGCGATGCAATGCGCGTCGCCTCTTTGTTAACATGAGCTCACTGACAACCAGCAGCACTCGGTGCAGCAAAGGCATCTTAATTCCCTGCATGAATGCGAGCAGCTCACTGTGCAGTGACCATATCTAACCTATAGGTGACACTGTCGCACATAATCTGCTCGTATGATACTGTACGTCTGCGTCCGTATTGTAAGTGACAGCAATGTGATATAAATAGCTTACAAGTATCATGTATCAGCCTCAATTGCATTATCGTATTTACGAGGGTCTCGCTGTGTCGAGGTCATCGTTCCCTTTGTTATTTAAATTGGGCTATTAGTGGAACATGTTTGAAGTCATTATCAATGGATGTCTGGGACATTTTCAGGTTTCGCTACCTCACTGTGTGTGTGTGTGTGTGTGTGTGTGTGTGTGTGTGTGTGTGTGTGTGTGTGTGTGTGTGTGTGTGTGTGTGTGTGTGTGTAGGCAGGTGTGGCTCAGAGTCTGTCTCTGTATGCCATGGGGTGTTACCTTGTGCCAACAACTGTGCATTGCTGAGGTAAGCACAAGCGAATCCACCTGGGTTGGAAAATATCTGTGATGCAAACACTGATAATATTTTCCACTTCCAACATCACACGACGGCACGTCAGCAATCGACATTCATTTTGTCTCAGTCACATATCAGCACCTACATTCCTTTAAACTTCCAAAAACAGCCACAGTAGTTTAGTCGGTTCTAAGTTTCTGGACACACCCAGCTCTAACTCCTCCTTTCCAAGAAATCTGTTCCCCCCGTTTTATGTTTTCCCTGCCCTCAGTTGCCATAGAAATAAGCCCAGGCAGGAAGCGACAGCCTCATGCCCATGCAAAGGAGGACATTTGTTTTGTATGGTAAACAAATACAACGCATGAAGGTTCCGAGAGCTACAAGGACGACGGAGGACGACTGAAGACTCTCCGAAGAAGACATAAGGAGAAATTAACTTAAGACGGACATGAAACAGAAACACACAAACACATGCTCGAATTCATTCACCCACACGCTCATTCCGTCTGGTTGCAATCACACGACTTCTCTCACTTACTCATCGTTTCAGCATACAGTCAGCACTTGTGGGTAAAGCCATCTTTTGCAACCAGAGTGTCTGAAGAAAAGCACCAAGCAATCTGTCATTGGACTGTTCACTGTGTTATGAAGCAATGAGACCAGATAGATTATTAACACATATCTCCACACCCCCTGGCTCTTATTAACGAACAAACTGTGTCCCACAATCCACTACAGGTAATAATATCGGTACTAGTAATAATACTAGTAATAATAATAAAGGAATTCAGAAATTGATGAACAGAAAAATTATGAGTGAGTCATTTTTCAAGCAAAAATAGCAAACATTCCCTTGTTCCAGCTAACAATTAGCTTTTTTTTGTGTTTAGTGATAATAAACTGATTATATTTAGGTTTTGGAGAGTTATTCAGACAAAATGAGCCATTCAATGACATAACTTGTGCTTTTAATGGGCAGTTTTCACCTCACTTTTTGACAATTATTTGATAAAAATAATTGGCGCATTACTAAATAACGGAAATGATCGTTATTCGCATCCATAATTTGTCGTTATGGGATGGAGTATGACTTTCTCTGACCTCTGACGCTGCATATTTAGCTCTTGAAACACAATTAGTGTTATGGTCTGAGATTAAGGAATTTTAAGGAACAATTTGGGTTGTTGTAATTAACATTTTAAATCAACTAGCACAGAGTTAGCTTAGACTACAGGGCAGAATGAGCGCGAGAACGTAAAATAAACGTGTGATTGATGTGAACGTGACTGAAACCAAATATGAGAGTGGGGAGGAGGGGGATACAAACAGAAAGATAATGACCGATTAACACACAAAGGTCACATTAATCACGTGATATTGATTAGCTTCAGCTGGAGCTCACCTCTCACTCCATTGTCTGACGCTAAACTTTCACCTTGGTCCCATTTTCCTGTCTTTGACGTTTTGTTTTTTTTTTGGGGTCGAACGTCACACTATGGTGCGTTAAAAAAAAAAGGTGTCCTTCCCACACCTTTCGTTCCCGCCCCTCGAGGGTGATCCTCGACTGTGATTGGCTCAGCGGAGCGTCAGTCACTCCGGCCCACTAAGCAGACCCCACCTCCTCCACATAGCTCCGGCGCTGTAACGAGCAGCAGTAACCCCGAAGCCAGGTACCGTATGTCTCCACCACCGGGATAGGATGCTGTAGCTTTCGCCACAGAACCGTGAGCCCTTTTTTTTTTTAATCCCTCTCATTTAAACCCGCAACACATGCGGCATTATGTCGGTGTCTGTGCTGTTATTGTCTCGCTTCCGTCTGAACTAAGCGGCGGAGTTATTTGCGCTCCTGTCGCGGCTTCAGCTGGCCGTGAAATATCGCTTTCGATAGAATAATTGATGGACTTCCTCGTGACATTTCGGTGCTGAATTGGTGCTTCCGGGGGCTGCCGGTCAGATGTGGTGTTTTTTTTTTTTTAAATGTATTTTATTGTTGTTGTTTTTTTTTTAATCGAGGCTGTGTGAGTGCAGGGGTTCACGAGCACATGGGGTGTATTGGACATTTTGTCTGCGCTGACAAGTTTGAATTGCTGTGTTGGCAACAGGAACTGAGCAGGGCTGTGCGTTTCAACGGGACACCTGTGGTTTGTCCCCGTGGAGTTTGTCCCCGTTAATGGTCGCTGTGCTGACATCATCCGCAGCACAAGCGAAGCATTATTCTTCCGTTTATGCAGCGCGTTCATTAGTAAATATTGAGATTATTAGTGAGGATTTTATTCAAAGTTGATTTCTGTAAGGGTACAGTGTTTGTGTTTTTAGATAGGAAAGTATATTTCTCATAGCCTGTGTTTTACTTGTACAGTACAGAGGACTGCATGTTTATACAGGAGGCCATTAGAGCGGAAATGATTAGTTGATTAATCAACAGAAATTTAGTTGGCAGCAATTCTGATAATCAATTTATAGTTTAAGTCATTTCTAAACTAAATATGCTCAAAGAAATTCAGTGTTTCTAGCTTCCAGCTATTTGCTAGTTTTCCTAGGCTTCAATTATATCTTTGTTTGATCTTTATGAACTATTTGTTGAACAAGACATTATTTGAAGATGTCACTTAAGTCTTTTTCACTATTTTCCAGAATGAAAATGATCTGTTGATTGCATCCCGACACACCGTTATGTCATGCAATGACCATGAGCCATTCAGCACTTTCACTTCAGGCTTTTGCTTGAGTGACTTTGTTTTTATCGTACCATAAATCAATACTTGGCCTGAGCACCTCTTAGTCCAGACTGGATCATTTAATGCAGAAGTGGCGATGGCATCACTATCACTGTTCCACTCACAGAACAAGTACCTAAGATAACTGGAAGTTTATTGTTCACATATCTAAACTGGAGGTCAGGCTGTTTCACAATACTGTAATCATGTTATGGAATATATGCAGATTTTTACTTAATCGAAAATAATGGAGGAGAAGGATACAAAATGGGTTAAATTGTAATACCTAACAAAAACCTTTTATTAAAAAAAACACAGATAGTTCTTCTCTTTATAATCTGGCATCTGAAACAATTAGTTGACTAATCGTTGAGTCCGAAAAACTGCAATTATTTTGATTATCGATTAATCATGGACGCCATCTTTTAAGCAAGAATGCCAGAAAATCTTAGTTCCAGCTTGTGTGTAAAGATCCTCAATGTGAGGATGAGCAGATTTTTCACTTTTTTTTCATATTATTTCTGATACTGAATGCCTTTTTAGGTTTTGGACTGTTGGGCTGGTCAAAATAAGACAAAGATGTCAGAGATGGCTCTTTGAATTTCTGATGTGTCTGACATTTCATAGGCCAAGTGGTGAATCAATATACCGAGAAATAATTGCCAGATTAATTGGTAATTATTAGTTGCAACCCTAGGACGAGTATAAGTAGTAAGAGGCGGCCCTGCAACCCAACAATCAGGGTGCAAACCCATGAGTTGGCCTGTTGAAGAGCAAGGCACTGAGACTGAATCCCTGACAGACGTCAGGGGGCGCTCGTCCCTCTAAACGTGCGTGATCTCAAGTCAACAGAGGATTGCGCCATTGGAATCAATGCAGTCCATCACTCAGCTGATTACAGTTCAGCCCAGAAATGTTTATTCTTGCTGCAACATTTCTGGGCGTAAACATCCAGCATGGCCGACGTGACTCACTGAGTTATCTCTGTCATTCTTTCCTTTTACACAACACCCACTTAAGAGCTGGTAAATACAGAGCATCGCTGCCTTCACTAATACACCAAGTGGCCACTCTGATCTCTAATGATTTTATAAGGTTATAAAATGTTGTATCCTACTTCGAGCCAAGCCGACGTGGTCGACGCTGACAGTCATGTGAAATCATGTTTCTGCTGGTAACGGCACCGGGTCTATAAATAGCTCCATGTTTTATGCCCTCAGATTTTCTATAAAGAACAAACAAAACTGAATATAGTCTTGCTTTTGCCATGGCTTTTTCTTGTTTTTGTATCCATAGCAACCCGTGATTGAGCAGTTACACAAAGTGTCCCTTGTCTCAGCAGCAAAGAGACAGAGAGACATCTTTTGTGACGCGGCTTTTCCGAAATACATCGGTCAAGAATCTATGGGCATGCGGGCTCTCAAGTTTGTTCTCTTTCTGTCTCTTTTTGAGTGCGTGTGAAAATAACCGACTGCTGAATGGCAGATTGGGGCTGCTTTTTTACCTCTTTGATCGCTCACTGGTGCCCACATCAGTTTTCCTCTGCACTGTATTACTTTCGCATAAATAATGCTGTTAAAAAAACAGTCCTCATGAAATAAACAAATAATTAGCTCACACACCGCAGCTCTCCAGCGTCGACTTATTTATTACACCATAAGTGACGTTTTCGAGCACAACTGTTCTTCATCAGACTCCAATAAAAACACTCAGTCGGGCGTCGTGTCACAGGTCAGATAAGCCGAGTGCCACCAGCTATTTCCAAACCATATGCTGCCACACGTCCATTTCCCTGCTGTGGAGTAAAATGTGGGTGTTGCTGTATGAAGTAGCCGGATAATATTGCCAGATGTGAGTCTATTTAAAGCCGGCTCTCAGTTTAATAATCAGCGGATCATGCACAGCTTAAACTCAGTAAATCTGTGAAGAAGCTTTACCGGAATATTCCGACGCTTCATCAGAGGTAGAGTCACAGATGGGCCATCTGTGAGGACCTTTTTTTTTTTTTTTGCAGTCCCAATCGGCGAGTAAAAAGGGGTCGGGGGGTGCATACAACTATGTGGACTGTCGGGTTGATGGCAGTTCTGTTGTTGTAAGAATGTGTACAGGCAGAAAGCAGATGGATTGGCTGCTAAGTCAATGTCTGTGTGTTGGTCATGCTGGGAATGGAAACTCCATTCCTCAGGATTCAGTTGTCTCGAGATCCTGTCATAAAAGAACTGGTGAACAACAGACGAGGCTTTGCTCAATGAAAGCCACGGGCGCTTTCTGTAAATATATAATACGTGTTGCCTGTAGCTAGGCTGTACATAATGACTTCTTAAAAGCAGCATTCCTGAAGGGCATTTCTGCCTGTGCACACAGTTGGTCACGTGAAGGCTTTTGAAGGAGCGCCGGTGGTCAGCGTGGTGACCATTTTAGGAGGGCGACCACATTGTTGGTTGCTGGGGATTAGTCAAGGAGAAGGAAAAAGTTCCACTCTTGTGTGCTCTTGTATTTGCGTCTCTGCTTTTGTCTCCTGGCGTTAAGCAGGTCCGTGCTCACCTTTCTAGAAACGGGGCCTGACCTATCTAAAGAGTGACGCTTCGTGGAGATGCCTTTTGTCATTGTGAGGTAATTATAGGGACTTTTTGCTTCAGTGCTGTGAAAGAGAAAATATGCTAAGGGTAGGGAGGGGACGGGGGCGCGCCCAAGGTAGTTTTATTTCCTGAACAGGTTTGTAATTGGACCACACAGCACATACAAAATGTTACCTTCTGGTGTCCCATGCAAGACCCACTGTTATCACACGTTCATACATCCAGATAAAACCTATTCATTTTGCCGTTTACATCCGCTCCAGCTCTCCGTCCCTCCCATCGGCGGACCTCACGGACGCTGATTCATGTTTTGAAAAAGAAAAAAAAAAAGCTTCCGTCACCTTTAAACCTTTTATTCCCTCATTCGGGCCTTGTGACTCTGTGGCATCGGCCTTGCCGTGAGAATGACCCCCTTTCCATCTTAACCGATCATTTACAAGGTGTTATGCCATTAATGATTGACTCCCATTACGTAAGACCTGAGGCCAAACCAAAGCACTTCTAGTTTTACAGTGCAGGAGGCTCAGTGGTGTACAATACTACAGTAATCACTCAGTCGAGGTAAGTAGGGCACTCAGAGGGATGTTCGGGGACTGACATGTCCCGGCTTCATTTCCAGATTTTACACTTCATCTATGGCAGTTCGTAGTCTCGACTAATACACGGCTTTTGCGCAAGCTTTTAAGCTTTTAAAGTGAGGAAGTGTCGTGAGGTAGTGAGTGACACTTCAGACTAAATCTGTGAACAGATGCAGTGGCAATTTTTCTTTTTTTTTTTTAATGTTTTGCTCAAAGGAAGTGTTTAGTCGCAAACTTTGCTGCTGAGTTGTGTGAAAGGGGAAAAGGCTGAGGAATGGAAGGCAGGGTCAAGTATGTTATGTAAAGAGGCGCTTAATGCTGCTGCCCTTACTCACCACTCACAGTGTTTATCATCGCGATTTGTATTCCTCAATGAATTCAGTCAGAGCTGAAGATTTACCATCCAGGCCCTGAGCTCCTACACTACTTGCCATCACATAATGTTTAATGGTGGTTGGATGCAACTTTTTGCCTTTGAACTTCTAGACTTCAGTTGTGTGTGTGTGTGTGTGTGTGTGTGTGTGTGTGTGTGTGTGTGTGTGTGTGTGTGTGTGTGTGTGTGTGTGTGTGTGTGTGTGTGTGTGTGTGTGTGTGTGTGTGTGTGTGTGTGAATTCCTGAACCGAATAGACATTCATGAAGCTTCAGACGCGGCTGAAGACCCAGACATGTCGCAGCCTGAAAAAGTGCGAACACAAAGACTTGATGAGCTAATTCGAGCTCATTTGAAGTCCACTCAAATGTGTTGTCTGTCCTTTTTAGTCTGTGCTCCGGAGCTGTGAAGCAAGTGGGCTGCCCATGTGTTTCGGACTGCTTTTAGCCCAGTGTTGACTGTAGCTATAGCTGTGTGTTATGGTGTGTCGGGGGGTATCGAAGCACTGAGCACATTCTTTCCTGTTGATGACTCACGTCCTGGGCATGGTACTGACTGTAAGAGAGGCCTTGGGGAACTACCACACACACACACACTCTAACTGCTAGACTGTTAGCAGAGGATGCAGCACACTTAAAATCCAAGAGTTAAAAGAGTTTCATATTTACATACGAGAACATCTCACTGTAAATCCACCAGACGGGGATGTGGCCTGCTCATATGTGTGTACGGTACACGAGTCCACGCCAACACGCCTGAGGTTAGTCTTCTACGGTATCGGCGTGCACACATGCAGGTATAATGTACACACCCAGGTTGAGGCATGTCTTTTGTTGCAAGGAGAGGAATGAATGTGACATGTCGGTGGGAATGTGGCGTTCCCTGCTCACCCCCATGCCACCACCTTGTCATTATGTAGACTAACGCAAAGCTCTTCAAGCTCAACAAACCCATTTTGGTCAGTTTTTATTGCGGTTGGTTTGGAATCATAAGTTCGGACGGCAGCATTTTGCAAAATGATGACGACAAATTGTAGAAGAAAGCCGAGCATGTCTGACTAAGCCTTCTGTTAAAGCTTCAGATACACAACATTTGATCAACACGTGAACGGAAACGTTCGCATTTGTACTTAAAATGCTGATACAGGAGGAGGAGGAGGAGGAGGAGGAGGCCGGGGAACCGGAGGAAGTTACATTTGCTTAAACCAGCCGGCGGTGAAGCAGCGAGGGTCCAGTTCTCAGTTTTGCAGTGTGCAGATGGAGTGGGCTCTAAATGTGGTAGAAATATAGGTTTTGGGTATTTTTTTCCCTAGTTTCACATTGACATGGAAATAGAAGTAGCCTCTGGAGTCATAACTTTAATTTTGTATGTGTGTCCTTAGCTCAAAAGTATCACAGTCCACGCAAAGCCAGACTTCAGTCCGAATACATCTGAATTCATGTGGTGCAAGTTGAACCCTGAACTGAGTGTTGATAAATACTTATTAGCATCTCATGTGTTTTTCTTCTGGATATTTGTGTCTAGCTTCCTTAAAACAAAGACACTTTGGACTTTTTTAATCCTCCATCAGGCTGTCCACGGTTAGTCAGCCACACAGTGACTAAGTGATTCCTCTCTGTTTTTATCTGTCTGGTCCCGCGCGCTGCTACTGTCCAAAAAAAAAAAAAAAAAAAACGTTGTGCTGCTCTGACATCAGTTCGTTTTTTTTTTTTTTTTTAACCTTTCTCCTCCCCAGCGCTGACTGTTGTGCCGTGACCTTCAAAGGTCAGAGTGATGCTCCTGGCGGCTCTGCTGTGATCTCTGTTGCTGCGGTTTCCACAGAAACGAGACAACGGTGGGCAGAAAGCACTCCAGTCGCAAAAAGATGACGACGCCGTCGCCCACTCACAGTGACAGCAGCGGCTCCTCTAAGCACGACAGTAACCAAGTGCGTGTGCGTGTGTGCGTGTGCGTGTGTGTGTGTGTGTGTGTGTGTGCGTGTGCGTGTGTGTGTGTGTGTGCGCGTGTGCGTGTGTGCGTGTGTGCGTGTGTGCACAATCAGAGTTTTTTTTCTGCGCAAACAAAAAGTGCTTTTTTTTTGTTTTCTTTTCAGTTTCTATCGAAGTAGTATCACATCAAAATGTTGAAATGTATTAAATTATCTGAGACTGAACATTGAAGTGTTCCTAGAAATGCAAACACAAACGCACGTGAAGCACCACAGTGCTGTTTCTACAACAAGCGCTGCTGCTGTCACAACAGTGTTGCGCTTAAGCGGCGTCTGTGACGATGGCATGTTTACTGTTAACATGTTTTAGATTGTGCTATTTCGAGGGAAAACGTCTGTCTGACTCGTCTGGTGTTGCGCCCGTGTCTCCCTCCAGGACAGCTGGGAGATTGTGGAGGGGCTCAGGGGGGTTCCTGCCAGCATGCAGGAGCCTGACAGACAGGAGGGCTTCCTGCTCAAGAGGAGGAAGTGGCCCATGAAGGGGTGGCATAAGGTGAGCGCCTCACAAGCCCCTTTTTTTTTGAAGCCCAAAACAGCAACAGCATTGCAGCGCTCCTTATTATACAACACCGCTGCTGCTTTTTGTTGAACCAAAGACCTATTTTCACTCTCAACTTTATTGCTTTTGATACAAAGGGTGTCGGATAGTGTGCCGTAATGGTTTGCTTTTTAATATTCTGCACTGTAGTCATCGCATGTAGCTGAGTTCTTTCAGAGCACAGATGGTGTGGTTTTTTTTTTTTTTTTTTTTTTTTTTTTTTCTTCGAACAAGGCCCCACATCCATTCTGGTAAAGAAATAAAGCAATTGTGCATTTTAAGAGCAGTACTGTACATGGGCGTAGGTGTGATTTCTTTCCTGATGATGCTATGATTGAACCAGCAGTGCTTTCAGTCCTCCCTAAATGTCCAACTAAAGTTCTGACCTGGGATATTTTAATACCTCAAGCTATTTCCACACTTCCTCCTCTTCACCGTTATAGTCCTCTGTATTTCCTTCTTTCCATTGTTTTTATTCCCAGCCGATTACACTGTAACCCTGACTCATCTTCCTCCCCCTCTTCTGTGTGCTCATGCATACCTGGAAAGTTCTGCCTTGCAACGTGATTGAACAGCCACTTAAATAGAAAATATTTTGACCGGCGAGGAGGTCTCAAGTACTTTTGACAGTGAATTCCAGTTTTTTTATTTATGATTTTGACTGTAAAACTAAAATGAGCAAAGTGTGCTTGTAAGCCGTTTCTATGCCTATACATGGTCATTATCAATACAGCCTGTCACTTATTTTACTGCTGCTGTTGTGAAAGTTGAATGGCAGGGTCATGGGAATGAGGCGTTTTTCTGCAATCTCTGCATACCTTTGTGTTTATTGGTGTTTTTACTATTGTGTGAACTAGGAGTGCAAAACTAAACTTAAAAACGACTAATGTTGTTTGATTTATTTCCCGTTTTAGAGATACTTTGTGTTGGAGAAAGGCATCTTGAAGTATGCGAAGCGTGGAACCGATGTAGGTATCAACCTCAGGCGCCGTCATTCCTGCATTTCAACACATCCAAACGCTCGCTAACAAAGTGTTCCCTTCACAGCTGAAGAAGGGAAAGCTTCACGGCTGCATTGACGTCGGCCTCTCCGTCATGTCAATCAAGAAGAAAGCCATGTGCGTCGACCTGGACACGGAGGATAACATCTATCACTTAAAGGTAACCCCCCTGACACTTGACTTCAGAGATGCAGCTGAATGCAAATGCATGGACGCCTACGCGCTTGTGTCTCCCTCATTTACTCGTTTCTGCTTCATACAAAGACGCTCACGGCAGCCGTCTCCCGGTTACGGCTCCTAATTTGACTTTATGGCCCCTCCCCCCCTCCCCTCCCCAGGTTAAGTCTCCGGAGCTGTTTGAGGAGTGGGTGTCGAAGCTGCGTCATCACCGCGTGTTTCGGCAGAACGAAATTGCCATGTATCCCCACGAGAGGCACCTCTTCAACCCCCACGCCTCGTCCTCCCCCTCCCTCAACGAGACCCTAAGAAAAGTAAGTGGTTGCTTTTTTAGATTTGACACAGCGGTGATGTCGTTATGCGAGGTGGCATTATGCCTCATCCTCCTCTCTTTCTCTTCAACAGAGGGCTACTCTTACCAAGCAGGCGTCAGTCCAGCAGGCAAAGGTCAGTTCTTGGCTCCATTCTTCAGAGGACATGGACAAGTGCTGCAAAGGTTGGTCTCTTTGCTTACTGGCCTCACTACCTTCCTTTTTTTAAATTGTGTCTCACTGCAGTGAATGGTTCGTTCTATCTCCCAAACGTTCATCTCATAATAAATATCTTTCTCTCAGACTTGGAGGAATGTGAATCGTACATGCTCGAACTCAACCTGCTGCTGAAGAGCATGGAGGTCCTCCACCGCACGTACTCAGCCCCAGCCATTAGTGCACTACAGGTAAGCACGGGCACACAGATTAGGTTAGCCGTGATGCAACCTAATCTGTTCTGTGTCTTAATTTAAACAATATGCAGTAATATCTCATATAAAAATGCATTCGCCACCTTTGTGAATGTGACAGAGAAGTTCTCGCGGAGTAATGGCCGATCCCCACTGGAAGCCTTTCAGAAGCGTTGCTGACGTCCGTCACTATCGTGTCTCCCGGAACAGATACTCTTCCATTTTATTCCATCAACACTGACCCCTCGCATACACTTCCACACTTTTGTTGCGTTCCGTGAATCGCTATCTGCAGCTGACACAAATGTCTCACTCTGTACGTGTTTTGAACTTATTAACCATATCTACATTGATCGATCAAGGCTCGCAGTCTGTCTGTTTCGCTACAGGCAGTTTCCCCTCACTGGTTCCGGTGGGCGGGGAAATAAAATCAATGAATCAATACAAACGCTGTTGATTTCTTCCCATTGAGCCGACAGGAGAACTGTTTTGGTTCTATAAGTGAAGCTGCGGCTGAGACGATTACGTCTCGCTTCCAGTGGGGATTGTTTGTAAAGATGTAAAATAATTACCTGACTCGTGGGATTAATGTAGACTAATAACGACATTACTTTTTTGGGTGCTCAGAAAACGAGGACGTTTTTTTGTTTACTACTCCCTTTTTAAAGTCTTCTTGTGGTACCCCAGGCGTCTAATTATGACATGCCCAAAAAAGAGAAGAGGCCGAGGAGATGGCGATCCAAAAACAATGGCAAAGAAACCAAAGCCACACTACAGGTACATGCGCAGCTTTGATCATTATTTATTTATTTATTTATTTATCAAAACACACTTCCTTCAACAGTGTGCATGACGGGGGAAATAATGGCTTATCCTTTTTTTTTTTTTTTTTTTGTCCACCAGGTCCCAAGCTGCATCTCCTCTCAATCCCCTCGTCTCCACGCCTCCAACCCCAATCTCTCCACCACCGACTCAAACTCCCAGGAGGTCTGTCCTGAATCCCCGGACTCGCCGACAGACGCGTCCCGCCTGCAGGAGGACTTCTGCATGCTGGCCAACAACAGTGAGTCCCTGCTGCGGTGTCTGCTAGTTGGCTCCGGAGATGCATTTAGATTACAAAATGTGCTCGTTTGTGTCTATATGGTAAGATAGTTTCCATGACAACTCTCTGTCTTGCATTTGCTTCTCTCCAGTCCACACCACACTGAAATCAGCCTTTAGTTCCCTAGTAGCGGAAAGAGACCGACTGAGGCACACCATCGACAGGCAGGCCCCGCAGCCAGCGCAGGTCATTGGCTTGAAGACCGCCTATGCCTCAGTGAGTAGGACAAAAGGAAAATCACAAATGTCTCCCAACTGTCACCTCAGGTCCAGTTTTCGCTCAGCTGACTTCTTATTATCATCAGGAATGTCCAGGAGGGCCTCACTCCTTGGTCCACCAGGTGTCCAATGAGAGCAAAGTATCAATCCCAGAGTCAATCTCCGAGTTTTTTGATGCTCAGGAGTACCTCCTCTCCTCTTCCTCTTCTGAGAATGAGGTGAGACACGTTCTCCTACCCTACTCTCTGTTTTGTAGCCACATGCTTTGGTCTGTTAATGGACTCATTGTTTTGTCTACAAACTGTCAGAAATTGGTAAAGTCCTTCACAATTTCAAGGTCACGTGTTGAAAATGTACTTGTTTGGTTGGTTTGAAATAATGTAAAGCAGAGAAAAGTGGCAGATATTCACATTTGAGTCGCTGGAACCAAGACATTCTTTGTTTTATAAATTCCATTTAAAATCCGTTCTCAGGATTGTTGACTAATCGATTTTTTTACGACACGTTTCAGCGCTACAGGGATCAAACAAATAAAGTTCAAGTCTTATAAAGGGTTAGTTGTGCAGGAAAAGTAATCTTTTTACTACTACTGTCCCAACGCGGCCACTTTTAAGTTAACACAACTAATACCTGCAAGTCACAACAAACACTCTGGACACTGGGTGCATTTTTCTGTTTCTGTTCTGATGACGGAAGACTTTTGGTTTGTTTGTTATTGTCCTTTGATTATATGTGCTTGCCGCTCGCTGACCTTTCAGCATTGACTTTCTGTCTCCAGGTCTCTGACGATGACTCGTACATTAGTGATGTCAGTGACAGCGTCTCCATGGATACCTACAGCAACGAGGGAGGCAGTGAGAGACACAACTCTGGTACACGATACAGTAACAAGTTGTGTGTGTGTGTGTGTGTGTGTGTGTGTGTGTGTGTGGACATATCATCTCACTCAGCAGAGAGAAAGACGGAGCAAACAGATCTTATTCTGTCAAAAAGAGGCATAACTTGTCTGTCCTGGCTCACTTGAGTGACTGTGACTAAGCCTCTGTGTATTTCTTCAGAAAGTGTTGGCACTAAATAAATCACAAATGTCTGGGATCACAGAAGTCACTCACTTGCTGAGAGAATGTGTTTTAATACGACCACTGACAACTTCCAGAAGTGTTTACAAACTCAGTACGACGTTTCCTCACACAGTATGTGACAAAGCATCTGTGTACAGGCATCATTAATTCACTACTGCAGATGGTGTTGGTTTTATTTATTTTTTTATCTTCACTGCATAAACCCTCGCCTCCAAGTAGCACAACATATATCAACTTGAATTACAATATCATGTCTATGCAAACAGAAATGTTGCTTTTCACCTGATTTTAGACACGGATATAGAGAGTATGATTAGAGCTTATGCAGAGAACCACCCATATCTTGGCTTTATCTAGAGTTTTTTCAGACTGTTAAACAGGTTTCTGAAGGCGTCTGCCAGTATTTGGGAATATTTCTATTGAGGTTGATAAAAAGACTATTTTTGTCAGTATTTTGTTTTGTATGATTACATTCAACCATTTTCATTCCCAAAAAAACACACTTATTCAGTCAAACAGTTCAAAGTATCTCATAGAATGTACTTTTCTGGCTCTCAAGCAGCTTTTAGACCATGATGCGGCTCCACAATGTTCCACTTAAACAGGTCTGCTGCAGCGTGTTCACATTTGTGTGAAACACGTTTTGATGCTGGCTTTAAGTGCCACCTCTGAAGCTACAACACATCCTTGTCTCCACCAAATCAGCTTTGAACACCAAAGGTTTTCCTGACACCTGCTTTTACACACTGTGCACATTCAATGTGCTCCACCTCTTTTCACTACACCTGTCTTCTTCTAATCTCAAACTGTTCTCCTCCAGTTAGCAGCGCGGTGACCGTGGCGCGTCGGCGCTCCGCGCTGCCCTCTACCAGCCCCACCAGCACCGTGAGCCTGTGGAACATCCTGAGGAACAACATCGGTAAGGACCTGTCCAAGGTGGCCATGCCTGTACAGCTCAACGAGCCGCTCAACACCCTGCAGAGGCTGTGTGAGGAGCTGGAGTACAGTGAGCTGCTGGACACCGCCAACCGCACCCAAGACCCTTACCAGCGCATGGTGAGAGGAAAGCAGAGACACACACACACACACACACACACACACTTAAGCATGCACAACTTCTAGCTTAACAGTCGAGAAAGGATCTAATGTACACACAGTGAATTATACACATGCACAACTGAAGCACACGAACGGATGAACAGATGGAAACATGATCATCAAAGTAGCTGAGGCAAAAATGTTGACGGGAAATGTGTTTCGAGCTCAGTGCTTTTCCTCAGGAAGATTTTTAAAAGCGACACTGATGCTTGTCTTTTGCTCTGTGTGCACTTCGGGGCGAGGCTTTTATAAATATACATAATCTTTCTTGCTCGGCCTGTTTGGAAGACTTTTTATCTGAGTTTTACGCACTTTTCTTGTAGTCAAATAGACACAGAGTAGTGACAAGGATACAAAAGTGTCATGTGGCAAGTCTCACACCTATACATACTGTAGAATATACAACATACAGTACTAACATGTAGTTATACTTATACACATTTACCTCTACCTAATGTGGTGTCATGTATGAACACCTTGTGTTCCAATACCCATATATACTACCGCATGCCATGAAAATGACCCAATTTCAAAGTATATCAAATGCGGCATGCCAGCATCACCAGGACTTCCTGCATCTGGTCGCATTTTGCGGTTTGCAAGTCGGCATGCTTTTCTGGCTATTCTCACCCACAGTCCTATTATATTAGCAAGAGGGTCGAAGTTCAAGGTGCAATGTGATGAGGAAGTAGTATGTCCCAATTCTTCATGCAACATTACCTACTCTGTAAGGGCAGTATGTATTTAAAGTAAGAAGATAACGTATCTGATTTGGAATGCAGCTACGTCCGTGCAATAGTCCCACGTAAACAAAGTTGGTGGTGTCACACACATGCATGTACACACAGTCATGTTCAAAACATCATGTAGACCAACCAATACTTTGAATACACACGTGTAACAAATGTCATTCCCTCTCCCCCCTCTCTGATTTTCTTTGCAGGTGTATGTCGCTACATTTGCAATATCTGCATATGCCTCCACCTACCACCGAGCTGGAAGTAAACCCTTTAACCCTGTCCTTGGAGAGACGTACGAGTGTGACCGACCTGATAAAAGCTTCAGGTTTATAGCTGAACAGGTAGAGGTCACACGGCTTACAACACACACTTGAGTCACTACATGGGATATACACTCCCTGCGTAGGATAGGCTACTTTTTCGTTTACTTCACAACATGAAACGCACACAAATACACAACATTTTGAATCTAATATGTAAAGTGATTTGAAATCAAATGCAAATTGTATATCTCTGCAATTTTAAAATAATGATTCCCCCACACAATGACCATTTGTATAATAATTACTCACCGGGTGTTGCCTTGAATTCTAGAAGGAAACTGTTTCTCTCGCGTGCCTCCACAGGGAACGAAGAATAAAAAAAAAAAACGGAGACAGTTCTTGATGAATTGAAGTAAATGGGTGCCGCGTTTCACTCTCATGCCACTCGTGCAGTATAATCCAGAGTCTCATTCATCCAGTCGTCTGCTGTCTACGACCAAACGCAATGTGATTTACATTCGATATGCAAATGGTCAAGTGTGCCTTTTCAGTTAAATGCGCTTCATTTAGTATTGAATGTATAGATATGTAATTGTCAAATGAATTGTTGCCGTGGTCAGGTGGTCTCATGTCAGAGGTATCAATGAAGGTCTTCTGCACTGGTAGAGAGACCGGGGGACCTGCCGTTCATGTCTGTGGTGGTCTTCTTTGGTTACAGTAATTATACAGATCTCTCAAAATAAATGTAGTAATGGTTTAAAGCTGGCATAAAAGGTTCTTGGTTTCACCTTGCCCACCTTTTTTGTTTTGACCGATTTCATTGTACGACTTCCTGAGCTACAGCGTCCAGTGTGTAAAGCTTTTGATAGAAGATTAAATAAAAGGCACTCTATCTCTTCTCTCCGTTTCCCAGGTGAGTCATCACCCACCTGTGTCTGCATGCCACTCTGATTCAAGGAACTTCAGCTTTTGGCAAGGTGAGCGGGAGAGAACATGTTTGTAATCCACATCTCATTTCTGTCTTGGTTTACATGTTCATCAATGCCACTGCACCTTTTGTTTCACACAATGCTGTAGGTTATATTTAAGGTGGAAATTGGTGTTGTGGAAGATTAGGTGACCTAATTTAACCTGACATGGCCTTGGTGATCCCTCTGTAACTTTCCATTGAATGAGTGTTTGATACTTTATGTACATACTCTAACGATTTAATGTGCAGATTATACTAACGTGACATCATTTTTAAACTCTGGTATGTCGCTGCCTTTGTTTGCATTTCCCTCTGTGCATATGAACAAAGAATTTGATTTATAAACAAACGCTGCTGTTTACTGAAAAGACCAGAAAAAGCCTTGAAGATTTACATCGAGAACAAGCACTCACCTGCTATTTTGCAATCTCTTTCTTTCAGATGTTCGATGGAAAAATAAATTCTGGGGCAAATCCATGGAAATTGTTCCTATGGGAACCACACATGTCACACTGCCAGCGTAAGCCCTCGACTCCTTAACTCATTGTGTGAGGGTGTGTGTTTGAATGTGCATTAGTGTTTACACTCTTGCATATTTAATGTGAGTGTCCATGTCATGGTGAACATTATAGGCTACAAATGTAAGTATTAGGAATAAAACAACTTGTATACTGAGTGCAGTGTGTGTTTTTTGTTTTTTTTCTCTCCAGGTTCGGGGACCACTACGAATGGAACAAAGTGACGTCGTGCATCCACAACATCCTGAGCGGTCAGCGCTGGATCGAGCACTATGGAGAGATGTCCATAAAAAATATAAACAGCGACGCCTGCCAGTGTAAAGTCACATTTGTCAAGGTTGGTAGACACAGATATTTAATTACTGGGTTTGTTGTGAATGACAGAAACTAATGTTTATTCCACAATTGATTTTTAAGGGGACCTGTTTTTCATGGCTTAACAATGCGGAAAGAATGATATAGTCCTTGTGTGTCGTCACCTGCTCCTCCAGGGGGTTTCTTGTGTGCTTTCTATTGTAGACACAAACGGAACCAAAATGTACTTGTCAAACTGTTCCTGTTGGTTCTCACCTATCAGTGTGTACTGGTTTGTCACATTCTTATGAACTTGTGTCAGACTTCTGTAATCATTACAGTTGTGTAATCCTCCTCTGAACATGAACAGGCACTTTTGTTTGTTCATTTGTAAAAGGATGACTGTAGTTTTCTGTAATACAGTACTTCCTCTTAGTATTCTGTACGATTTAACACCATCAAGGCAAACGGCACCATCTTCTGGACAAAGATAGGAACTGAATTTTCAAACCATGATCATGGAAAATTGGGGAGCGTAAATCGAATCCCTTAAACCCCTGACATAAATCATTCAATAGTCATCACATGAATTAAATGTACTTGGAATGTCTGCTCTCATTTTGTGTAAGATATTTCTTCCATCTCACACATACAAACAATTCCCTCTTTTATTTATTTTTTTTATAGGCAAGATCATGGAGCTCTACAGTGAACGAGATAGAGGCCGTGGTTACAGATTCAAATGGAAAAGTTGTACACTCCATCTTTGGAAAATGGCACGAGTCAGTTTTTCAAGGAGACCCACCTTCTGCCACGTGCATCTGGAGAGCAAGTGAGTGATTGGTCCCTGGGAATGTCCGTTATAACGTTTTTACGACCGGGCACTTCAAGCAAACGACACAACTTAATTTGTTAATTTGTGTGTGTGTGTGTGTGTGTGTGTGTGTGTGTGTGTGTGTGTGTGTGTGTGTGTGTGTGTGTGTAGACCCCATGCCAGTGGACCAAGACCAGTACTATGGCTTCACCCAGTTTGCGGTGGAGTTGAATGAGCTGGACCCCCCCCTGAGACCTCTTCTGTCCCCCTCAGACACACGCTTCAGGCCGGACCAGAGGTTGTCTCTCTTGTCTTGTCTGTAAAGTTCTCGTAGCCCGTACACACACACACATCATCACGACCCATTTTAGAAACTTAATACCTTATTACTGGCGTTACTGTTTAACCTTATATTGTAGTCTAATGGGTTGTTCAGATGACCCTGTAGTCTTAATGGACTTAAAGCTGGCAAATAATTTGCTGGTAAATAAAAACAATTTTATAAACATGATTTTGCTGCCCAAGATCTCGAAGAGCCCAAGTGGTATGGAGCAATACATTGCAGAAATATAAACGTAACCATGGCAACAGACTGAGAGTTTAGATCCAGGGGAATGAAGTCACAGGAATAATTGTCCACTCTTGTAGGTATTTTATTTGGTACAATTTTTGAACCCCATCAAATACGTTCTTGTATGTATGAGGTGGGATTAATAACCGTAATATAGAAAGTAATTACATGTCAACAAATTAGTTAGTAGACCAAACAAATAGAAAATAAATCTCATAGATAGCAACATTATTCTTGTTGTAGTGCCAATAAAAAATGTTTTTACAATGTAAATGCAAAAAAATATATATATATGTCACAGTAGGAAAACCACAGGTGTAAATAAGAAAAGAAATAGTGTCCTTGTATAGTTCATGCCGGCTCACTGTCGTAGGTCACTGAGGCACTTGAGTAGAACAAAGCCATTCAAGGAGTTTTCACTGCAGGAACTTTCCCATGTGACCAAAAACCTTTTTAAGGAATTTAAGGGATTAAACCTGAATCTAAATGGAGTTCCTGTAGGATTTGTTACATGCAACTCAAAGCTCAAAGTCAAGCTACAGTAAATACAAAAAAACAACAGGATGACTCAGTGTTGTTGTTTTTCTCGTGGGAAAATGTATTTTCAAACACAGCTGCCATTTTCTTGAAATCTGTGACGGGTCTATTTGCGAAATCTTTACGGTTCTTCAGATGAGATAAAAATGCAATCAGGGAATACTCAAAGGTGACTTTCATTTCCTGAGATTAGTCGCTAGAACCTTTTGGTTACCACTATAATGAGTCAAAGTATTATACTCCAGTATCAAGTAAGAGCATTTAACGGCTTTATTGGCACAGGAACATAAAGTCACCTGCAACTACCGCAGCTAATTTCTACCCAGAGTGGGGAAAGCAAGAATGTTTCGGTTTGAGAAAATATGGGATGAATGGCGACGACGCTCTACTGGGTCCAGATTTCTACCGTCTTCTGACTCACCCTCTCCCGTGTTCTTTGTCCAGGCTGTTGGAGGAGGGGAACACAGAAGGAGCCGAGGAGCAGAAACAGAGGATAGAGCAGCTCCAGAGGGAGAGGAGGAAAGTGCTGCAGGACAACAACATGACGCACCAGCCACGCTTTTTCAAGTATGCTGCTGATTTCATGTCTGTGTGTCTTTTGTGTGCAATCGGGCACAGTGTTTGCATGTGTTTTTTCCACAAAATTGGTTTGTCGCATATGAACGGAGCTCGACTCTGCAGCAGCCACTGTGCCTCATGTATTATATAAGCAGATACTGGATGACTGTGGTCTGTCTGGCCTCACACAAAAGTGGAACAACATCAACTGGTTGAAACTAACTGTTGAACAGCGGGGCAAAGTGACCTTAGACGTTTCACATCGTGTGATGTTTGGGTAGACTTTAAACAAGGGCTAGACTTGGAATATTATCGGTTGTATGACAACAAAAATTACTTTCAACAAAAGGAACACTCTTCAAATATGTACATAGTATATAAATAACCTTTGGCTTATCTGATTGTACTCATCTCCCAAGCGATTGCCATTACAAAGGTTGCAGATCCTCTGGTATATAGCTCACCCTTTATATATCCCAATGACCTCAGGAATTAGTGTTCTAAATTTACAAAAAGTCTGCCTGTACTTTTTGTTGTCCTTTTAGCCATGCTATGTGCCATCGTTTTGTTATTATTGTATGTTGTGTTTGTGCTCCATACCTTGTGATTATGGCCCAGAGCCACGAAATACATTAAATACATGTCACTGTCTGCAGACTTTTGATGAACAAACTGGGTTGTTAGATAACTGTTGGGCTCATTAGGACAAAAAAAGGAATTATTTGTCATGTCATCGTCCGTTACATTAGATCCATTTCTGAAGTAATAATATGCGACTCATCACTCCTCATATCCTCTATTCTTTGTAATCTTGTAGTTAAACCCAGAAAGTTCAAAATCCAATCCTCCTTTACATTCCTAGATATTTTAGCTTATTGAAAGATGCACATATAGTCAAGAAACAAACTGTCTTATGTAGGCTCGCCAACAGAATATTATGAACATTATAAAGACACAAACTTTTGTTTCGTAATGCAATTTTTGGATGATTCAAGTTTATGCCTTATTGTCGTCCTATATTCTGAAAACTGATGTGGAAATTTGATAGGCTGTATATTTGACCCGTATCACGTAATTTAAATATGATAATCATTCACGATGCATCAATCATTAAGGGATTTGTGCTGTGTTGACAGGAAGTCAAACGATGACACGTGGGTGAGCAACAACACATACTGGGAGCTGCGCAGAGACCCTGGATTCAGTCAAATGGACTTTCCTGTGTTGTGGTGACCTCTGGATTTAACCAAACCTCTTCACAACAACTTATCATAGAGGGAAGTATAAAACAGCTGAGACCTGCGAAACATGGATTGCCCCCGGTCATGGTAACCCAAACCTATATGGACTTCCTGCTTCCTATTTCAGGACTGAGCAGAGCGTATAGAACTTGTGTTGGTTTTGTTTTCTCCTTAAGGGTACATTTTCTCTTCTTATTGTCATAACTGTAATTGACAAAGTGTCAGCGTAAAGATTCATATCATGTTCTGTTGCATCTCAGCATTTACCAAAGTGCCTTTTATTGCAGTGCCTCACTCGATCAACTGCTGTAGCAGTTATGCAAAAACTCTTTTATTCTAGAGACTTTAAAAACTTGTTTGGATGATGTTAGTATGATATGTTGACTTCACTGGAGAGAAAAGCATCGGGGTAGGAAGTGAACTTGTTGAAAAGGTCAAAAAAAGTTTTCCTCCATCCAGTCAGCATCGTGACCCAAGGATTTTGAGCAGATGTTCTGATTATGAAAGAGGGACTTTAGCCTCTTTCAATATGCTGCCTTGTTATGAGTCATGAAGTCATAGGGCTGTGGATAATGTTTATCAATGAGGAAAATGACAATACTCCATGTTCAAAGAGATAATAAACTGTACAATGGATGGACACGTTATGGGATGTCTCACTTTATTTTTAGCATAAGGAATAAGCCACAATTAAGTTTGCTTGTTTCAGTCACTGGAAGTTTACCAACTCACAATACACATATCTACATAGGCCTCTTTGTCATAACAAGGTCTATCTTTGCTGTGTATTTGTTTAATTCATTATATCTTTAATTTATCAGGTTTTATTCTGTGATTTATGTTATGCTGTTTGGTAGCGTTCTGCAACTGAGAGAGTCCAGCTATTAAATAGACTCGGTTAACAAGTATTACTTTTGTAAAAAGTTAAATGGAAAAAACCTGCAGCCCCTTTCTCAAGAAGATAAAATCAAAAAGAAGTCAGAAGACAAGCTTCTTCTTCTGACTTCACTCTAGTTCTGTCCATCTGCAGGCTCGAAGGCCCACCGCGAGCCGAAACCTCTCCACAGGCTGAGAGGACATCCAGCCGACCCGAGAAGCAAGAACCTGAAGAGGACTCTTCTTTTCTCTGGTTCTAATATACCAGAAATATCATTCAGATCTTTGAATCCTGCCCACCAGATCTCTCCCTCGTAACTCTGCCAGTTCAGCCTCTTGTTCTGGCCTTGTGTTCCTGACTCGTCAACTACGGTCATACTGTGCCACTAATGTGCACTGTAGCCCCAACATGCTGAAGAATTATTCCAGCAACTATTGAGAGAAAGAAAAGACTAATATGAAAGACATTTTGAAACTGGCAAACCTGCCATAATGACCGCTGCAACTACAAAGGGGGGTGAAAATATGATTCAACATCTCGCTGACAGAGAGATGAAGACGAAGAAAAGTGGTTCAGGCCGAACCGCCACAAAGTAGGCGACCAGGTCCGAAGATACTAGAGAATGACGAACCAACTGCCCCAGAGCAAGAGATGGAAGAAAAAGATTCCAACAAACTACTTTCAGCCAACTAGATCAGAGATGCAGAGATGCCCGAAGAGGAACTGCAGCCACAATATGATTCTTCCTTTTCATTTATATGTGGATTAGTTATTCATTAAATTTTTTTTATTTGATTATTTATTTTCTGTTTAGTTATGTAGTTAGTCCGATTAATATTTCATTTATAAAGAACTTGAAATATTTGATTTGTGTGTGTGTGTATATGAAATACTGTCACTGTACACCTTGACAAGAACTCTGTAGCAACCCTGGGATTGAGATTTTGTTGATTTATAGAAGTTTTCCCCATTTTCAGGGTTGTCCTAAATTTAATCTGTTAACCTCAGTTATTTAAACTAATGCTCTCTTATGGTGGAAGCAGAGTACCATCATTCTTTCTTTCATTCTGAGTTATTAATAATAAATACATATTTTGATGTTCATTCAATATTTATCAAAACTGATACAAGCAATAACACCACACCACCATGCCAGCCTAAAGTATTGTCCAAATGTCCTCCTGTTATCGCCTCTGCATCTTCTGGTTCATCTTCCGAAAAAGATGTACTGGAAGGGAGGCAGGTATTTCTCTGGGATGAGCGCCCTCTGCTGGGCAAGTCCCTGGATCATCATCTGTCCATAGCGTCTATACAAAAAAAAATTCCCATTTAGCAATGCAAAGAAGGTTATACAATTCTGTCTCGGATTGAACAAACAAATATCAATTTTCACAGGAGTCACATACTATGAGACTATGTAATAATTGGTAACCCACCTGACTTCCGGTGCAGCGTCCACTGCCATCGTACTGACAGCAGTAAGGAAACGCTCTGTGAAGATCTTCCCTGATGTCAAGATCCGATCCTGTCTGACGATGTGCACCAGCTTGTGGAGGTGCTTTGCTGTGCTCTCCCTCACAGCAACACAAGTGTGACTGAGGAAAGACAAACACAAGAGAATGTAAGACAAATCCTGTGACTTTGTTTCTTTTAATTTACTTTAATGCTGCTGCTACTACACTTCCTACTGAATTCTTACTGTAGCCCTGTATTGAATAGGACGCTCATGACTCTTCCAGGGCAGCAGCCCTCCACCAGCGCATCCAGGGCAAGGTTAGCCCGCTGGTGAACGAAGACATTGGCTGTCTTTGCCAACTTCTGCAGCAGGGCACGGCCTGTCCACTCTGCCTTGGTGTCCATGGCTCTCCCCAAGTGAACATGGAGCTCCCCCACGGTGTCCAATGCAGAACTGGCTACAGCAGAGCGCAGGTTATTCACCTAAATGGTAAATAAGAACATCATTCAATACTTCAGTACAGTTACAAACACAAGTAGGCGAATGAGAACCTCATGCAACGTAAAGACAGAGCGAAAGAGGAAAATGTCTACCATACCCCTTTTATTAGACCCAGACAGACTTTATGAAGCTTGGTCTGCAGTAGTGCTGGATGGTGTCGGACCAGGGCTCGAACAGATTTCAATCCATCCAGGTTTTGCTCCCTATGTTTAGATGACAAAATTATTGAATTATGTTGGTCACTTCTTTAGAAAAACAGACTGTTGTGTCCCTGTGTGTTGATGTCTTACCAGTCATCTGAGGACAGCTGATTGAAGCAGAGGGACAGACTCTCTGCAGGGTTGACCAAGGCCTGGATGTCTTCCTGACCTGCGTCAGCTTTTGTAGCGTAGGGTTTTGGCCCAATGTGAGGTCGTCTTTTGTTGGGTGGGACAGGAGGTGCTTGAACCTTGGGTTTCACCACCGGGGACCCACGGTAAGGTTGGCTTCCGTTGGGCAAGATAGGAGACGCTGGAACCTTGGGTGTCACCACCGGGGTCCCACGGTAAGTTTGGCTTCTGTTGGGCGAGACAGGAGGTGCTGGAACCTTGGGTGTCACTACCGGGGACCCAAGGTAAGGTTGGCTTCTGTTGGGCGAGACAGGAGACGCTGGAACCTTGGGTGTCACCACCGGGGACCCAAGGTAAGGTTGGCTTCTGTTGGGCGAGACAGGAGGTGCTGTAACCTTGGGTTTCACCACCGGGGAACCACGGTAAGGTTGGCTTCTGTTGGGCGAGACAGGAGGCGCTGGAACCTTGGGTTTGACTGTCGGTGTCCAACGGTGACGTTGTCTTCTGTTGGGCAGGGAGGGAGGTGCTCGGGCCTTGGGTTTCACCACCGAGGACCCACGGTAAGGTTGGCTTCTGTTGGGCGAGACAGGAGGCGCTGGAACCTTGGGTTTGACCGCTGGTGTCCAACGGTGACATTGTCTTCTGTTGGGCGAGACAGGAGGCGCTGGAACCTTGGGTTTGACCGCTGGTGTCCAACGGTGACATTGTCTTCTGTTGGGCAGGGAGGGAGGTGCTCGGGCCTTGGCTGTCACTGCCTGGGTCCTTCTTGGGGCTGCTGGTGGTTGAGGTGGAGGATAGTGGAGGAGCTGGAACTTTTCCAGTCTTTCCACAAAGTTCTCCACCTTACTTTGAGCTGTCTGGAGCTTGCACCCATCAGCTACATCCTTTTCTGTTCAGATTAACAGGAAAAAAAGCCATGCTTACACAAATTTCTTGTCAACTGTATTCCCATCTTCACCAACGTCTATTCAAGTTCCCATAGAGAAAGTCATCATCAATCAACATTACGTACCTTCTTGTCCAGGTTTTACGGTCAACACTGGGAGACGAGTCGGTCTTCTGGTTGCTGCTGTTGGAAGATGACGAGGGGTGAAAAGGCCGATGGCCCTCAGCTCACTGGGAGTTTGCATGTCCACTGAGCTGAGGGAGGAATCTGGGCTTGGACTCCTGTATGCGTCTCTAATCTCATTCAATTTACAAGTAAGTGTTGCAAACTGTATGCCCAGATGCATCTTCTCCTTAAAGAAGGGGTCCTCTTCTTGCAAAGTCTGCTTGGTCCTGGACTTCCGACCCCTGTGGTTGTACTCTGAAATGTTCCTGATCCTCCATCTTCGCAGAGACGATTCAGGGGTCTTTTTGGGAAAAGCTTGGTGCTGAGGTGAAGGTAGAGTGTCATGTGGGACGGTGAATCCCAGTCTCTTCCGAACAGCGTTGGTTTGGGCTTTCTGGCTAGCACAGAACCTCTCTGTGTGTTGGATCTGTGCGGCCCTTTTAGCACTTTCAGCTCTCTCAATTTCCAGGATCCTGGACCGACTGCTGGAGCCTCTGTGCCTCTCTGGTGGCTGTAACAAAGAAAGATTTTTATTTTCTTCATTGTTATTTGTATTTATATTTTTTGAACTTCATGTAGTATGATTTGAAAGAGGGCTGGACTATGTGGTGAAAATCAACTATCACGAAATGTTTGACCAAATCACTCGATTTCGATTATTGTAGGTTTGACTATTGTTGGTTTCACAAAATATTTACAAAACGAGATTATCGATAAATAATAATAATAATCAGTTATGTAGATGCAAATAATACAGCAGCTTCAACAGTCTGGTAAATTCAGAAAATTAAAAGTTACTTTCATATCGCCATATTACGATTTAATTTAAGACGATATCTAGTCTTACATCACAAAATCAATATAATAGCTATGTATTTGGAAATGTTTTTGCTTATATCCAACAGTAGTAGGTTGATAGTTATTTACTTACGTCACTGTCTTCATTGAAGTTTTTCTTTCGCCGTTTCAGGAATTGACTTAATGCCTCCAAAATAGACATGACTAACACAAAAATTAAACTAAGTGGTCACAAAATTGTAGAGCCAAAACTGAGTAGCTTCTCTCGACAGGATCAATGTTAGTCTGACTGGATCGGAACTCTCCACTGTGTAGTCTACATGAGCATGTTCTAAGTGATGCCATGGAACATTCTTATGGAATATATGATGCAAATGAGATGTTCTGTGAATTCTCTTCTTTGTCTTCTCTTTGTTATTAGATATTTTCAAAGCATCGACATGATAAAGAAATACCTCAACTTGAAAATACTGACATATTTTAGGGTTTGGCACACATTTAATCATTTATTGATTATTTATTTTTCCCCAGAGCAATGTTTCATCATCACATTTCCAATTTTTCCTCATGCTTTTACGCATCAGTGTCCTTTTTAGGCATAGGTGAGCCAGGCCGTTGACCTTAGTTCAGCCATTCACCATCATCCTGCATATGAAGCATGTAAGAATAACTGTAGGCTACTTAAATTACGTATAAACGTCATCATAGTATCTGTTACGGCCTGTCTAGTGTGCATAGGGGAACACAGGTGTAATATACATTCATGAAGAGACCTCAGCAAAGGGGTAACCAAAAAGACAGAATAAGGCAGTTGAAATACTTACAACAGGAAGTGGCATTTATTGATAACTTCACTGGTTAACAAAAGTAGAACTACTAAGAATAGGAGAAAAGGCGTCAGGGTCTCTAAGGCCAAAGTAATAAACAAAACCCCCACACTAACTAGAAAAGAAGGTCAACTGGCCTGTCGAAGCAAAAACAAAGACAATACTGAGCTCCCTGACTATCCATAAAACATGAGAAAACAGAGATAACAACAGAAACGGTAGAGATCCCCTAAACAGCTCCCCCAAAATTGTGACAACCAGTAACCTGTACTCAGGCACCATGCCACCAAAGGTCCGACTGCTTGCAGCTCAGAGAGGGACGAGAAGGAAGCACTGGATCAGGGAGTTGATATCCAGCTCCGCTGATTGATTGATGCCTCTCAGGTGTCGGTGCTCCAGGAGCTGCAACAGAGAGACAGCCCTCCTGCAAGAATAGGTCAGAGTTAGTCAGGGGGCGTAACATTATCACCCAAAAAGAGGATATGACTCTTTACTGGGAAATTATGTGTGCAGGTTCAATGTGTTGATGTATACGTTTGGAAAAAAATAACTCACAGCATTAAAGTAAATATTGTGCTAAGACCTGAGACCCCTTTGGAATGATAAAAATATAATTTCATACATTACAAAGCATTCTTATAGATGTAACAATCCCACCGTATATTAAGTCGTTAATAATTAATTCCACTTCACGAACTACAACATTAAATAATTGAATAATAATGCAGTAATACAAATGATATCTCTTTGATAGGGGCCATTGTACATAATGAGTATTTGATACTAATGTGTACTTTGATGGTATAATTTAACCATTACATTAGTAAAACAACTGAATCGTTTTTCCACAAGTGCTGCTGGTGGCCATGGTACCTAAAGCGGCCTGTACATTAGTACTGTTTGTGCACAGATGACCATTATATCTCTACATCTGAGAGACCACTCCCTGGCAGCCTTGACAGTCACTTATCACCACTGGTCACAAACCTAAACACACCCTCTCACACACACACACATTCTTCTAAACCCAGTCCTTACATCATTTCACTGCAAATCTCAACCGCCACATGTAATTTCTGGAATTCACCGAAATGTCAACACCTGCTACTCTTTCAGCATGGTCTTCACACCCGCACACTGCTCCAGGTACAATGGGCAAATGGATTTAGATGCTTTGAGAGCTATATCTGTGATTAAATGTGAAACGTTTCATTTTCCCCGTGACAAAGTTACAAATTCAGCACTTTTCTGAACTTTAAAAGAAAGTTTAAAAGAAAGTTTAAAATATTTCATTTAACTGTACAAGTTTTTTTTTGGGTCATTGCAGGATGTGGTCTAGTTTGTGGAAATGTGTCACAAACCACGAACACTTTACAACCAGTAATAATAAGACTCGCAGGTATTTCCCCTCATTCATTAAAAAAACAAAAAAAAACAAAAAAAAAACAAGTCTGCTCATGTCCTCCTGAAACACATACACACAAGCAAATACCAGAGTTCATATGATCATAATTAACTTTCCAGTGAGAGTGGGAGGAGGAGTCGGTCTGTGTTCTCTTCTGTAAACTGTGCAGTCAATCTCTCTCGCCGGCATTCAGCCGCAGCTCTGACCGAACACTGCTGCTATCAGTGATTGCTTTTACGATACCCGTTGGCCTGTATTACTTATATCATAACACTGCGGGGGAAGTGTCATTGTTACATCAACTGGATTATTTTGGTCCCCGTTTGGACAACTTGGTCTACTTTTACGCATGGCAGCGTAACAGCATTCCAGGACTGACGAACGGGACATACCTGAGTTGTGAATCTCAAACCCGTAGAGTTGTTTATGAAGACATTTGAGGTAAGCGACAACTTCATTACAGCGTTTATCGGTGTTTGTGGGAGAAAGAAAACCAACAAAGTGACTAGTCCGCTTGAGTTAACCAACGCGATGTTTTCTGTTATGATTTATGTTGTTTTTTTCAGTCAGAACATTCTCTGTTTTTTTCCATCATCTCCAGTTTTTTTCTTTAATTTCACACTCATAATCCGAGTCATGCGTCCTTAATAAGGCTCGTCCGCAGCTGACCTCACTGTGCAAGCACGCGCAGCTCAGTTACAGTCTGGTTGCATTTGAAAAAGTGGGCTGACGGGAAACACTCAGGGGCGCCTACACACAAGTATGTGTGTGGTTCTGTATAATTTGTATACACGATGCAGGAATCTTTTGGGAACATTACCTACATTGGAAAATATTTGCAAGGGAAATTGTACTTTCTTCAACTTTAGCATTTTAAACACACACACATATATATATATATATATATATAAATATATATATATATATATATATATATAAAGAAGTATGGATTTGGGTTGGTTGTTTGCTTTATGGGGATTAGCCACTGGAAGTTTTTAAGGAACCATTATATTATCTTTACATTGCTGCTATACATTTCCTTATAGCATGTCTGCATGTCACCATAACCACATTTTTCCCGCTGATGTTACGACAATTCTTTAATAATTCAGAGCAAATGACTCAACCCACTGAAAACATGTCAAGTCAACTAGAATGTGTCTTGTTCACCCATGTGGGGACTGGGTGGAGCTCTTGTTTTCATTCAGGGTAAAAGCTCAGGGAGTGCGAGTCCCTGCTTTAGATTGATTTCCCTAACTGGCCTCTTTCTCTATCCTCCAGCCAACGTTGCGTTCTTTTAGTTAACTCTTAACATTTCTCAAACCAACAGGGGCACAGTTCAATCTTTCTTCCATTCTTTCACTCTCAGCACAAATCCCCCATCATGCCTGATTACATAAAATATTTAAGCTATGAAAACTGAGCCAGCAGAATTAGCCTGCCAGGATGAGGTGTGCGTTTGTGGTCACACTGTTAACACTATGAAGGGGACTTCCTTTATGCCTTGTAAGTACTGCGAAGTGTCGTGTGGGAGATATGTGGCACACAGGGTTTGAATGATGTCATTAGGACTTCTCAAATTTGTATATGTACTCACGAGGGGAAAACTGGGGAGAATACCAACCGAAAATCACCCGTAGTGGTTTCGTAGTTGGTTAACAGCACACCAGGGCCTCGTTATTTTTGCTCTCATTGCCTTCCAGTGGACAAAATAAAAAATAAGCTAAAATTGTGGCTCTCAATTATCTCTCTTCTCTTCTGTTCTCTTCTGTTCTCTTCTCTTCTCTTCTTCCAGCTGTCTGCAGTCCTCGTCAACCGAAGCCATGTTTTCCAAAGCCACTGCCAACTTTGTCCGTCAGATTGACCCTGAAGGAAGCCTCATCCACGTGTCCCGAGTAAATAACTCAAAGAAACTGGTTCCCATGGCACTGGTCGTCAAACGCAACCGCATCTGGTTCTGGCAGAGCGTCAAGTACCAACCAACAGACTTCACCCTCAGCGACCTGTTGCAAGGCGACAAGGTGCTCTGTCCTGGTATGTAGGTGTGCACATACATACGGCACTGAATACATTTTTTAAATATTTTATTTCACAAAGTAGATATTTCCCCCACACACATCCATATTAATGTGAACACCACTTGTGTTGTCAGATGTGTCCGAGACAGAATTCCTGACCTACAAGGGGACGTTTCGAGACAAACTCTCTGGGAAGCTGGACACAGAGGCTGGCTCTGCCAGCGCCACACTGGAGGGGCAGAGCTTTTCCAAGCTCCAGTCATGTTTTGGCAAGCTGAAGAAAGAGGACCTGCATGTGAAGAAGCTGTTAAAAGACTCCAGCAGCAGGTGATAAATAATTCCCTTTTTGGATTATTTGCACATTGTGACGAGCAGAAGGTGACACGACTTCATTATTAATGTGATGAATACTCTGTAAATGTAATTAGACATCAGATATTTGACACTTGAGACCAGTAACATGCAAACCACAGAGATTAGTAGAGTCATCTTACTTAAATATACTGCACCAGAGCTGTCCTGGTTCTTTGTGTTGTTTCTCACAGGAAACGCACTGATAGCTGACTGATAATGACACATTACACATTAATGTTAATAATAATGTGTTAATGTCTCTCTTCTCATCAGGCTGGTGAACATGCAGCATTCGCAGGTGAAGCAGCTGAAGAAGCGAGCTGACGTGCTGGCGGTGGTGAAGGAGAGGATCCTGACCACCAACGCCTGCTCCATCACCCAGACAAAAAAGGAGCAGTGCACCTTTGAGGGGATGCTGGGGCTAGCGGGCATGCTGGGCAGCTCTGTTAAGGTGGGTGTGGGGGGAGTTGAGTGTGTGGTGTGTGTGTGTGTGTGTGTGTGTGTGTGTGTGTGTGTGTGTGTGTGTTTTAAGAAATTCAGAAAACATGCAAAATAGCTTTTTTACAGTTTCAATGTGATGTCAATCAATAATTAACTGGTTTGTTATGGGAATTTATTCATCAATTCTGAAGTAACAGATAGTTGTTATCATTATTAAAATTGTTAGTGTCATATTCTGGGGGAAAGATTGAATATTTGTGTTTGTCGCGTCGAGCAGTTCAAATATTTTCAATCCAAAAATAATTCACCAGATTTAAAAATCATACTTGTGTGTGTGTGTGTGTGTGTGTGTGTGTGTGTGTGTGTGTGTGTGTGTGTGTGTGTGTGTGTGTGTGTGTGTGTGTGTGTTGTATATGTGTATTCTCAGGTGTGTGTGAAGGACAGCAACAACATTGAGGTGGACAGCGATGTTTCCTTGGAGATCCCCTCTGGTACAGTCATTGCTTATAGCGTCATGGAACTGGAGATTAAAAAAAATGGGCACTTTGGTGAGTTTGTGCATGTGCACGCTTGTGTGTGATAGAGAGTGTATGAGGTTACTGAGAGGCAGACTGAAGGGAACGTATGAATCACAACATCACTTCTCCATTCTCTCCGATTCCACCAACTCCTAGACACACTGTTCTGTTGTAGCTTTGCATCTTAAATACTGTGCAAACGTAACCTGTGGAAATAGAAAGAGGTCCCATTTGTACATTAAATATTGCAAAGAATAGAGAAGCCGAGCAGATGGTTAGGCAAACATCCCCACTTAATAGGAATAGCAATAGATCATAATTTTTAACATCCCACAGGCTGATGTTCATTGATGTGTTTTGATTGTGTCTTTACATATATGCTTGTGCACTTGTGGGCGCATTCATCCGTTTTACCCTATGTGTGATATCTATGATGTTGTGTGTATTTTCAGATATATGCCTACAACCAATGGGAGGCATTGTGGCCGACTCCTGGCCATCAGATCATTTCTTGGATGCGGTGGACAAAGGGTGCAATGGGGAAATGGTTCCATTGAAAGTAGCTCTGAGTGCACTGACAAATGGTTTGTGTCCATTCATGCATTGACTTTAGCTAGTAACTCATTAAATAACTATAACGCTTATCATTTACAATTCCTTTTTTTTTTCTTTTCTTTTGTTTGTGAGGAAGTGAAACACATTAGAGGAATGATGGAAATGTAATAGCTTCCCTTTTTTTTTATAACAGATGTCATTGTGGATTCAAGAAATAGTTTGGAATGGTTATTTGTTCTGACATATGTTTGAGGTGACCAGTCTCTGTAGCAAAGCCTGTAACTTAAACTATCTAGATATGAGCATGGAGTTATTGCAACTTTAAAAACAATGCTAAGGTATTTTGTATTAATCTGTCATTGACAGTAATATTACACCTCTTTATGCAGTGATAGAAATGTGACCTTGTAATTTTGCCAAATAGTCAGTTTTCCATTCTCAGATTTCCAAATGCAGCATAGTACAACCCTGTCCAACTCGCCCCTTCGGTTGTAAAATAACATATCAGTTGTTACTAACTGAAAATAAAAACGAGAACAAAGCCCTGTCAAGGTTACACAATCCTCTAAATTTGCTCTTAATCTGTCGTTAATCTGCATCTGCATTTCAGTCTGCATCAAAATCTTCATGGTGATAAAAAAGAATCATGCTTGTTTTTGGAAAATAAGACGATTTTTGGGAGAAGTAGCACTTTTTTACTGCAATAAAAAGAGTGCAAAATTTGAGTTGGATCAATTAACATTTGTAATCAAAATGTGAATGTAATTACATCATGTGTTCAAGAATTATGGTAATAGGTTGAGCTGACAAGGACTCTGTAACAGTTTGTAAAAAAACTATCATATCAAAAAAAAGAATGGTTGTATTAACATTTATTTGACAAGTTTGGTGCTTGAATATAATGAAAAATGAAGCCATGGCCAAATATGGAAGGGCATGTGTTGATCAAATTGAATAATGAGAAAAAAACACTCAACCACATCAAACGGTAGTCCACGCAGCATATCAAAGGTTGTTAACTGAGGCAATGAACTGCCAAATTCTGTGCAGCATGTTGTTGAGTGTCAGTTTCAAATCTGATGCAATATATCTCCCGGTCTCCTCCAGGATCACAGGAGATAGACCTCTCTCCTCTGGCAGAGCTCCCCCAGTCAACTCGCTGGGCCTTGTTCAAGAGTTTCCAAGAGGCTCTGAGGGACCGCACTGCTCTGTCTTCCATGGAGTGTTTGGTGAGTGACCCACTAACATGACCCCGACACCAACACAGCACAGGTGTGTTATGACCACGACTCACTTTTGGCTCATCGCCACAGGGGGACGTGTGGTTATTTGTGTGTCAACTAGACTTACCCCAGTGGACAGTCACCCGACACCCGTTTATTTTATTTAATGACAGGATGTCTGATAGCATCTTTGACACTAGTTTGAAATACCATTTCTCTTTTTTTCTTTTACATTTTTGATTTTCTCCATTTTGCCTCTTCTCTGTGTCTCTGTTAGCTGTTAAAGTTGTGCAGTGATGAAACAGTCGATGAAGATGAGCATGAAGAACTGCCGGAGAGTCAGAGAGAATCCTTGTTAGCCCTACTGGACAGCCACACTGAGAGCAGCCAGTGTGATCCCCCATCCCACCTAAACACAGCTCACCTGTTGGTCAGTGCCATGGAAGGTGAGGGTGAACTCTCGACTGAATAGGGCAACATTTCCCCTCACTGCTTTGAGCAAAACAAAGTTAGTACTACTACAGGTTAACCTTGTTGTGTTTTATTGTTTTTGTAGAGTTGCCTGATCAAACTCTGAGCCTCTTGAGTGAGAGTCATCTGGATTTTTTGGAGGCCTTCGACACACTGGTTAGTGAACTTGTTTAATTTACTGCATACTGTTGACCAGTGATTCTCAACTGGTGGGTCGCGGACCCGTTTTCACGGGCCTTTGCCTGGGCAAAAAAAAAATTTGAAAAAGATTTGAAACATTTTTTTTTTTTTATCCTGTGGTTTTATTTTGAAGGGGATTTTTTATGCAGCGGAGTGTCCTCTATTCACACTTTTTTTGCCGGCTCTGGTTTCGACTTGTTTTGCTCTTGTCCTCCATGTTTTCAGCAGCATTGCTGCTACGTTCCACTTTGTTTGAGTTTTTCAAAGCGGCAGTGATTGACAGGTGATGACAGGGGGCGTGTGCCAGGTTGGGTCAAACCATCCTGATATGGGGGGAGACTCTGGGTTTTTAGGATAATGAAATTGAATAGCCTACTGAATATAACATTCAGCTTATGAGCTTACACTTATATTTTATTGAAAATGTATTAAATAAATATTTTTAAAGGATTTTTAGTCGATGCTAATTTTGAATATATATATTTTTAAATCTTCACGTACCCCCGCCATTTTACAGCATAGAAGAACACCGTGACCCCCGAAATTAGTTTTCTAATCAAACATGGCGAAACGTAAGTACGACAATGTTCCTCGATTTGGGTCGCGGCTTGTCATTAAGGGGTGATGGTGGGTCCCACAGCCAGACCAGTTGAGAACCACTGCTGTTGACTACATGAGTTTGAAATATTTTTTTTAAATTATTATCATTTTTTTTCTTTAGCTTTTAAAATGGTTTATTATTATTATTATTATTAAGTTATGTATTTGATTCTATCAGCGCAAAAAGTGTCAATTATTTTTTTTAAAAATTGTAAAAAAGAAGATTATTTTAAGATGTAGTTGGACATCATCTCACTCTATAGCGAAGAAAGCGAATAAGCACATTTCTCAAAATGTCGGACTATTCCTTAAAAGCAAAGTAAGATTCAAGGCAAATTATTATCTTTTTGTCAATCATCCATCCATGTGTTTATATCTCTCTCGCCAGATTTGCAGGTTAAAGGAGTGCAGCGAGCCTCTCTCCGTCCAGTGTCTTCCGGTCCCGCTGCAAGACAACCAGGCCTTCCAACTGGCGGAGCAGCTGCTCAGCTCCGCCAATGTGACACTGAAGAGAGACAGCCAGAGGATGTGGACGGAGACAGGAAACAAAGCAAGAGTTCTCCCATTGGTCCTCTGTCTCAGCATACAGGGATTGTGCCTGCTGTGCAAAGGGCTAAAGTAGTGGTAGTGTCTGCATGAGCACTTTTGTGTGTGTATTTCCTCTATTTCTTTCTTTATTGTGAAGTTTATTGAGATAAAAATGTTATACTATCATTATCATTATGTATTTTTTCATATTGTTTACTATTTTTCTACGTATCATATATATATCTATATATAGATATATAGATATATCTATATATCTATATATATATATATGTATATATAAATATTTTATGTAATGAATTCTTATGCGTAGGTGCAGCTCTGACATGGTTCATAGATGTGTCTCACTCTTTTATAGCTTATATTATATATTTATATCAAGAAAAATATATATTTAACATTCCCTAAAATACTTTCATTGAATAGAAACAGCTACATTATATTAAGATGCAGTATTGATGTTGTTTTATGTTGATGAAGTGTATTTGTAACTAACGTTTAATGAAGCTACCTTTGCCATGGCCTTGCTTCCACTTTCCTATTTGTCCGTTAACATTCTAATTTATTGTTGATTGGAAAAACTATATTATTACATTTTGAAAAATCTTTGCATTTAGGTATCTGTGTTATTACTCTATCGAAGTATATCCTTTTGTCTTACAGAAATGTCAAATAAAGCTTTTTATGTTGCATAAGATGTATCTCCCAAAGACAAAGAAATGTGTTGCAAAATGACAAATCGCATTCATTTTTCTTGGAAATATTTAAGGAAAATGTTTACTTTTGAGGTTAAGCCCTCTGCTCTGTCACAAAGCTATAAACAATACAACTTTTATTTTATTTGTATTAAAAGTCTTTGCTCATTTTAAGATGTATATTGTTATGACTAAGATCACAAGCAGCATTACTCTGTGTGAGACCTTGAAGAGATTTGTTGTTGCTGCACCTGTTAGAGTGGGACACACTTATTTTATTATTAGTTGATGCACTCAGGTTCCAGTTCATGAGGTACATTTAGCCAGTAGGGCTGGATTACCAACAGCAAGGAGGGCAACTCTCCCATGGCCTCAACAATTTGATTATGTTAGTGATACACATATTTTCCCATCACAATTATTTTCAAAAATTGCTGGAAATCTTAAAAGATTTGCCACTAAATTACGATGCCCTTTGCATTATCACCTAATCTTTAGGTTGTGTCCTGTAGAGGCACGCTGTGTCAATTACCTTCATTATTTTAGCTAAATTAGTTTGTATTATTTTAGTTTATATCGTTGTCACATACATATTCCGAAATAAAAATATGTTTAATCAATTGACAACAAATGAATAAACACACAGTAAACCTGGGGTCAATTAGTACAATTTCAATGAAGACATTTTGGTTTCTAGGTATATAAAGAAGCAGTTATGTATAATCAGCTGTACACTGAATTTGATGGGAATTTATGGCAGAAACATGTTCCACACAAGTACATGAATGCAGACATGCTTCTGTTTGGGTATAACCACGTCTGACCAATTTTGACGAAGCTTTAGCTGAACATGTCGTGTATTAAGGGCCCAACGGTCCATTTTTGCCCCGGGGCCTCTAACAGTCTAATCCAGCCATGCTAGCGAGGTCCACAGTAGAAATCTGGAAACTATGAGTGTAGAGTTTAAAGAACTCAGAAAACGTGCTGCAAAGTTCTCAGTCAGAATAATTACAAACACCTGTATGGGCCTGCAGGTCATTTATTAAGCTCAAAGCACATTAGTGCTAGGGCGCTTTCTTGATAAAATAGAAAATATTTCTGGACTTGCTAATAACAGAAAATTAACTAATGTATATTAAAACACTCGCTGCCGGATTATGAAGCAGATCATTTGTAGCTTGATAATCACATTTAGTCTATTCTTTGAAGTGAAGTGTGCCCTTTTAACAATGTGTGATCTGATGTAAATTCCTGCTCCTGAAAACATTATGGTTCGTGGAAGAGATCCTAAACGGTCGTGCAGTGTGTGTTTTCTAAAGGTGAAAAGGGTTACTTTACACTAACTCAACCACCACGTGGGGTCACTGTTGTCAATGTTGAGCCTTTTTATTATTTACTTTTATATTCTCTATTTCAAATCAGTTAAAAATACAACAATCAGTAATATTTCAAAAATAATCATCAGATACATATTTAAATATACACAAAAGCAAATAAACGCCTTTTTTGGCCGGGTGTGCAGGCTCGCGACTGATGACGTAAATCCCCTGCGACACCAGCTTGTGCGTCGCACGAAAACATTGGAGGCTCGGATAAGAAACGCCGCATTTGACACGAGCAAACCCTGTTGTAGAAATGCCCGTGTGCAACTTCTTTCTTCAGGGCCGATGTCGTTACGGCGACAAATGTTGGAATGACCATCCGAGTGGAGGAAACAGCAGAGGAGGAGGAGGAGGAGGAGGAGGAGGAGGTGGAGGAGGATACAACAACAACAACAGCTACAACGCTCCTGCTCAGCAGCAGCCCAGAGGAGGAGGCGGAGGTAACGTCAAGGCGCAATAAGTAAAGCCGAACGGAAACTGGACAACGCATTTATGTGACGTTAACTGGTCTCCTGTTGTGGAAAAACCCTGCGTTGGCCAGCTAAACGTTTCACCAGGCAACCAGGCAGAATGAACTTTCGTTTCTCATTTGTTGACATTACCGTTACTTCGGGACCTAGAAGCTAGGGTTGTTGCTACTTTGCATCAATAAGATGAGACTAAATATTAGACCCTCTCAGTATAGGGCAGTTGAACAGCATCACAAACTATGGAAGGATAGGTTTCATTCAGTGTGTCTACTAAAGTGACGGCAGAAATGAGCAATTAGCCTTCATGTCTAGTGTTGTATTTCATGTTGGCTGCATGGATGACTTTGCATGTTTGTATAACGAGTGGAACATTCAAAGCAGTGCTGTTTCCAAATGTAAGCAATAAAGGGGGTCCAGTTAAACATAGTGTGGTTACACAAGTTCTACTGGTAGCGTTACACTGTGATAGACTGGAGGTCAAGTCAAATTTATTTATATGAGCTAAAATCACACATTTGTTAAAGGGCATCACAATTTGTACAACATGCAGCATTTTCTATCATGAGCCTGTTAGTTCTGGAGGACACACAAACCCAGTTATTGAGCTGAAATAAGGGGAAAACGGTGGAGGGACGTGTCTCTTTCAGGACAGACAGCCATGCTATAGGTGTCATACATACAGAGTGCACATACGTGCCAGTAGTTGAATTACAATATTACAATAGAATGCTTGTCATGGTTATGGTATTGGTATTGACTGGTTTTGGTGTACATGTTGGTTTCAGGGTTTGGAAACAGAGTCTGGGTGAATCCTTCTCAGCAAAAAGGAGGCTATATCCAGCCTTCATCTTTCTCCTCTCATGGAACTGAGGAATGGGGTCGAGGAGGAAGTGGAGGAGCTGACTGGGGTCAAGCAGCAGGAGCAGGAGGAGGAGGAGGAGGAGGAAGAGGAGGCGGCGGCGGCGGCGGCGGGAATGACTGGGGCCGAGGAGGGGGAGGAGGAGGAGGTGGCGGTAATGACTGGGGCAGAGGAGGAGGAGGTGGCGGTAATGATTGGGGCCGAGGAGGAGGAGGAGGAGGAGGAGGAGGTGGCGGGAACGACTGGGGCCGAGGAGGCGGCGGAGGAGGAGGAGGAGGAGGGAGAAGAGATAATGTGAGCTTCTCGGCTCAAAACAGATTTGCAACGCTTGGTACTCCCAGTACCTTTGAAAGAGGAGGAGGAGGAGGAGGAGGCGGAGGAGGACAGCAGGTGCCAGCCGGTGAGGAAGATGATGACAAAAAACTGTGAGTCTGTTTTTTTTGTATTTTTACAGTTGTGCAGCATGAAAAATGAATGTCGTCATGATGAATTCCTTCATGTGATGTCTGTCTCACGGTCACCCAGGGAGATCATCCAGATGGACATGGATGCCTGGGAGAGTTCGGGGCAGTGGGGGTTTTCGTGTTATTCTAGCTTCAAGACATCTTTATCTGGTCTGTATCAAATGCACATTTGATTACATGAGTTTTGTTGTTATAGGTAGACACTAGACCTGATTATGTTTGGTGTTTCTTGTCTACAGGTTTCACTGATCTCTCTCCAGAAGAGCTCAGGCTGGAGTATTACTCCACAAGAGCTTCAGGAGACGTGCAGGGCTACGTGAGTGTATTGTCACGCATTCATCTCACTCCTAATATTGGTCTTCAGGCCAATTAGCAAGTAAAGAAAATGTATTTCTGGAGAGACTTGACTCCTCTGCATGGATACAAGTATTCTTTTCAGTGGAGAGGAGAGGTGATATCTTTAGTCTAGTGTGTTGTTTGTTTGTTTGTTTGTTTGTTTGTTTGTTTGTTTGTTCTTGTGTAAAAGCTAAATGTGTGAGTCTAAGAAACTCCTGTTTCATTTGTTCAGGTTAATGGTATCAATCAGTTGCTCAACCAGTGGAGAAGCAGAGTCCAGGAACTGAAGGTTATGAATCCAGCCACCCGCACAGCTTTGGTGAGACACAGACACACACAGTTACTGTAACAATACTCCCATCTATTATTATGAAGGACAAAAATTCAGTAAACATGTTTTGGCATTTCCTTTTCTTGCAGCTCGCAGAGATAAACAACCCAGCGCCTCAGGCACCTTCGAGTGACTTTGGTTCAGCTGCTGTCTTTGGATCTGCGACATCCAGCTTGGAAAGCAAAGGTGAATATTAAGTATTGCTTTATTGTAACAGGAGAGGGGGGGAAAGCAATAGCTTTGGGAAACCTTTCCTTCTTGCAAAGTATCAAAAGACGCACCTGCTCCCTGCCACGAAATAGTTAGTCGGTTGTTTTATTCACACTTTGTCTTTTGTGTGGATTAAAGAAAACTAAATATATTGTGTTAAATAGTGAGCTTCAGAGTTGCTGGTAGGTTGATTTTGTTTCTGATATAGTCGGGCTTGCAGTTTCCCCCCCGTAAAAATAATTGCTAAGCTAAACTATGCTAAGCTAGGTGGCTGCTGGCTGTAGAGTCATATTCAACGGACAGATATGAGAGTCGCTTCATCTAACTTCATGCAAGAAAGAACTATTGCTTTAATATGTCCCTCATCTCTCAGGAATGCAGGGCTTGAGCAGATGATCTTACTCCACGTCCCATCTGAATATAATGATTCGGTAATCAAATTCATACGAGCCATTGCTCACGTGTTAATTCTAAGTCTTTCTGCCCATCTAGGCTTTGGGGCTCCAGCACCGGCCACGCCCAACACTTTCAGCTTTGCTGCTCCGAGCGGTGGGTTCGGCTCCCCGGCGGCGGCACCGCCCTCCGGTTTTGGCGGTGCCTTGGCAGCTCCTGCACAACCTCCCTCGGGGTTTGGTTCCCCCGCTGTAGCCTCCTCAGCTCCTAACGCTTCGTCTTTCTCCTTCGCTGCTCCGTCCACCAACAAGCCAGCAGCCACTTCAGGATTTGGCTCTGCCTCAGGGTTCACTTTCACCTCGACACCAAACACCGGAGGAGGAGGAGTCGTAGGAGGAGGAGGAGGAGGATTTGGGAGCGGTTTTGGGGCTGCAGCACCTGCCTCAGCAGGAAGCGGCAGTATTTTTGAACAGACAAGTGGAGGGTTTGGGAAGACCGCTGCTCCACCTGCAGCAGGAGGAGGTGGGTCTGCTGGCGGAGCATCGGACAGTCTGTTTTCACATGAGAGCAATATGACTCCAGAGGAGCTGAATCAGTTCAAGGCTAAGAGGTTCACTCTCGGCCAGATTCCTTTGAAGCCTCCCACAGTTGACATGCTGGTGCTATGATGCTGTCGGCAAAATTCACAGCATTTTTGGAATAAAGAGAAAAATCTTCTGCATAGTGCTTCTGTTTAAACCAAAGTCACTATTACATTTTTAAAGATCTAGCTAATGTTTATTATACTAATACTTCAGATCAATTCTAGCAGGGAAAACTTGTTCCATTTAAGATGTTTGTGTTTATGCAAAACGTGCTTCAGGTACAGCGGTACAATACATAGTACATATTTTTAGATGTCTTTTGTCACATAAAGTTCTATTTTCGAATGATTGTCTTTCTGGATTGTTCTGAATCGGTTTGCCTATTTGACCTTTTCCTGTTTCTAAGAGGTTGATAGTAAACAGATCAGCTGATGAGCAAAGTTTCTGAAGGTTTATTTGCATGATAATGTGATCTAATATCTATAATACAACAAAAACAATAAAAAAAAACATGCCTTGAACTTGGTTGGAAACTTTTATCTGCACAGAACTCCTGCCACAATAAGATCCATAACGTCCTCTGGACTAGAAATGTATTTCACTGAATGCTTCGTGGTAGAATAATAGAATACAGATCTACAATACAGATGCAAATTTGCTGAAGCTATAATCTGGTACAGTGCATCAAATGGTGACATTTATGTTTGAACTGTACATGGTCCCTTTTTAAATAATAAAAAAAAAAGATAAATAAAAAAAATCCTCCGATAGACTATAATCTTACTGCATTTATAAAAGTTGTCATTGCACAATTTGACCAGGAGAGGGTGTCAGAATACAAGCATAAAAAAATAACAGCCTTTTCATGTTTTGGTGAAGCACAGACACTAGCATCGTAACTTAGAGGTAGTTTGTCGCTTCAGGCGGATCATTCTCCTCCTTCTCCCTTTTGTATGTGTTTTTTTTTATTTATTTTTTTTACTCCCACTGTAATGTAATGTGACACCATTGTAACAACTGCACAGCAGTCTAAAAGCATCCATCCAAACCAGCTTGCAAGCTTACATCCGCCCAAAAGAGAGGAAAGTGTGATAGTGCAGGGATGACAGTGAGTGAGTAAGCTATTCAATACGTATTCATTAGGTGTTGAACACCCGGTGGGACCACTAGTAGAGGAAAACAGCGACAGAGAGGCAGCAATAAGCTGTACTGCTGCTATAGGCGCTCCAGCTCTGCTGACTGCAGTGTATTTTCAGCTGACAGGGAGTTTATGATATCGGCAAGAGGGTGAAACTGAGCTGGAGCTGCCTCCTGTATGTGTCTTGGTGTGAGTGTGTGTGTGTGTGTGTGTGTGTGTGTGTGTGTGTGCAATCATCCCAAGTCAATATCTCATAGCTAGGTCAAAGACATTGTGCATTATACGTTATACAATTTTATGCATGTAAAAGGCAACACAGCATTCATTAACTAGTGCGCACCATCGTGATTTTCTCTCCTCCGTCAGCATTAACTTCCCACCCACCCCCTGCTGGAAGATAATGCATAAATAATTCAACAGATTAATGAACGATTGGAAAAGAGACCTCATGAAAAGGCACTCACATACTTGTTTCCGTGAAACTTGTTTAAACTGCTATCTGCTGACAACAATTAAACGGAGAAATGTTTGTGTGAATCCTTGTTTCCCCAACAGCAAATTAAAGGAGATTTAATCGCTAACTTCTGCGGCATCAAATCGCCAGGCTGCCTGTGTTAATGTGCTGTAATGTATGCATAAGCTGCACAGAGGTGGATCAGCGCAATATTAAAGATGAGGGATGAGTGCGTGGAATGCCGGCGCGCACACTCACAGCAAGACACCAGCATGTTTTCATCACTCTCTCTGGAGTACATTAAAGATCTCTATATGGTTATGGTGCAACTAAAGAAACAATTACATTTCACTCATTTGACGAGGTTGTGCTCACTAGCGAGGGGCTATGATTTATGAATGCAGTCATTTCCTGTGGGAGCCTGGATTCTGAGAGCTGACATTTGAGTCGAAATTAACACACACACACACACACACACACACACACACGTACATACCTGTCATGTACTATACACACTGTCCTCCTTTAATCCCCATCCTGCCCTGCCCTCTTCCGTGAAGTCATAGCTTAGCAAAAACCACATGACCACGATGTGTACTGTAATTCAATTGACCGTGACCTGACTCCAGCAGCATGGACCAGACATACAGTTCACTGTATATAGGGCTCCCAATATATTTTTCCACAGGGATGGCAGGGGTTGTCTGTATTGTTAATTCGCTGTTGAAACTCCGTACTGCAGCCGTGTATGTATGTCAGAGCTCATAACCCGATCAATTCTTTGAATTATGACTTCTGCTTGCGGCTATTGAAATTCCTACTCCCTTGCTGGCTTCTAAACATCGGCCTTTTTGTGATAAGCAGTACCTAGATGCAGAGTGCGTTCAGCCGTCGTGGTCACTACATCTCCTGGTTACGGCGACAGACGCTCGTACCGCCGTTTGAAACCCCTCTCCATACAGAATGCCAATGAGCCGATTCGGATTCAATGCTGGTATTAATGTTTGATGGGGGGGCGGATTCCAGTCAGCCGTCCTTGCTGCTGCAGCAGAAAACAAGAATTGATCGTGTTGTGCCACAGCAGTTCACCTATGGGAAACGGCATTGATCCGAGGCTTGTGATTTTGGCCTTTTGGAGTGGCTTATCGTATGGGTGACTGAGTGGCACATATTTCATGTGCATAGCTCTGGACCTGGGTTTCTGTGCTGCAGATGTTTATGGGTTCATATTAGGATCAGTACCCCATGTTCTTCTAACACACTGACAGTAATAACACGCTGCGGTGAGTAAATACTGTCAGTACAGAGAATATAGCCTCCTATTGTATCCGAGACAAGAGCGGGCAAGGCCTGGATCGTTTGAACTGTAGTGGCACTGATCGGCTGGGCAGAAAATGATGCTACATGCCATTCATTTCATATGTGTATGCACTGCAGACGGCGCTGCATGCTCCCTAAGCTCCCTTTATGCATACGTGTTCTGCATCAAACATGCAAAAGACTTGCATGTTGTAGTGTAAATAATACAACTTACAAATACTTTTCAGTGCCCATCGTATCTGCTTTTACTTTTTCTCCAGGGTTACATGACTTTGGTGTGGTGATACAGTGCAGATAGAGCAAAAATAGTGTTGACTTTGACTTTTCTCAAGCAAGTTTCAAGTCTACAAGTTGAGTTTTTTAAAGTACAGAAATGGAAAAACACATATAAACATAGCATATCCTATATCCAGGAAGTGCTCAACCCAAATACAGCCCAAGTTTGCTTTGCAGCTGTCTCGGTTAGAACAGACACAACTTTCACTCCTAAAGCGATATGAAACTCACAAGAAGGGTCCACAATTCTTAACCCAATCTGTGAAATGATCCAGTATATCAGATTCTCAATCTTCCAAAGTGGTAAATACTATGCCAGTGGGAATTGGTTATTAGACACAGACTAAGATAATGTAGCGACCCTTGATCAGGAAAGCTACGAGACGTTACATTACTGGTTGCGTTTATTAGTGTACAGTAAACAGGCTACTGTGGGCCTACGCCAAAACAACAGTCAACATCGTTCAACGTTCCCTTAGCATGCCGAAACATCTGCTCCCGCTCATAGACCGACTCTCAACAGCTAGCAGCACACACAACAACATCCCACTTCACTCGCTCTGCCAATCCCAGGCACGCTCATGTGCGCCACCCACCCCGATAGGTAGCTAGGATGATTGACAGGTCCTAGAGCTTCACAGGGCATGAGACCTTCACTGACCTCCTGAACTCAGTAAATGCAACAACCACTCTTTTTTTATCAAGAACAACTTATTCCTGTAAACACTTATAACATAACCGGTTAACATTACATGTCACTCAGTCCGTTACAATAAGATTGTTGGAAAAAAATTGCTTAAGGCCTGTTAATGAACAGAACAAATATTACACAAAAATTGTATATCCATTATGCTAACCTTGGAGGCAGAGGAAACCTTGGAGGCAGCGGAAACATTGACATATCATAATCTTTTAAATTTGATATGGCGAACTTGTTAGCAAACAGGCCTGTTAACACTTAGCAGTTACAGAGGAAAATGTCCGTTTCTGGTCACCTGTCGAATGGAAGCATTCACACTCGTCTAGCTCTGTGTTTTTGGTCTTCATCAACATCCCCGAGGGAAACATATGGCTCTTCAGCTGCTAATTGCTTGACTTTTCACGAGCTAGTAGTTAGTTTGACATCATATCCAGACCCGCAGCGCTGTCAGCGCTAAGCTAACATCGCTGTCGGGCGCTGAGTAGGTAACGTAGAAAACGACTTGAGGTGTGAGAGAGAACCAAATCAGTGACACTGACAGTACACTCACAATAATCATATTAAATCTACAGTATTATATCTTATTATTTTTTTTTCCCACTGGACAGGGCAGGCTAGCCATTTTCTTTCTGCGTCCAGTCTTTATGCTCAACGAAACTAGCTAGCTGTAGCTTCATCTGTTAGTTGACATACGAGAGAGGTATCGATCTCATCTCAGCTAACTCTCAGCAAAAAGGCGAATAAAGCGTAGACTCATTTCCCAAAATGTCTAACGATGTCTCGAACACCACATTTAGGCTTAAATACTCTGCCTTTCACATGTTTAGGCTCCACCATATTTCAATTTAAATTAGTTCAACCAATCTACGACAAAACGGGGTCACGAGCGGGCTAATGAGGCCACGCCCCCTCATGTGCGCGCCTGGTTTGAAGGTAACGTTTGGCTCCGTGGAGTTAACGTTAGAGGAAGCTGTTTTTACCAGGCTTTTAACGCAGGTATCCATGTGCAATTAATTGATGACGTGAACAACGCAGAGTCAACCTGCATCTCGATGCCTCCATCTCTGTAACTTAACATAAGATTTTCTCTCTCTCTCTCGCTCTCTCTCTCGCTCTCTCTCTCTCTCTCTCTCTCTCTCTCTCTCTCTCTCTCTCTCGGCCACACGTTGTCGCTGTTTGCCATGGCGCTGAAATCAACCAGGCCTAATCTCATCGCCCCTCTCCCTCCTCCCCTCCTCTCTCCTCCTCTCCTCTCCTCCTCTCCTCTCCTCCTCTCCACAGCAGCGCGTCTCTCACCGCGCCTTGGATGCCGTGTGACCAGCAGCACTAAGCGGAGAAACCGTCCAGCAAACCGCCGTCCAGCACCGCAAAGATACAAACCCAAACGATGACCTTCTTACAGATACGACAGAAGCAAACACTTATTTGACAACTTCCGACCCCGCACCTTGCCTTCGCCGCTCCTTGCTGTAAAGCGGTAAGCGCTCCGATTCCTTTTTTAATTGCAGGGACGTCGGTGCGCAATTTCCGCACGGGGCATGTGACAGCGCCAATGCGCTGACATTCTTAATATTTATAGCACCAGTTAATAGCCGATGATCAGTGACAAGAGGTGCGTGGCTCAAACTGTGCGCAGTAAAGTGAATTTGGGTTTATTGATGTTGTATAGTATAGTCCTGTTGTAAAAGCAACGGGCAACACGTGAGATGATTGGTGGACTGTAAACTGGAAAGACTCTCGCCTTCGTTGCATTAGAAGTCTAGCGACGCAAATATAGGCTTACGGGTTACAGTGTCATGCCTTCTCCTACTTCAGTCAATCTCATTAACTGTTTAAAGGATTTGATACGGCCGTATGTTATAGACAAGATAATGCACATTAAGCCCGTTGGCGTGGTGATTTTAATCTGACCTAAATACTTTATTTGTCTTCTTCTTTACTTTTAAATGTATATACTTTTTTTTTTACATGTTTGGACATTTAAATATGCTTCACTGGGATTTTTTGTAACAACGTTACTGGAAACCCGGGAAAATAATTTGTTGATTTTGCCATTCAGGGACAAAGTTCAGCATGTCAGTGGTCAACTTCAATAGATTAAGGTGCATAAAGGTGCTTTAGGATTAATCCGCTATTCCCTGCTTTCCCCCTTTTTTTTGATTGCGTTTGTAGGTGTGAGCGAAGGTGACAGTTCAGGGAGGGGGAAGGGAGTGTGGAGGAGAGAATAAGCATATTTTTGAGGTGCCTGCCCTCTGCCAGAACTCAGGTCAGGCCAAGTGCATGCCGAGGTGTGAGATTAGATCAGCTGGCCACAGACACAAACACAAACCTGTCCAGATCTCGGCTCAAACTGTGTTCCCCACCTGTGGATGAGGGCAGAAACACGTGATGCGGCTTCTGTGCCTCCTGTGTCTTTCTCCGAATCCTGCGAAGAAAATCTAACAGCCTGAAAGCTGTTTAATGTGTCTCTGACATGTGCGATAGTTGGTGTTAAGCTCATAGTGAAAAGCATAACGTGAGTGCATTAACTTTCAATGGAGTGTGCCCTCCTTGGCCCGTTTTTTAAGAAATCCTAAGAAAAAGAATAATTATCCACATGCTTAACTTGGAAATCCTCGCCTGACTCACACTTTATCCTCGGAATAATCCATTGAGACAGTAAAAGCTGGAAATAGACTCAACCCTGTCCTGTGGAAAGTCATGTTCCTGTATCTCCATTTACACATCACTCAAAACATTTAAATGCAGATGCCATTTACCACAAATTCTGCATTCAAACATCTGTCATCCCATTTTACACACTCAAACAGCTGTGCCTCATCGCTCTCACATTGCTGTTTATGAAGAATCCATGTCTCCGTTTAGTCCCACATTTGTATCGGTGTGGGTGGCTGCCAAGCAGATTTGAGATGCGTAGCACACAAGTTCAGAGGGCAAGCAAAACCCTGTCCTTTTGAAATATTAACCAGTGGGAAAACTATGTGCCTGCGTGTCTACGACTATGTGTTTCAGTCCGATAGGCCCAGATGAGCTGGCTACTCAAAAGGCCAGGCTGACTGTTATGCGCCGTATCATCTTCCATCAAAGAGTCTCTGCTCACATGCACGCACACACGCGCCTCAAAATTGATAGCTGGAAAGGGCAAAGTCCAGTGCGGCACACCCACACAGACTCACACATGCAGGGACACATCTGACCACACTTCAGATGTGTAGCTGGCAGCTGCTGGTCCTGGGAAAAAAAAAATGAAAACAGAATGAGAACAACTAAGGGGCAGAGCAGACACTTATCATAGTAATGAGCAGGCTTCTGTGTGTGTGTGTGTGTGTGTGTGTGTGCGTCCGTCCAGGTCCACCTTTATGTGTGTGCGTGTATTGTTGTGTTTGGCTGTGTACACTTGTAGACAACCATCTGCATGGCACAATTCACTGGCCAACGGGTATGCATCATCAAAGAGAGTAGCTGTGATTGGTTGATAACGAACGCTTGCTCGGTATTGCGCCTCTTTTCCCACTTCAAACTGTATCTGCTAATGAGATTCTATTGTCTTGTTTGGGATTATTTTGCGCACTCCGATTGAATCACATCCACAAGAGTTTAACCAATATGGATGTGGATGTGGTTTTGACCTTTTTGTTTTTGAAGCTTTTATTTTGAATTACACAAAGTCAGGAGATCATCCAGTTGAATGCCACTGTACTTTTACCAAGCTATATTAGACAGTCCTCAGAAAATCAATTCCTCTCAACACCTGATATGTGTGTAAAGGCTGCAGCAGCAGCAGCAGCAGCAGCAAAGGTGACCTCCATCATATGCACGTGAGTTTTTTTTAACCCAAAACCTGTCTGTGAGACAAAAGTCTGTGATGCTTCCGGCTGAAAGAAATTCTACAAAGGAAAAGAGATGACAATTATTATAAGACTACACTTCACCGTACTATGTCACAAAATTTGTAGCTGTGTTAACTGAAAAAAATTCCCACCCTTTATGTCGCTGTCCAGTCAGTGTTAAATGTATTCCACTGAAGCGTTACATTTCTCAAAAAGTGGGGTTTCTCCTGCCTGCAGAGCCATGCTGGCAGTGTCTACGTGTACCAGGATGCACCGCGAGAAAGTTACTGACGCCCATCCAAAACGCTGTCAAATGTACACTGTGAAAATCCTCCTCCATAACATCCTCTGCATGGATGCCTTTTCCGTCGTTGGAAACATCCCTAGTTTGCAATACGAGCAAAAGGAATAAAAAAAAGTTCAGTTTTGGCTTCCCAGACAAAATCAAAGCAGCCTGTAGTTCTTCTTTGCTTCCAACTATGTCACTGTCATATCAACTGATGGCGCTGGATGGAACAGATTTTGCACTTGCGCCCCAAAAGACACTGAGAACATCGGCAAATGAAGGCATTTTTCACACTGTGTTCCTAGTTCGGAGATGAGGTTGAAAATCGTTGAATCTTCCCAGTAAGGTAATTAATAAGTAATAAGTTAATGTGTGTCGTTTATTGTCCTCACAATGGGCCGCATTGACAATAATAATTTAAAGCAAAAGACATACTGGAATAATTTTTGACCTACTAATTACTTTTACATTTATTTTTTATTTTTTATTTTACATAATTGCATATTGCGATTTGCAATGTAGATAATCACAAAATGAATGCAATGGTGGACAACAATTACAGCCTTGAAATCCATTATATTAATGGCAAATAACACGGACTAACTAATATCATATTGTATCAGTCTGACAGATCAGCCAAACACTCAAACATGAAAGTTACTCCAAAAATGAGGTCATATAAAAGGAAGATGGGAGAGTAAAACATTGAAAGCCTATGATAGAAGTCTTAAAAACATAAGCGGGGAGAGAGATAGATATACAGCTCTTATCTTGTCCTCCCTCAGGATCTGATTACGTTCCAATGCACACACACCCCTTCTCGAGGTTTAGCACTAAATAAGACAGGGAGGTGAGCTGTGGTGGCCCCTGGCCCCACAGGCCCCGTTTTAGCTCCCACCTCAGCACCACACAACCCATGTTGTCTAAGCTGAGAACTGGGGATCCAGACATGGTAAGTGGGGTGAGAGTCAGTGTGCTACTTTGGCCCCGGGGCCCCCCGGGCGAGCTACCGACATCCCAGGTGGGGTGAAGCGATGGGGCGGGGTGGCTTAGGGGTAGTGAGAGAGATGTCACTGACCACATTAGTCACCACAGAAAGCAGGCCATGAGTCAGGATTTCTCCCAGTCTCATCCATCATGTCCTTCTTAACCCACTTTCCTTCCAGTCCAGCCACTTCGGCTTTTTATTTTTCTATTTTCTGCTAGCTCTCCCCCCCCCCCCCCCCCCCTCTCCTCCCCTGCTGATGGAGTAACTTTGCCATCCTTCTTTTGATGGTGATGAAAAGGATAAGAGGGCACAAAGAGAATTGTTTAGTGCTAGACGGCCTTTGGAGTGCAACAGTTAGGAAATGGATTTTTATTTTCCAAACAACTTTGACGTTCGAAGAAAATAAATATAAGTTTGTTTAGGGAGACAAAGGAGATATACCATGGTGATATAGTGCGTCTCATTTTCACACCAGATTCCCCATGGAGGTGTGTGGAGAGAAATCCTTTGAGCTGGTAGGACTGCTGTGGGGTGATGAGTGACGATACGAGAGAGGTCTCACTTCTCAAAAAGGCTGCTGGCTCAAAACCTGGACAAGGTTTTTGATTCACCGCTGAGACAAAATCATTGTTTTGCCAGCTCAGCTGTGGAGGAATTACCGTGGAATTTGGGAGAAGCTTGGGTTGAGTGATTGAACATTTGGAAATGATACTCCGCAGGGTAGTGATCTGATGGTTATCGATGTGGCTTAATTCCACAAGTATTTTCATGTAATTGTCATTGTTATAAACGGGTAACCACCTACCTGTTTATTATGTGCAGCGTGGTGCAGAACGAGCCTATAGCAGAGCAGCATCCACTAGGAAGGGTCGCACATTCACACCACGGCTCTGTCACCATTAAATATTATGTTAAAGAATAATTACAGTTTATTAAAACTCAGATTTTATTTACCTATCCTATCAGTTCTACACTGTACTCACCAAGTTAATAGCTAAGATCTCGGAATGCAGCAATATTGCAAAAAAGAGGTCCGATAGGGGTTTCGATATATATATGTAACACCCATAGATGCATAATCTGGCTAAATTGTTAGCTTGTTTCTAAACTGCCTTATTGTTTCATGCTCACAGTCAGATTTTGTTGTGGCAATGTTGCTGTCCGCCAAGATCTCTGAAAGAGCTTTTGTGTGTACCATTTTTTCTTAATCACTAGTAATGATGGTCAAAACTACAAAAATAAGACCCAAGTTGTAGAAAAACCTTTGAACAATTAATATTTTAGCAAGATAACAAATGTTAACATCATAACATATTTACATTTTGAGTACATTTTTGCTCTAATTCCAAAATGCATGCAGCACATAAATATGTGTATTAGCATAATAGTGCCGAAACCGACCATGTCTAATGTCTTTGTACGCTAACAAAAATAAGCTTGCTAAGTTTTACATTTCATTTTTCATTTTATAAAATCATTCCCCAACAAATGTTAGCAGTGTAAAAAAAAAATGTTTTGTTGAGAAAAAAACAAAAAGATCTGCCGGAAGAGAACTGGCACATGAACAAATACATAATTTACAGAACTATATGCCGAAGTATTAGCCGTGGTTCCGATGCTCTTTCACCTCTGCTGAGTGAATGCACGAAAACCCAACCAGCTGTAGTTCTAGTGTCATAATGTCACATGTAATTCAAGTCATTCAATTAGTACTGTAATCAGTTCTGTTTTAATGACAAATGGACTTTTATCTGGTATTTAACTTCTGATAAGAAGACTTCAAGGCTTATCCATCAGTTTGTGTTTACTTCTATCATCGGTCACAGATGTGCGTAGCGAATTTGAACGAAGCATTTCAAGACTAAATTACATTTCAAACAACCTCAGACAGGGTAATTTGACCCTTTAATTGTAGCTGTGATAGAGAAAATGTAAACCGCTGCTTCCCTGCCGTAGCCGACGCTACATGATCCAGGCAATCTGTGTGAAAACATGGTGTGACGGATCGAATTTATGTCTGCTGTCACAAGGTGATGAAGAGGGAGTGACTCAATGACTCACCTCATTAAAGACTTTATTGGATAAAACATTTGATTGGGCCATAAGGAGAGGCAAAGCGAAAGCCCCTTATGAACTCCCTTTTCTGCTCATTTCACAGCTGTTGGCATTTGATTCAGATTTGTGTCTGTGTGTGCATCAGGCATAAAATTGCTCTGGAGAGTGTGAAATGGGAAATTTGTGAATATGTTATGGCGATGTGACCGTGTCTGGTCAGTTTTTTTCTTTCTTCTGATGCACTGTTCTCTCTTGGTCAATGTGATGAAGAAGAAATCAAATCTGAGTGTCTTACAGAAGACTTGGGTGTTGATTCAAGTTCATCAGCCAAGACATCGGTGTCAACAGCCCCCCGTCGTTCAACATTTCAGCTCTCTCTTCTGCCACACTCTGGCACGTACATTCAGTACAGCATATGTGTGTTTGCACTACGCTGGGCTTCTCTGTGTGCGATTTTTGTGTGTGATCCATTTGGCTCTCAGCCGTCCCCCAAGCCTGGCACTCTTTACTCTGTCTGTGTGTGTCTGTGTGTGTGTAGCTGCAAAGCCAGCCTTCTGTTTTCTCGCCTTAAGAGACACCTTCTGATCTGAGAGGTCCATCAGCCACACACACACACACACACACACACACACACACACACACACACACTCTCTCACACACACACACACACACACACACACACACACACACACACAAACAAACAAACAAACAAACACACACACACACACAAACGCGACACCAGGCCCAGCACAATGGCAGCAGGCGCCGGGCCGACACATACAGTATCATAACCTGGGAAGTATCCATGATAGCTTCAACAGGAAGTGCATTACAGCTCCTGCCTGTCCGTGTGCACTGCCGTTGCGAGTTTTCATCACAAATTTATTTTTACTTCTAGGTATTTTTTTTACTTTTGCACTCATTTTAAGTTGTATGTACACAACCTGACTAGGCTATAACATGTAAAATAAATATATAATCCGGATATAGAGCGTCTTAAATGTTGTAAGAACTTGGAAGTAACATGATATAAGATATGAGCTCACCAATTGCTTCTTTTCAAACCAGTTCCTTGGTCAGGCTCTCACAGCTTTTCTTCTGCACTGAGAAAACAGAGATTAACAATCTAGGCTCCATCCTCCTTTAACTGCACAATATATTAAATGTCCTGTATCCTATAATTAGGATTTTGACACCAATTACCAGGGAAAAATGAAGGAGCCACACCTGTTAGACACACACTAACAGGTGTTAGACACCCCTAAACTCTTTGAAAAATATTAGCTCCTTAATTTAATTAAAAAGATGGATGTTTCAGCCAGGATGGCCTCAATCAAATTAATAGTAACACACCGGCTCTTCTTGGTAAACACTGGTGGTTGACATTCAGATAACCGCACATCTTAACATCTCATTCAATAGAAAGAGATGCTGATTATTTGCAGTTTAAATGTCTGACATTCGACCAATGGCAAATGACCAGTGCTGATAGATTTTCTTTTTTCTCTGTTTATTTAACTATAATTCAGTTCAATTCACTCTCTACTGTCCCACATGGGAAATTCGGCATGACAGAGACACATCAAAACAGACTCATCCACCAGGAAACACAAAAAAACATCAAGTGTAGGCAATAAGTAAAAACGAATTAAATCGAGGTAAAACCAATGAATAAGAAAAAGTTAAACAAAATGCTAAATTTATGTTGATATTTATTCACCTTGGCTTTATATTAATTGCTGACTGACAAGGCACTCAGACCTATACAGTATATATTTACCATCTACTTTGCAGCTGAATCGTAGGTTAATTAACTGACCGACAGTGGTAGTGTGGCCTTTAAAGAGATCATTAATGGATCACTCAGCCATATCTAATTACAAGGTTGTTGCATTTTTGTTTATGCGAGAAAATGAAAGGAGAGGTCACATTTCTACCCTTGGCTTCGCTGCATCAGCCTACACAGACTGCACACAGTCATGCTTCATCACACTGAAACTCATGTTTTGTGGTCTTCTGTACCGTAGGGAAGAACATTCAGGGTCCCCCCCCCCTTTACTTTGCACGGCAGCTGGATTCTCATGATACCACGAGATCACCCAAGAATCCGTCTCGTCGGGCTTCAAGTTATGTGTTTGTGTTTGACGACACCCAGAGGCGACTGTTCCTTCTAAACAGCAAATAGTTGGCTCATAAAGAGGTTTGCATAGATACTGCAATAGCATATGTTATATGAGAACTGGAGAGCATCTCTTCATTGAAAGAAGAGCAAAGAACGACACTGAAGGCTTTTCTCAAAAGAAAAGAGATTTTTGCTCCTCTCCCTATACTCACTTCGGTAAGAGTTTGATTGGTTCATCTATTCTCCTGCCACGTATCCTATGAAAGTGCCTGCCCTTTTTTCCAAACAGTTTCCAATGACGGCCTCCCTCCAGCTGAATCTGTGAAAAATTACAAATGGAAAAAATAAAAAGAATAGTTTGACATTTTGGTAAATCTGCGCACTTTCTTGTCGGCACAGTTTAAATGGTCTCAAAATCAAATACATTATTATGTGTGTCTTTGAATGTGTGCATTACATTAGAACACTATTAATCCCTCGTGGGGAAACTAATTTGACAACAATGGACACAGTCCACAGTGCGCAACAGACAAAAAACACATTACAAAGAATAAATAACACCAGAAAATGACATATTAAACATGACTGACATCAGAAAGATGCTCAATCTAAATACCACATCTAAAGGTGTTCATTAAATCTGACTGCTGCTGGAACGAAAGACCTTCTGAGTCGTTCAGTAGAACACCGAGGCATCCTGAGTCGCTCACTGGATGATCTTTAAAAAAAGAGTCCATTAAAAACACGGTGCGTCTGGAGGACTTAGCTGCTGCTTTGCTAACTCGCCACGCCTCCTGTGTAGAAACAGTGTCACAGTCATGCAAGTTAAGCGGCCAGATTTAACACAGCAGAGTTCGGTATTGGGTGGAGACGGGAGGTGTGGAGTTGCGGAGGAGAAGCTGATTGCCACCTCCAGGCTGGGTGGAGGGTGACTGTGTGCTGACAGGAGGGGAAATAAATGAGCTCTGAGATGAGAAGTTAGAGAGCACAGAGACATACAGGGAAGCTGTCTGGCACAGAGATGAAGATAGATGGGCTCTTGGTTGTACTTTTTAGTCCAGCAAAACACAGTGTGGGGACGCTGGTACATGGTGGCATCTCCAAAGACTCAAAGACTAATGGGTTTGGGTACTTTAAAAAGAAGAATTCAACCATTATTCATATCCAGCATAACAACAGCTCTACAGGCTGATTTTTCTTTATTTTCACTCAATGTAGACAGGGGTACTCCATGTCCCATTTAAAACAATACAAAATGTTCTTTGGTGGTTTATAGGCAATGGAGTTCACACAGCACAAGATAAGAAACTCCATAAAAGCGGAGATATTTTTTTGCCTCTATTTGCTCTGTTTTTGCTTCCCCAAAAACAAATAATAATAAATTCAGAATTGGCCTTTTCTAACATGCCCTTATGCCTAATCAGCAAAATTGGTTGTTGACAAAACATTCTTGACTCGGTTGATGGTTGGCGAGTTGAGATTTTGCCAACTGCAACAAAATGGGTCAAAAATGACTGAAACAATTCACTGCCTCCTGGCGCCAGCTTCTTTCACAAAATGTTGAACTATTCCTTTAAATTGATGAATCTCCACATGACAAACTCGCAACTAAGCAATTCAATTTAAACTCTACAAATGTGAAACCAACACAGCTACCCATGTAACTTTACATGTCCTCTGGGCAAAACATATATACAGTATATACAGTACACTTAAGTACACCCTATTTCACTTTGGTGCCAGAAAAACACACACACACACACACACACACACACACACACACACACACACACACACACACACACACACACACACACACAGCCTGAGGATCTGCTCATTAAGAGGAGAGGAGGAATGGATGCATGTCTCAGTTGTTGTCACTATCAGTGTCATAGTCTTCTCCCTCTAGTGAATTTTGCTCTCACTCATTATTTCTCACAGATCAGGCCCAAGCTTCCTGCAGTTTTTTTCCTTTTTTGTCAATTCATAATGAAGCATCTTCTCCTCCCACATCTCTCTCCCTGTCCTTCGACTTTCCTCTCTTGGTCTTCTCTTTCTTCATAGCTCTCTGAAAGCAGAATGAATCTATTTGTCTATCTTCTCTCTCTTCTAGCTCTCTCCTCTCTCCTCGTTTTCTCCGGTTCTGTTCGCTGTGTGTTCAAAGCACGGAGGCCCCCCAGAGAGCTGGAGAGAAGTGTGCATGGGCTGGAATAGAAAAGAGAGGGCGAGCAGGGAAGAGAGGGAACGCAAAAAAAGAGAGGAGAAGAGTATAAGGGCATAAAGGCTCACCTGAATTTTAGATTTCAAGGCCCTGCCTCCCCTCTTTCTTTTCCCCTCAATAGCCTTTTCCACTCATAACAAATGTGACTGCGGTAGCTCTGTACAAAGCATCCGGTATTCCACTTGGCTTATTATGAGTTTCATTACAAAATGCCAAAATTTGCCCTTTGCTACATCAGTTTAACGTTCCTCAACAGCCCCCACTTCGGTTATTGTGGTATGGCTAAATGAATCCCTACAAAAAGTGGTGTCAGCAACATTTATGGGGCTGTAAGCATCACGGCTGTGGTGGTGTGACAAAGCAGGGCAACGATGATGATTTACAGAGACATCTGAAGCACAGGGCGTTTACATCTTCAATTTGAAAGTCGCATTAAGGGCAAATTCACTGTACTGTAAATGTATTATTTATGACTTCGTCATGGGAGCGAGTGTTTTAGGAGAAGAATTTGTGCAACGTTTCCTGCACTTAGTGGTGGATTATGTAAAACTGATGTCTTTTAGTCACGCCAGAAGCATGACTCCAGAGATGGCATTCATAGGCAAAGTTATAGATGGGTAAATATGTCTCTCCATAAAGACTAAAATAGGTTGAATAAAATATTTCTATTACGTATATTGTTGAACACTCGGATAAGATAAACCACTCAAAGAAAGTAGTACACATTATAAAGAAAGGAAAAAAAAAAAAAATCTTTTAAATGGAGCCATCTGAATCTAGCGCAGGGAAACAATTCCAGTTGAACCGAAGATCCACTTTGAGTTTCCGATAGAGCTCTAACATCAGCGCACCACACAGGAGAGAGGCAGAAACTAGGGAAAGTCTGCTCTTTAAGGCAATGTAATACTAAATGATGATAGGTTTACTAAAACAAAAGGGGACCGTAACAAAGTAAATAAAGCAAAGTGAGTTGAAAATACAACCATAAAAAGAAGAGTGGGTTAGCCTGTGTGTTTTTTTTTTTTTTAACTTAACCAGGATGTTCAAGTTTGGGTTGGAGTTGAACAAAACCTTGTACTTGACATAAATAGTTCACTTTTTACAGACTTTAACTTCATGGGTGCCAGTACGCTTCAGTTGTGTGCCTTCATGTGTGAAAGACAAACGCCCTACCTCAGCCTATGTGTGACATAGCACTGTCGTCAGAAACGGATTTAATGCGTTGCGTTTTTGACTTTATGGAAAGCTTGGCGCTGATGTCTTCTGTTATTGTACGTAGCTGATAAGAGTAACACGCCACGCAATAGTTGTACTGTGTACCAGGGACACGCTGGCCATCGGAAAAGTTTGGGAAGACCCCTGAACGGCCGATCCATTCCAGGCCCGAACCGGCCGGTGATTTGCTGCTTGTCAGACTAGAATAATCAAATTATTTTAATATTGAGGAGGCATACCTCTCAATTTGGACTGATCCTCGTCTTTGTTGAAATCTGATTCGCTCAGATTGGTAAACTCACCTAGGTTTGCAAGAAATCCTGTAGTATCTTGAAAGTCTTCAGTATCATCAGATTCTGTTTATATGACAACGTTTTTAGTTGATATTTGTGTTAAAATTACCGCCCAAAAATGTATGACTTTGTTGATCCTGTAACTTTCCTTATGGCTCCAGAATTGTTTTTGAATTTAGTCCAATACGTTTTTGACCAAATACCTGCAAAACATGGGATGACATTCCTGTCGGCCTTAGCTGTAATAGCTTTTGTTAATTAGCAAATGTTAGAATGCACACTAAACTAAAATGATAAATATGCTAAATATTATATCTGATAAACATCAGCATATTTTGCATTGTTAACATCTTAGCCTGCTGATATTAGTATTTTGCTCAAAGCATTGCCGTGTAGAGTACAGCTTTTCATAGCTGCTCGCATGGCTTTGCACTCTTCAATGATCATGTATAATTATAACGCGTGGTGTATTGAAGCATACCAGCTGAGCTGGACTCATGGCATCAAACATTTTATGCAAGGCATTTATTAAGTAAGCTCTGAAACAGAAAAATACTGCAATGCTGTACTTACTGTGTAAAAGAAACAAAACAGGAGAAGACAAAAATGATAGCTGGGGCCGTAATGATAAAGCAGGTGGAAAGAGAAGTTATATGGAAGATATGTAGTTAAGAACGAGAAATATTTCAAGAAATGCGTGTGATAGCACGATGTTGGCCATAGTGCATCTACATATTTAATGTGTCCTTGGGCTGTCGGTTTAGCCTCAGCATAATCACTCTGAAGTTGAGGAAGAGAAGGGGAAAGGAGAGAAGGAAAAGAGTGAAGGAGAGGAGGGGGGATATGGTGTGATAGAGATAATAGTCCTCTTTTTTTTCTCAGACATTTTGACATGTCACATTAGGAGAAGCACAGGTGCAAATAATAAAATGAATGATGGCTGCATCCTGGCCCACCGTCACACTGTCATGGCTTACTGGGACACTTGAATATAATGGAGGCATCATTAAGTTATTAGTAAAACCCTGCGCTTTTTCCCACTACGACAAGTCAAAATGCCTCCTGTGAAAATGGCCTGCTGTGACCCTTGTAGCTCAGATATTACAAAAGTTTATCGAAGTATAGCGAAAGCTGTGTCCTCCAAGGGTTCAGCCAACCATTGACTTGAGCTGTACACTTTATCATGCGTCACTGTTTGAGTTCAGGCACAGAATAAGATAAAAAAAATAAATAAATACACAAGACAAATACCAGCTGACAGGGTCACCCCTCAACAGCAGGCCAGCCCTGACATTTGAGTCAGAGTGTGAGTGGAGATATCTCTTAACTCACTTGAACAGTCTGCTTCCATCTGCACTGTCCTCGTCCGCCGTCCTTTTGTGTTCTTTGTTTTCTCAGTTTGCGAAACTATTGGCGATCAAAAACACGTTTTTCACTCTTTTATTTGTCTTTTATGGAGTAGGAAGTCATTTCTGCTGCCTCTGCAATGAGTGGGGAATTAAATTGAAAGCCTCTGTGGTTGAAATTTAAACTCAACGTCCTTCGGCCACAGGGAACTGCTGCATCCGTAAGACCAGCTACTGTTCTGTACTTCAGACACACTGATCTTTTATTTGAGCTGTCCTTCAACCTCTCCTCTCTACTTGCACTTTCGCCCCTAACTTCTGTTTTTGTCCTCTTTCATCTTCCCTCCTCAGCCCCGCTCCCTCTTTACGGCCCTCCCCACCCCCAGCCTATCGGCCCCTCCAGTCCAGCGAGACCATGATGCTCAGCAGCTCAGTGGAGGTGCCCAGCCCGGGCGGGTTGAGCGGCCTAAGCGGGCTGAGCGCGGCGGCTCGGAACGTGGTGCGCTCCTCCAGCATCTCGGGGACCATGTACGGCGTGGAGAAGAGTCCCGGCAGCGGGGGCCCGGACACCACATCATTGGCTGGCAACAAGAAGCGGCGCTCCAGTCTGGGCGCCAAGATGGTGGCCATTGTGGGGCTGTCGCAGTGGAGCAAGAGCACACAGCAGCTCAACCAGCAAGGTCAGTGAACAGTTTGAAATGAGTCTGTTGGATGTAAACTCTTAAGATTAAGCACCACTGTCAGTGTAAGTGTCATTTCTTTCCTCTACGTCGCTATCTTTACTTTAAGTGACTTTTGAGACTCCATCGAATACTCTACATCCCAATATAGTTTCTCTCCTGTCCTTTAACTGCCACCATTTTAGTTATAGGTCAGTGTGACTTTTTACTCATTTATCCCTTTCCCACTCCTTTCCTCATCATCCCTCCTTCCATTCCTTTTTTTTTTTTTTCTGCTTCCACTGTTTTTGTCTCCCTTTGTCTTCTGCTCTCCCCAGCTTCAGTTTTGTCTATTGGCTAAAGTATGGGGATAACAATCTTTTGTTTCAATTTGGGTTTAGATTTGAAGCTGTAAATCATATTTCTTTCCAAATGAAAGATGGAATTCTTAATTGGTAAGACATTTAATCATCATCCTGGCTTCGCTTCAACATTTCAAAATACTCCTCATGCTTTCAAAAATGATTAAATGTTTTCCAGTACAGTGAAATTGTTAAACTAATGCCAACACTGTTCCAACAGAACAGTGTTTGTTTCAGTGTATGCACAATAACATTAGCATAATCCACTCCAAAGGGTATTTGATGGTGCACTGCCTCAGTTATAATACCTGTAATATTTAATTCAACAAGCTCTCACTGGCTTTACCTTTTGTGGTATTATCAATGTAATTAGACTTTTTTTTCAAAAGCCTGCAACACTATTGTGTGTTTAACTCATCAGCAGCTAGTATGTATGGTGGCTGTATGTCAATGATAGCGGCGCTATGTTCTAGTATGTGTCCTGTGGGTTTATAATTACAGAAACTGTGCAGCTACAACAAAAGTGTCTCTTGCTTTGTGCCTCGGCAGCGTACACAAACCCAGTCACTGCTGGTGGGAAAGAGGAAAAACAAGTTGCACATTGAAGATTGCTAAAGTTCTCACATAACTTCAGTCTTCAGGTAAACATCTTCAATGGATTTTGAGAATGAATATAACAAGAGCAGGCAGGTCGCTCTCTCTATAACTCTCTGTTCTTCTCATGCAGCTCTAACATTATCACCGTGTGGCTAATGGGCAGTGAACTCAGGGACACATTCACATGCACACACACACACACACACTCACCTAAATCCAGTATCATTATCCTGTATCATTACCTGTGTCATCCCATCCCTGTCTCCCATCTGTGTGAGATGGCTGTTGCTCCAGTACTCAACACACACACACACACACACACACACACACACACACACACACACACACACACACACACACACACACACACACACACACACACGAGCTCAGTGCACTGAGGCACAGCTGACACTTGTCTGACGCAGGGAAAGCTGTCGATATTTTCACCACAGGGGCTTTCATGTCTCTGTGTTCGTGCTGAGGGGGAGAGCACAATGGAGGCAAAAGTATGGATGAGGAGGGTAGGAGGGGCTGAAGATGTAGAGGAGAGGAAGAGGAGACGAGCGGTGTGTCTAAATTTAGATGTTCTCAGCTGCCTGAAGAACACATCATGCCTGGAACAAAATCACAGGATCATGCACCGCTCCTTCCTTTTCCATCTATATCACAACTTGTTACAGCTACATCATCTTGAGATGCTGCATGATAGTTTTCTTGGGACATTTGGGAAAGAAAGAGCACTAATTTTGGATCTGGACTTATTATTGGCAGGGCCTGAGTTTAGGTATTTGTATTGGGAGAGAAGTGGGATTGATTCAACCCTATTTTAAATTGTCTCAGGTAGGCAAACAAATAAATGACAATCCAGGTATTTTATGTAGATTATTTTACACAATATCCATCAAACAACAAGATTATGTAACTGTTCTACTAGAATTAAGCCGTTACCTCACAACTTTACTAAGCTAAGCCTAGAAATTGGTTCCTGGAGACAAACAAAGCTGTTTTCTCAATGACCCAGAGAGGCCGAAAATGGGCTACCATAATCTGTGGTTTTCCCTCCTTCATAATTCATAACCAGCTGGAGAAAGAAAATGGCTGTATATCATTAGTTGGGTGACCCACACAGACAGACAAAAGGTCACACAGAGAGAGGAGCAGAGTGACAGGCAAACATTCCTCCTCGCCCGGTCGAGTTTGATTAGGATCCTCTACGTATTCGTTCCTGGAGTTAACGGCCCTATGTGGTCAGCTGTCACTGCTCCGTGTTCCGAGTGACACATGCATCGATTGGTTCACGCGGCGGGTCGGCCCAGGTGCCAGTCCCTTGCTTCGCTCGGTTGGTCACCTAATAGCCGATAAGCCACTGGTGGAATTGGTCCCCAGAGAAGAGATTTGTGAGGGAAGTAATTTGGATTTAGGTTGCAGAAATGGGAAAAATAAATAGAATGCTTTCTGCTAAACAGGAGACAAACTAACCATATGTCTTGTTGCCATTGATTAATTGCTCTAATTAAATCATTTGCTTTTGTATGTTATGGTGGTTGCAAAGTGAACCATAGGGGAAAATGAGAGACTAAAGCATCGTCTCAAAATCTATTTACTGCCTTTATTCTGGTTTGCCAATAATTATTCTCAATGTGTTGCGCACCTTTTACGACTATCACTATCAGTCTTTAATCTAGAGACTAAAAATCAGTTTTTTCCACTCTAAATATTATGATTTATAGTGAATGACTGAATGGTTAAAACTAAATGAATGAAGAGGTATAGAGAAAGTAAGTGAACGGAGACAGTGGGGTAATATGTCAGCGTCTCACCATTAAAGGGCTATTCGGAGGTAATGTGGTTATGGTGTTGTTATTGTGTCAGAGTTCCTGCAGGGTATGTTCTAGCCGTGATCAATTTTGTGAATTGGATCGAGTCAATATACAACTATCGTCAGAATCTGTCCCGTTAAACTCTTATCCAAACAAGGACGTTTATTAGAAAAGAAGAATTACTATTTTCTATTTCTAAATGCAGCCGTTATCTGTCCTCAGATAGTAAAGCCTTTCTCATCAGAGGTTCTTAGTTCGCTTTAATCTTTTGGCAACTTTGTTTTGATTTTTGTCCAATAATCTGGCCTTTTATAGTAGTTCTCATTAGGGATGAAACGATACACTCACAATATTTGTAACAATGATGGAATGTAATACAACTTTTTCTCACTAACTTGATTCCGGCATAAATCTACAATAAGCATTGTTCCATATCCCACTGTACAAAAATAGTTTTTAGTGCAAAAATAATTGAACAAATTCAACTGATTCACCGCATTCTGCGTATACCGTAGGAACACAAACTCCGATGTAAACATCTGCACTCAAATCTTTCGATATCTAGGACAAGTAGGACGAGAACATTTCTTTAAGACTGCAGCCGTGTTAACATGTTCAGACAGCAGCTGAGACCTCTGACAGTTCTTAGTGTTAACGAATGCTGTATAATTGTAACCTCAGGTGTTTCCAAACATAAATGTGCAACTTTAGGGAGTCATTACTCAGATTCATTTCATATTAACAATCCATTTGGCATCTCAGAATTAGGGCTGGACGATGTGGCGACGACATAAGCCTCTGGGGACAACGATCTGTATTTCCGTGGTTTCCGGTGTAGCCAGCCGATATATCCTGGGCCAAGACTTCCTTTTCTCGGTGCTGCTCATCGTTTACACTCTGATTAGCAACTTCAGACTTCTCCAACGTGATTGGTCAATACTACTCAGACTACGAAGGGAAACCAGAATGCTTCCAATGCCAAAATCTTGTCCCTTTGCCTACAGATTCATGTGTATGCAGAAACTGTTCATTGAGATTATTGTAGAAGGTGTGCTTCCATATTTAGATCCTTTGATCTCGGCTATTTTCATGCATTCCTATTAAGATGATGTTTGTTTTTCTTCCATATTGTATCTGAGTTTTCCTTATGTAATTCCATTCATAGCCCCGACTGCTACAGTGCCATTGCCTCATTATTCTGGGTTTTGTAACAGGCGAGGGTTGACGATGTCATTTTGATCTGTGTTCTATTTATTACATGCTATTTTTGGTATCGGTGAGGAGAAAGCACACACACACACACACACACACACACACACACACACACACACACACACACACACACACACACACACACAAACGGTTTCCCAGGTCTAACGGGTGAGTCACGGCCTTATCTCCTGAGCAGGTTTATCCTTGACTGAAAACAGGGCCAGCAGAGCATCTCTCTGCACACTGTCAGTCTGCACAGAGGGACGCGGCTTGCCGAGAAACAAGCGCCTTTGACGATGAGAAGCAGTGCACCAGGAGAGTTGGATTAAAGGAAACCAGGCGTGTGTGTGTCTGCTAGTGTGTGTTTTTGGTGAGCGTCCCAGTGAAAGGCTTCAACTCTAACCGCCCCCCAGTTTGTGTGTGTGTGTGTGTGTGTGTGTGTGTGTGTGTGTGTGTGTGTGTGTGTGTGTGTGTGTGTGTGTGGCTGGTGCACATTCACACCCGATCACCTCAGTCTTTTCTGCTCCATTTAGCTCTCTAAACCCACTCAACACCCATCCTCTTTATTTTCTCAACCTCACTTAAATATTCTTTATTTAAATATTTCTGTCTCTCTTTGTGTGTATTTCTGCGGTGATGTAGATATTCTTGGAAATAAACCAGAGACACGGAAAAGAAACAGACACAGAGAAGGAAGAATGTGACACAGGAAGAGAATACTTGTTGGTTTGCTTATTGAATTGATTCCAACTTTGTTCTGAGACCAGTAGCAGTCACATTTCTGGGTGTACTGTTGTCAGACAAATATCTGAGTTGGCAGACTGGAACTGTAGTTCCAACCTGGGAGTAAAGATATGTGAAGAGGCTTTCATCATTGCCGTTAATGTTAGAAAAATACATAAAAATTGTCCATGCTTCTGACTCAGTTTTATTTAGCATTTCAATAAAATAGCACAGGTGTTTCTGTTTTTATTTGCCTGGCTGTAAAAAGTGCTTTTCTTCAGTGTCACAAACCACAGTGCAGCGCCATGAATTTTTTCCCGTTTTGTTGCCAAACACTAGATCGAAATCCTTTCGTAAGCTTTGTTTCTCTGTGTAGAGCACATTTACCGAAGCTATGCAGCTTTCACTGCTCCAGAAGCCCGTCCTGAACAGCTTTGGAAACAGTACGCTTACATATGCTTGCATATATGCTGACAACATAAATCATGATATCTGACCAGCTTTAGTCAGATTGAGCATCCAGTGTAATTCTGTCATTGACGGTCACAGCGGTGGAGTTTCAGAGTGTTCTTTCTTAAGCTTACGTTAGCCTACAGTTCTGTTTATTACTGATACGCAAACTGACGTGCTGATACTGTGTAACTGTTGACGGGACAGTGTTTAGCTAAAGCTCTGCTTTGATCAGTTTGCCTGAACTACAGTGTGCATGAAAAGTCTATGTAGTTCCCTAAATACCTGCAATATAGTGCTCCCCCACATTGAGATAGCGCTACAGGACAGGATGATGTGATGCACAGGGAAGATATATATTGATAACATTTTAACATAACAGTTCAAGAGTCTCTGTTTATATCCCAAAATAAGTAAAAAAAAGTGCCAGACGATCACATAACATTCATGTCACATTAGAAATATATTCTGAAAGCGAAAGTGTCCGTCCTCTATAATAGTCTGTTCTCAAATAAAGAACATTTCACTCATAATTGAAGATGTTGTGTATCATGTTTTGTATTTTGGATCGGGATGTTGCCATATATTAATACTCCTATTCATGATGATTGAGTGGCCTTGTGATATTTAAGAAAATTTGAAAGTGAAAAGGGAGGATTTGTCAGGAGAAAGAAACCCAACAATAACACAATTAAAGGTCACAGTATGTCCACTGGTTAAAAACAGTTGGCCTCTATGTGTCTCCTAGACCAGAGAATAGACCTGAAATTTTAGTACTCACTGTGCTTTCAGGGTGACTCACTCATGCCCTACTTATAGCTCTGTTTCTGAGTCACAGCAACACACTTTAGGAATTTTGGCAGAGACATTTTGGAGAGCTTACAGTGATCAGACCCTTCGAGGAAAAATTCATCCCTCAAGAGAATTTCTCACATATCTTGAGAGCTCAGGAAAGGCTTTTGAACAAATGAGCAACAGTGGACACAAAGCGACGGATCGCTAGAATAGCAACAATGAAAGTTGTTGAATCGTCTGACCTGTGGTAACTGTGCTTTCAAAATAACAGTTATTTCACAGGATGACTACTCATGATGCTATTCATACTCACTATGACTAATGGGAAAAATCCTCCTCGAGTCTTTTGAGCTGCAATTTCAGGTGAGCCTTCTGCTTTGTAGTCTCCCTCACCCCACCACGGGCTCCACCGCCTCAATTTTCTTTTGAAGCATATTGAGTCACATGGCTCTCCTGACACAAACAAACTGAAACCTTACTCTCTTACTTCTCTAAAAGCTTTCTCTTCCCCACCGGTGCTTTTAGGGGCTACCAAACACCAGCGAAGCTGACCTACAATCAGTTTTTTCTCCATTCTCTGTTTCAGCCACAATCCCCCATCGCCCTCTCTGTTTCCTCCAGCTCACTGACATCTTCATTTTCTCTCCACTAGCTCTCCTCCCTTCATCTCCATCTTTTTTGCTCTCACTTTCACAGAGCGTCTATCATGTTTTCCTAATCGCGCCCACTGACTCCTCAATGCTCCATGTTCTATTCTTAGCCAGACAGATTGGTGAACCATTCAACTGTGAATCTGTCTTTCTACCTGATATTGTGTGCATACAAATGTGTGTGTGTCTACATGAAAAACAAGGCCTTTCAACACAGTGTGAAGTTGTAAGGCACCGAACCTTCCCTCTGAGGCAAATATTGACATGTATTGAAAATATGCTTATTTGCTTTCTTGCTGAGAGTTACACGAGAGGATTGACACCAATCTGATGTCTGTATGTTAATATGAAGCGACCACAATCACCAGTTGGTTTAGCTTAGCTTAGCATAGCATAAAGACTGGAAACAGCTAGCCTGGGTCTGTCCGAAGGTAACGAAATCCACCTACGAGCCCCGCTGAAGCTTAAAAAGTGACTTTTTTCTCACCGTGTGGTTGCAAGTTGGGACCGGTCCACACCAGCATTTAAGATGGCTGAAGTTGAAAGAAATTGTAGAAACTGCAGTTTCTAGTCCGAAAGAGGAGACAGAGAGTTATGAGAAAGGGAGTTTCTGAACGGGACTTATTAACTAACAGTTAGCATGCAGTTAGCAATCAGAGATCTTTTTCCCGCTCTTCATTAAAACTCTGAAAGAATGAAATGATGTACTAGTCTTTGCGTGTCCCGGCTGGCTAGCGTGTTAGCGGTTAGCTTTCAAGCCACAGTTTCCCACCTGCATCGCCAAAGGTCTAGAACCACATAACCACAGTAAATATAACCCCCTAAATAACTCCTTGTGAAACCACAACTTTTCTGTACCGAATAAACAAACAAGATATAACATGTTATATATTACATAGTGAGCTTTAGAGATGCCTGTTGGCAGATTGTTTAAACCTTTGCACAGAGCCAGGCTAGCTACTTCCGGTTATTTGTGCTATACTAAGCTAAACCAACTCTGGCTGTGGCCTTAATATGTGGCAAATATGCATATTTCCCAAACTATTCATTTTAACAGCAACAACTCAAAGCTTGTGCTTTGTTGGAGCTCATGGAGTTGCGATTTCTTTTTTCATTTCTATTTTCATGCTATATCATGTCAGTGTTTTTAACACAACAAAACCAACTCGGGTGTTATTTTTCGTATATGTTGGGGGCTTTTAGCTGATCTGGCAAACCACACTAATAGAGTAAGAGCTCTCAGATTTAGCAACCCGGGTCAAAAATGAGCAAGAGCACTTACTGGCACCTCTGCAAGGCTTTAACAGGCAATAAGTGTCAGTGTGTGTCACCGAGCTCAAAAGTGTGTGAGGTGATTCACCATGTTATGTGCATTTATGAAGGACTGTGTGTAAAAGCCCTATAATCAGGGTATCATTACTACTCCTCCTGATGTATGAGTGCTGTAAACACACTGTACACATTGCTGCCATTTGCCATATGCCGTATGGTTAAAGAAAAGGTGGACTGGAGAGCAGCTTCTTGGTGCATAGAAGCAACACACACGCACGCACGCACACACCACACACACGCACACACATGCACACGCACACATGCACGCAACGCAGGCACACACACACATCCACACACTACAATGAGAACATACAGGTTGAATTCTAAATCTGTGTCATAGACCAGGAAACATTGATTGAGATTTTGTTTAGTTTTGTAAAATAGTATTTGCTCTTAATTCAGACAGCACATGATAGTGAGATAATTTCCTTTCTTCTGAATGTAAGTTGATTTGTCTGAGGGATTTTCTTGCCCTAAGTTTAATGTTCTTTATACAAAGTGGAATGGTCTTCATTATTCTGCTTTGTGAAGAGAAGACACTGTTTCCTGAAAAGTAGTTCAATTAGATCATAAGGAAAAGGAAATATCTCATCCCTCTAGCAGAATTTTGATTTTTAACACATAATAAGATGTTTACATTTTATTTTTCTGCAGTTTACCAGATATTATTCTGTTGTCTCTGTGTCTCACGGAGTTTGTTTGTGGAAAGTGATGTTCAGTGCTTAACAGGCAACAGAAGGTTTTGTGAAATATTAAAATATTAGTTTCTAGCCATTTGATGTCATCTGTTTCTTCTCATCTGCTTCTCCTGTATAAATTGTTTGGCCATCTTGCATCATTTGCCCATCAGCCTCTAAGTTGAGTAATCGAAAGGAAATTACATCTGAATTGGATTACTCTTTTCCTCATTGTAATTAATTGTCATTAGACAGGAGCCCGTGTGGCATATTAACTCACTGACAGACATCCTGCCATACATGAAGGTTTTACATTTGAAGAAATCATTTCCTTTGCGGTGCTGAGAAAGGCTAATCGCCTTACATTGACCTCTCCCTGGCTTATGTCCCTGCCTGAGCTGTTAATGTCACTCTCACACACACTGCCAGTGCGCACACACAAAGACAAGAAGAGGAGATTAGTTTTGTTTACCTCCCATGCATTATCATTAAGGACAGAGTAACACTTATAGGATACTAAGCTCCACTTAACTCCCCACAACATGTATTTGTTTTTGCATTCTCTTTCAGAGTTGAATAACTCAAAGAAAAGTGGAATGCTGGCATTATCTCATAAATGGTTGAATAATAAAGATAAATACTAGTAGTCTGATTTTATTACCTTCGGACAGGCTCAGGCTCGCTGTTTCCCCTTGTTTCCAGTCTTTATGCTAAGCTAAGCTAACCGCATGCTGGCTCCAGCTTCACATACAGATATGAGCGTGATATTGATCTTCTCATCTAGAAAGAAAGTGAGTTCAGCATATTTTCCAAAATGTCAAACTATGCCTTTAACGCTCGGTTAACCTGCTCCATCAGGACTGGGTGTGATTTTGTCAATTAGATTGACAGTGGCCAAGCTATTTATCAGTTGTCATCAGAAATTCGGAGAGATTCAAATGCTATATCGTGATTGGAGCACTTAAGTACGTGACATAACTTTTTTAGGCTCCAGTTAGGCCCCGCCCACAACAAACCAGTGTAAAAAGCGTTGTATAAAACAGAAATACAGAAATATGTCATGTAAAATAACCAAACAGTTCTAAAATAGGCAGAAAGTAGTGTGTTAAGGCAAAATCACATTACCCATAATAAGAAATTGATTGAGAAAATCCGTTCAGAGCCTTTTAAGTGTAAAAAGAAGTGTTCTAATAGCTGAACTTGAGGCATTATTTTGTATTAATGGTACTATGAATGAATCTGCACTGGCTGTGTTGTGTGCCCTTGAGCAAAACACGGAAAAAGTAAGACTTCTGATTGTTCACACTGTCACATTTTAACCAGAGATATGCTGGAGGGTTGAACCATTGAGCTCCATCTAAGTTCTTAATTTGCATAATAGAGTTACTATAACTTGGGTAAAGTGGGCTGATATGATCCTTGTACCGAAATAAATCAGGCGGCAACATCTGGATCTGAGAAGTGAAGCCAATGCAGAAGTGGCTTAAACTTGTATTCTTTCTAATGACCATCAGGGGGCAACTAAAAACAAAAAAGAAGTCTGATTGCATGGACGTCTATGAGAAAATGACCCTAAGTCTCACTTGATTTATTACCCCAGTAAACATTATAAACATAAGTTTATTGTATCAATCGCTATAGTTTCAAGTCATCTTCAATACAATACGATGTTCATTTTGTAAATTATGGTCCCATTTAGAGTGAAATAGACAATAAAGCAGGGTATGCTTTAGGGTGTGGCTTCCTTGTGATTGACAGGTTGTTACCATGGCACTGTCCGGTCTGGGAGTTGTCCCTGTTTTCCTCTTACAACTTTAACACTTTCACACATGGAGTTTTAACTCCACGAAAGTAAATTGTTGAAATGCAAAGCTCCACCCTTATGGTGATGGCCAAAATACAAACTCGAGGCTTCAAAACCATGGTTCTCAAACCAATGGGCTACCTCACAGGGACTATGTACACTTCTTATATTTAGTATATGTGCTATACATATGTTTTAAGTACCATGAAGCTTTGAAAGATAATCATTTTTAAGTATCTAGCTTTATACTATATATACACTGTGACTTACTGAATCACTGGCTATGATCTTATGTAACTGTACAACATTGAGTATGGCTCTGAATCACTGATTTATACACATAATCGCTTCTTCATCTTCTTCTTCTACCTTGAATCTTCCTTTTGTCCAAATTTAGCAGGCGTCCGGCGGGGAAGACACCACAACAGATCTTTCATCTCCAACACTAGTGCTTAGTTACTGTTGCTATGCATGGTGGATCGTTGCCGTCACCGGTGCATCCAATAGGCATGTCGGCGCAGCCAGGGAGTCTAAAAACAGCATTCTATATTACAGCATATAATGAGAAAAGCTTCATCAGTGTTCTCTCCAAATGTCAGAGCAGCTTTAATGATCTATTGAGCACACACAACCACACACACATACACACACATATAACACACAGTGAGAGAAGCGATATATCATGTGCAATTGTGCACGCCGTCACAGTGTGTGGCTCTTTTCTGCATTGTTGGCGTTTTCAGTAATCCCACTTCACTGCTATTAATTCTTTCCACTGAAGCTATTAATTCTTACCATCCCCATCACTTCTCTTTCTCTCGCCGTAATCTTCTTCCCTGCCACTTGATCTTGCCTTATTATGATTATGCATACAAGTTTCAATGAATACTTTGGCTTTTGCACAGACAAAGAAAGTTTTGAGCTTGTGACTGCTCCCCGGGCGTCACATTTCTGTGAGATTGATGAGTGTGTCTTCTGGGACATTGTATTACTCATCATAGTGAAGCCAACAGGAGACACTTTAAATAGCCTCGTAGCACAAAAAGACTCCCTCTCCTCAAGCATGCTAAAGCACAACAGCTTATGTAATGTTGTTATTTTTGCTGCTCAAACGGCATATATGTCAGACTTCCTCTAATTACTCCTTCCAGGATGTGCATGCTTTTGATGTTAACACTGTATAACAAAGTTGGTTCAGCAGGGAGAGGAGAAAATGCGCTAAATAATTGAGATGGGATGGACCGGGAAAAGAGATAGACGTTAGTGTGATAAAGATGGACGGTTGCCAAAAGACTGGAGAACTTTGAATAAAGGGGAAATAAAAGTGATAAGGACTTTGGAAATGCAGATAAAGCAAATAAAGGAGTCAGTGCACATCAGTGAGTATATGTATAGGGAATGAGCGGCAAGGATAAGAAAATTAAACAAAGAGCTGGAAACAAAGAGCTGTAATAAATTAAAGAAGAATGTTGGGAGATCCGACTGAAAGACAGAGAAAGAAAAAGAAGTGGTGCTGGTTTAAGGAGTGAGACTCATGGAGAGGACAATACGAGCGAGGAAAGACACAGTGAGGGGAAAGGCTTATGAGAGAACACGCCAGCCGGGGCTCTTGGTGCAATGCAGACGCATTGCCATGGAAACGAATGGAGGGAAAGCGCAGACGAGGAGGAGGGGATTAAATAGGAAGGAGAGATCACTGCTTCACACCGTGTGTGTGTGTGTGTGTTTGGAAGGGGGGGTGGTGGGGCTGACCAAAGAGTATCATGTGTGGATATGAAGTTAAATGAATGAAGTGGTTGATAGTTCAAAGATGAGTTCATGTTCCACTTGTGTGTCTATACTCGCTTTCAAGGTTATTTTTATCAGATCGTTATGGACACATTTAGTATGCACACTTGTAAGTTAATAATGTTGGAATAACAGTTTTAAAAGCTGTATTCAAGACCAGCAGGCCCCTTTGGTTTAATTATGAGCTAGGCAGAGTTCAGTTCACACCAGTTGGTCCATGTATCAGTCCAAAGTGCAGGAGTTTTGGTAAAATGTTGCCTCTATAAATAAAATAAAAGTGATGGGGAGGATGAGGCTGTCGCCATGGCGCCATTTGTCTCAGGTGGCATTGTCTGGGTCCAGATCTGAGGGCGGGGGTTGTCATGGCAGCAGGAGAGCATGGAGTTTGTCTGGGTGTGATGCTACACACACACACACACACACACACACACACACACACACACACTCTTGACTGCATGATTATAAATAGAAGGCAGCATCCCTCTCCTCATCTCCAACACCTATGGGACCCCATCATTCTCATCTTCCTCTTCACCCTTTTCTCCTCAACAATCGCTTCTACTTGTCCTCTCTCTTCTGTTTCACTCTTCACCCCTCTCTCAAAACCCTCTCTCCTTTTTGTTAAATATCATCTCTCCCCACCCAAAGTCTCATCAAGCAGCTTTGTTTGCGATCTGTTTATTGCCATAGTGATGATGCGGGGTGTCTGTGGTTGTCATGGCGATGATATACGGGCACAGCAAGGATGTTTAATGAGCTTGGAGTTGCTCAGGATAATGAAGTGGGACAGCTGTAACTGGGTGTGCGTTTAACTGACAACAATAAGCAATCGCTTGTTAAAAGTCTCCTTTGGTGACCTGTCCTCTTATAGAGGAGAGGTGTACGACCGCAAATTCAGCCATAATGAGCTGCAAGGATGCAGCACTAAAACAGAAAACGTAAATCAGGCAAATGGCATTGCCTTGTTAACCGGTGATTTACCTCCAAATTAACAAGTTAAAGGGAAAAAGTTAGAGATGTCACTAAAAGGTTTAAGTCATTTTTAAGAATTTAAACCCCGACTGCAGGATTATAAAAAAAAAATGTGCCAGCCTAGAACGCTCCTGTCAAAGGGAAGTCCTGGAAATAAGACTTTGTTGAGGTCTTTATAAAGCCGAGCTGTGCCAACACAAGGACTCACAGCCTCTCTCTCGTGCTCCTGTCTGACTGACCGGTCACCCTGTAGTCCAGACTGCTCACGTGCAGACTCGTGTGCGTTGGAGTGTAAATGTTGCATGGAGGTGTGAATGTACCGACACAAGTGATATCAACTGTCAGCATGACGTTTGCGTGTGAATGTCTGCACGTGTCTCTATAGATCCTTGTGTCAAAGGGCTTTGGGAATTTGAAGTTTTTATATTGCTTTATTGTTTCACAGTTGTAGACCTCAGGGAGAATAAAAGTGTTTCTTTTTTTCCCCCTCTCTTTTACATCGGCCTACTCCTCTCTACTACCCGCCTCTAGCCATGAGTGTTTTAATATTAACCCCAAATAACAATTAGCATTTTTCCTCTAGTGAACATATCATTGTGTGCATACATACGTGTGATTTCTGATTATTTTCATGAATTTTCATCCGTTAATCTGATGATTATTTTCTATATTAATCAGTTAATTATTTTCTCAGTAAACTGTCAGTTAAAGATTTCTATAATTTCCCAGAATTCAAGTTGATATCTATTAATCCTCGTATTTGAAAACCTTACCGTTATGCTTGAACAATTACTGAAACAATTATCATCAAAACACATGCATGGGTGTGTGTTTGTGTATCCGAGGTGCATTGGTGAGCCGTGAGCCCACGTTGCCTCTTTGGACCTTGAGAACTCTGGGTACTGTTGCAATAAGGATGGCGAGACAAATATGGGAGTGATTGACGGGATAAACGAAGGGTTGTCTGCCAAAACTGCACGAGTGCGCAACCTTCCATGTCACATCCTGAGCCCAGAGCACTTTGACTGTGCCTTACTACTTTGAACTCGGCATGTCAAGTCACACAGAGATACAGCGTGTCATTACAGGGGATGATGCCCCGTTCTCCTAGCGTCAGCAGAGCTGTAAAGCCTAAACGCCTTTCCCCCTCTCTCCGTCCCTCCGTCCCCCTCTCAGCTCAGCCTCCTAACTTTCTCTCTACCCCATCACTCGCGATATTCCTCAAGCTGCCCAATTTGTGTGTTTCCACTTCGCGAGTCAGGCACAGGAGTCCCCCTAAAAGCTTATTGAGCCCCACTCACAGCAGCCATTGTAAAATGGGCTTCACCTGTTTGACATGGGCCGTAGTAATACCTGTGAAGTGGAGAGATTTTCCAATAGTGTGGGGACGTCCCAGTGGAAATTATGTGAGATTGCCTTCTTGCCTGAGTGAATTTGCTTCAAAATAAATAGTGGAGAGACGGATGTTCTCAGGGCTACCCTGAATTTGTCTTTTATTTCTAGAGAGTTTTAAAAAAGCTAACATCTACTTTTATTTTAATATCTGCAGGACACGATATGTGTGGATTCAAATCTTTTCAGAAAATCAATTTGCGCCTCAATGTACAAGCAGCATGTCCCCATGAAATGCTTATCATGCAGACACTGGTCCTGTGTAATACTTGACTTACTTATCAGACGGCTCCCCAACATCCTCTGAGTATTACGCTCAGTGGATCATCCTGCCGAAATAAGGTCACCTAAAGCCGGAGCTGTGACCTCTGTGTTTTTCAGACGGCGGGACGAAGAAGCTTCGCAGCACCATCCGACGGAGCACGGAGACGGGCATCGCCGTGGAGATGAGGAACCGAGTGACACGACAGGGCAGCAAGGACTCCACTGACGGCAGCACCAACTCAAATAGCTCTGATGGAACGTGAGTACTCAACCAGCAGTTCATCCACTCATCCCTGCGTGTGCAGTATCCGTCATTCTGTTTCTTCCCGCTCAGGTTTGTCTTCCCCACCACACGCCTCGGGCCTGAGAGCCAGTTCAGTGACTTCCTGGATGGACTAGGCCCCGCTCAGATTGTCGGCCGGCAAACACTAGCTACACCCCCCATGGGTAAGCCAATAAAGAAGTAGACCAACAACATCATATTTTCCTGTTCAATCCATCTCATTATTGACAAGTATAGTTTGCTTCTTCCTGAGATTTTATGAGATTCTTTGCGCTCGTATTTTTGATACCTCTCTCACTTCCAGTGACAACCACTTACAGGAAGCTTAACAGGAAATGTCTCAACAACTATTACTATAAAAGCAAGATTTAGGTCTGTTTAACAGTGTAAAAACAATCATAGGTAATCAAAGATGTAATGCACAGAATCTCGATATTTTTGGACTGCAGGATGACAGAGAAAATAATCTACAGCCTTATACCAACATACAAACTGCGAGATGCGCAGCAGTGTCTAAAAATACTGCACAATACTAGTGTATTCACTCAGCACGATGAAGTTATTCTTGCATGAGGTATAAATCTTTCATGCAAAGGTCATTGCTTGTGAAACACAACAGAACAGAGCACTGTGCTCCAAAATACCTGGTTGTGAAGACATACTTACAGCTCTGTGTCGCCCTCTACAGTTAGATATTGACCATTGCAACATCAAGGCTTATAGCGAGGCATGGTTAACTTAGCACCACAATTTTTTTTAGTTTTTCATTCTGATTATTTAGATTTCTATTGGATTATTAAACATGGTATGTTGTCCCTCTACAGGGGATGTCCATGTAGGCATGGTAGATAGAGGAGGGCAGCTGGAGGTGGAGGTCAACCAGGCCAGAAGGTTGACCCCAAAACCGAGCTCCAAGAACATACCAGGTACTCTGAACTGACTTCACCTTTTGCATTAAACATCTATTGACTTGGCTTCTTTGTCCAATCTGTAAGGGCAGGATTTTCACGGTGTTGTCTTTTGTTGCTTTGTCTGCAGCGACCTACGTGAAGGTGTATGTGCTAGAGAATGGCCTGTGCTTGGCCAAGAAGAAAACCAAAGTAGTGAAGAGGAATCTGGACCCCACCTACCAGCAGGCTCTGTTGTTTGATGAGAGTCCTCAGGGCAAAGTCCTACAGGTATGACAAGTGGACTCAACCAACTGACAGAGCTCTTCCTGACTTATATAATGTCCCGTTACCTGGACTACCTGGACTTGGCATATTCATCAGTGAATTTGTGAATATTTCTGCATGCAAAGGAATATGTATCAGTGTAGGTTTTAAATAACAGAAATCAAGACATTTAATATTTTCTGAGAACAAGGTGCATTCATCAAACATATTTTTAGATTTTACAGGAGGAGAAATAAGTGGAGATATTTGGAAGTATTTATCACATTCAAGATGTAAGACTAAATTTGCAACAATCAAAGCTTAAAGATATCTAACAGTATCATTTGTTAAGAATTTACCGCTTAAAAAAAAAAGACTGTTGTTGTGCTTGTCATCAGATTATGGTTTATACTAAATCCTGATTGGTGCATGGAAGTATACGTGACGTCACCATTTTCTAAATAAGCCCCACCCACCTCAAATCAGTGAGAGGAACAGAGAAAAAAAACAAAACTCTCTGCTATGAAATGACCAAAGCTTTTCTAACTTCGGCCAAAAATAGTGTGTTCATGTCGGACCTCTTTACTCGTATAAAGCTGATTGAGAAAACACATATTTGGGGGGGCCTTTTTAAAATGTGCGACATGTACCCATATCTTAGTGTTGTATGGAAAATATATTCTCATCTCTCCTCTAGGTAATAGTGTGGGGGGATTACGGGCGTATGGACCACAAGTGCTTCATGGGAATGGCCCAGATCCTTCTCGAGGACCTGGACCTGTCTGCCACAGTCAGCGGCTGGTACAAGCTGTTCCCTACCTCCTCTCTGGCAGATCCCAGCATCGGACCCCTCACCAGACGCCTCTCCCAGTCCTCCCTGGAGAGCGCCACCAGCCCCTCGTGCACCTAGACACCTAGTAGACACCCACATGCACGGGCACAGGCAGAGTCATGCAGACACGGACACACGTACTGTATATACACAACGACTGTAAGTGCAAGACAGGTAGGCATACACATACACACATATATATACCCATGTGCATCTTTTGAGGAAGACACATTTGACATAAAAGTGCAAATACCTGATCTCATACACATGAGTACACACACTGACACGCTGCCATATCCTTCACTGCGTCCATATCCTTACGCACTCGTCAGTACTTCAGTAATTCAACTTGAAGTAGACTTAATTTACCAGAACATGTAGCATTTTTCAGTGTCCCATTTCAACATTTCCTACCATGATACAGCAAATCTGCATTCCAATGTACCAGATTGTGGCACGACTCATCCCAGGGTCATCCTGATGCCAGTTTCTAAACTCTCTATGCCAAACTAAGGAAAAGAAAACTTTATTTTTTAAAACCAAAGCAATTGTTATTGTTGTTATTACTACTATAAGTCGTAGGTGAACTAGTATACAATATAAAGTATGGATATGTAGCAGAGTCAATGACTTAGATGTAATGCAAAAAAAGTACATACATTCTACACACATGAGCTGAGAACGACAGGCAACAACATAAACATACCTGGGCAACAGGCTTGGATATTCACATAATGGCTGTTATGTGAGGTAGCAACACTGCTAATCTATAGTTTTTACAGGGCAGATATATACATATATATATATATATATATATATATATATATATATATATATATAGAATAGATAGCTAAATACTTATTTGTGTTTATGTATGTATCGGCTGGATTCTGCATGTTTGCTTGCAACCCTTGTAGAGACATTTTAAAGCGCTTCAATCTTTTTATTTGGCTTGCCTCGACCAATGTAACAGATATAGCGCCACTTTATTTTGCAATAAGAGCAGTGCACTGAGTTAGGTAGGAGGATGGGGCTTTGGTGACGGGGGGGACTGCTATCATTGCCAATCGCAGAGGAAGACAACAAATTAGTCAGCCAGCTACCCATTCGCTGATGGACTACATTTCTGATCCTGCCTTCATCTTCATAGTAAAGGACTGTTGCGCCACACAGGAAACACAGCACAAAGGCATTCTGGGAAATGGTGTCCAGCCCATGTCTGGGGTTCTTGTGCCACAGTCTCACACACACACACACACTCTCTCTCTCTCTCTCTCTCTCTCTCTCTCTCTCTCTCTCTCTCTTTGTACACCAGCACCCAGACTTGTTTGAACTTCCTGTTGATTTCCCCCTTTTTGATTTTCACACCCTGAATGATGAAAGGAGGAAGGAAGGTGGCGAGCATGCCTCTGTCTTTCACACGCCAATGCGTGCAAACACAACACACAGCTGGTACCAACTACAACCTTTAACCCTTCTCTTTGGTCACCCCTATCTGTCACACTTACTGTAACTTGTAACCTGTTGTAAATCTGTAAACTTATATTGAAATCCAGATTAGTTTTTCTTTTTATATATATCTGACTATAATGCCAGTGTTACTTTTCTAGCAGGTTGATTGTTAACCTGCTATGTACGGTAGTTTTACTTGTTTCAGGTATAACATGTCACTCTTTATATTTCCTGTCAGGTTTGTGTTTAAGATGGCACTTTACTGAAATATATTAATTATGTTTAAATTACAAAGCTGCAGTGGTTGACTACCTGTTTATGTTTTTTTGTACCTGCTTATTTTTGTATTGTTTGGTCACACTGCAGTGTGCATTTCTGAATCTTTTAATTGAATGCCAGCATGGAAATGTAATTCAAGTGTATTTTGAATTTCAGTGTAAAGGCCCACTAGGAGAGTTAAAACGGGCCACTGCTGCCACTGATTTTCGACTTAAATCGGAGCATCATAATAAGTAAACTATTTGCAAAGAACTTCAATATTTTGCAACATTGGCATATTCAAAACATAAAGGATAAAGACATGTGTTCCGAAAACAAAACATTTGCTATGATGCATTTGTGTATGTGATGTATTTAAATTTTCTCCTCTTTTGAGAAAATCAAACTTTCTCTTTTAATATTTACCTCGCACAATTGCCAACGCCACTTTGTTCTTATCATTCGAAGCATTTTATTTGCATTTGAAAACACACAAAAAAAAGTAAAATGTACAATGGGTGAGTTGATGGCAGTGGAGTAGCAGGGCAAACTGACCTACTGGTGTTTACTGTTTTCTTGAAGATGAAGATTTAATCTATGTCTTCAGTGGTTCAGAGTGTTTTTCGATCTGTCCGTCTCGGGACCAGCACCAAACCTTGTGTATGGATAAAGACACTCGAGTTGTATTTCCGTAGATTTAGGAGCGATGACAGTCTCGTTGTAGGCTATTAATAGCTTGTGCATGCTTAGGAGCTCACACTTGGTTTTATCACCACCATATGTTCTATTGTCTGCTCAGAACTTTGTAGCTCACTCCTCTCTTCATCTTTCTGCAAAAAGGGAAACGCAAAGGCACTTTTTCTCGTCAGTGCATCAGACCAACAGAATTCACATTTAACGCTCTTTAAACTTTGGATAAAGGGATCTCTGGCATTCTTGAATTTTTTGGGAGGAGGATGATGGTCCTTCCATCATGTATACAAACCTTTTAGAAGAACCATCAAGGTCTGGGTTCCAATTTCTTTTTACATTTTGGAGCTGTTCCTTGCTAGATCTTTAAATGTATGGTCACGTATATGAAGTCATTTTATGTACCTTTTTAATTTGTATCTAGTTTCGTGGACAGCTGACATGATGTTAAAATAAGGACTTATACTCTAGGTATTTGCACACATTATCTTCAGTGCGGATCTTTTTGTGAGGACAAAAAAAGCTTGGTTGATGAGAGGGAAAGTAAATGGAAAGAACGTTAAAAAATTCTATATAGATCTATATAACTTCCCTGCTGAATGTTTAGTCCTTGGTAAACTCTTTAAAAATGCTTTTAATGTTTTTCCATGTGATTTCCAATACTTTGGAGCTTATATACGACCGCATATGTCCCTTCGCTGTATATTGAGTAGCCTTAAACATTAACAGTTAGAATGATTGAAAGTACAGAAAGAGGAAATGCAAAGATATGTAATTATTCTACAAGGAGAGCACAGGGCATTTGCCAGATTTGTCCAAATCGTTTGATTCCTGCAACCAAATGGAAGGTTGAAATATTGCCTTTCTTCAAAGTGCAGTGTGGATGTGTGTCTTTCAGTGAGGTGCATTTATTGTTCTGTGTGATGCATAATAATGAGCTGCAAGATGTGAGTGAGAGAGATATTTAGATGTGTAAATATGTATTAAAAAAAGCCACTTGTTAACTGAAGTTGTGGATCACAGTGAAGAGAATTTAAGGATCAGGGTTTTCAGATATGAACATTAACACCTCTCATTATTACATTCACCTTACATTAGAGCAAAGTGTAGTAACACGTGATTAACACGCATTGTCTTATATGTGGTCATTTAATTTATTCTGACAGTTTTAAAAGAGTTGAAAAAGGTTGCAGCCTCACAAGCAGCAGGGTTTACTACGGCAGGGCAGAGTTACAGCAGGTTGTCAGAGAGTTGTAGACTTGTTGACTGAGTGTCAATTGTAGACACTGAAGAGCAGTTTATTGGAAACGGCATGGAGCATGTGGCGCTTGGTGAAGTGTTTCCGATTGGTAAAGGTGGTATCAGCTTGAATTAGACAGCGTCAGGCTCTGCTGAAGGTTGAATGAAAAGGCTGTGGATGCTTTCTAATGAAACCCCATTCGCTTGCTTGCTTCCCTTTTTAAATCCACATTGAGCATTCTCTAACCCAACTTTAATGTGTGCAAAATTTTATAATGCACCTTCAATCAACCTGAATCGAGTGCTATGTTGGAAATGTATTTTATTTTTGTAAGGAGAGAGGTATTATTCAGAGGAGGAGGAGAAAGTCAAGAGGCAAAAGTCTGCCTTGAGATTTTTCGCGAAAATGAGGGCTTGTTTAGTTTACAATGGCCTTATTTTGTGTAGGAGACATTGCTATCACTATTGTAGCACACAACTGAAAGTTTTGACAAATGTATTTTGCTTGAAATATTGTACCGAAGTTATATATGTGTATATGTATAGTTTTATGAATGTATTTCTTAATCCTTACACCAGAACTGAGTGTAATTTTTTTGTCATCTTGTTTGCTACTGTCTTTTTAAAGACTTTCCAGGGACCTCGCCTGCGTTGGTTCAGGCGTCCCCTACTTTTACTGTACTCTATACTGTATGTCTTATTCTTTGTTTGTTCATTTTAAAAAGAACAGCTCTGTGGTTGAAACAAGCATGGGTGCGAAATACGTTTTTATTTATTTAAATCGCCACGATGGTTCTCAAGCAGAAAGGATTGCTATCCCCCCTGTACCGATTAACTTTAACTCGATTTATCTATCAAGCAGATGGAATATTTACAATTTTTGTACTTTGAGCTTGAAAATGTTCGCCGCATGGTTACTCTGATGATTTTCATGTATTTAATCTTTATGATGGTATGATTATGATGGTGATACTTATGATAATGACACGTAATGACGTCAATTAGACCCAGTACAATGTCAAAAGAAAGTCATTGAGATGCAAAAATCTGTATCTTGAAGTAGCATGGATTTAGCCTTCCACTTTCTGAAATACTTCTTGTGGCAATAACCATTGGCTGTAGCCTCTACTGTTGCCGGGGCGTACACTTCTGGCCTTGGCCTCTGTGTCTCTAATTAGAGTTGAGTCGTGGAAACCTCAGGCTGAATCTGTATCAGCACAACAAGGACGACAAATACGATTTAAAGTCAAATCCCATTTTTAAGCACTTGAAGCAATTTAGACTCAACAGAGCATGTGATGCATTGTGAATAACTGCTATTTAATGATAGCCCCCATGATCAACACATTTTTGTTTGGGAGTTTTTTGTTTACTTTCATTTTCTTATGAAGCATGCATTCCAAATGTCTGTTTACCGATGTAGCAGCAAAATGGACAATACTGCTGAGCTGATGGGCAAATTGTTCGTGAGGCATGTTTGTCTTCATCCACGTCTATAAATGTCGGTAATCACAGCACAAGTCTCCTCAGTAGCCATTTTGTCCTTTTAGCTGTCTGTCAAACTATATTAAGGCCACTGTAGCTCCCCTCCCCACGATCAAGACAACCTTCATCTTTATCAAGACCAGCAAAGCACAATTTCCAACACTGAGGTAAATCTTGGGAAACAAATCTAAAGATGGATGGAAGCATCTGGTGAAATAACAGCCCAGTTAAATTGAATTGCTGGTGTTGGTAGTTGATCGGTCGTCCTTTCTTAACCGGCCTTAACCTTTCCACCGAGGAGCGCTCACAGTGTACGTTTTAAAGGGCAAAGCATAGCAGACCGTCTGATGAAAGGATGCTTACAAAGATGAAAAAGGGAGCTGTAATTTTATACCTGTGCTTTGTAAATGTTTTCTATGTGCAGTATTTGATAATGTAAAACTGGTATTTTTGTGGTTTGTACGCTACAGAATTGATAACTTAAGGTGCACGTAGTTTTGTAAGAAAATAGAACCAAACTGAGGAAAAAAACTATTTCGGATTCAGAAGCCTGTATTTGCATGCCCTTTGACATCTGGACGCAAAGTCAATAAAGTTTATTTGAATCACAAACTTTTGTCAGTTGTGTATTTGAAAGTTGTCTATCTCAATTCATGCATAAGCCTCTCTCAAACAGCCAGCAGAATGTCAGCACTTGGGACTGAAAAACTACAAATCAACACAATATATAGAATTTAATCAAAACAATATTTATTTTGTATATTTTCACAGAAACAAGTATCATGTGTTACATGTTCTCAAATGTAATTGACTAACTTGTGTCATCATAAAATCAAAAGGGGCAAAGCATGTGAAAAAAATGCAGAACTAATATACAGTACATGTTCAGCAATTTAGTTTAAGGGACACACTATACAGAGACATTCTGATAAAGAATAAAGTACACAATATCTTGATTGACAAGTACATAAAAAGATACATTCCTTTAATTACTCTTATTTCACAGAAAATATACCAGACAAAAAAAAGGAACTGAAAACCAGCAAACTAAAGGTAAAAGATGACATCGCCCACAGAGATGGCTGTTTACTGCTTCTTCAGAAACTTTCCATCGCTAGCTGAAGGTTGTAACACTGCAAAGACGACACGTTGTCTTATGGTGATATTGCTCTCAGCAGAGAAAGTTACTGCTGCAGTCACACTGTTGACTCAACTGCCACCAAATGAGCTCAAATAGAAAGAAAAACCTGGAAGGTATAGCGAAGTTGCAGAATTTCTGAAAGGCTTTACTGCTTGCTCACTGGCAGCAGTTAATATGAATGGTATGCCGTGTATGTTCATTTATTTCTCTTTCAGCTCCTACCCCTCACATTCAAAGTGGCAACACAATAGCTAACTCCTTAAAACAAAAAGACAGAATATTTACACTCATGGTGCCATGCATTTATAAAAATGAATATGTTTTTAGAAATGCCTTTCAGAGAAGTCAGGACACAGAGAGGTGGCTTGTTTGGTAGAGGTGTAGAGGGGTTAACTAAGATGTTGAGAGGTGACAGATTGTGGTTGTACAATCGCTTTTCGCTTCACAATGTGGTTCGGCCAAATTCTAATCTCCCCCGAGTGACCTTAAACTGCGTCAGCCTGGTCACAGTTAGCTCCGAAATTTGACTTTATGACATTAAAACATAGTTGAACTATGGTTCTGCTGACCACAGAAAATTCAAAAGACACTAGTGTAAATTGCTTGAAAAAGTCGTAGAATATCAAAAAACAAAACGCACCCTAGCAATGATCAGGTGTGCCTATGCAAAACGAGTCCGGTACAAGTCGTGAAACACATTCAGGACGCACATTCATTGAGACATTTTGTCGGCCTTGATCGGAGACCGATTGACATGTAGAGAGAGACATTCAGAGAGACACATTCAGATATCTCAATAAACAAACAGTATATACAATCAGAGCTAGATAAACATTCTCTACGTGCAATTCAGTGGAAGAATCTGAAACATGGCGGATCCGTCCTTTAAGTTGTCTTTTGCCTCTGTCCTCACCTCTCTCTCTCTATTTCTCTCTTACAGACATTCAGCGTTATTTGAGGCCTCTATTGTACAAGGTAGATTAACTTGAGGTGTGTGAGCGTTACCTCAACATTTACATACATGCAAGTGACTTTTTAAGTGTCCCACTCTTGCTGAGTAAGTAGCACAGTGAACTGATATGCCCAAACATTCATCATGTAAGAGCATTGTTGACCAAACATACTTTTAAAGGACTGCTGAATTGAATGTTATACGAATCACTAGTTAAGCGGCTGCACAGATGTAACAAAGCATTGGAATACTGTACAACCATAATAAAGCTAGCGTTGATCTTTGGTCTCCCAAATCCAGTTTTGGATTTTAGACACTTTATACTTTGATTATATATTGATTCTTAAAGAAGCCCTCTGTTGATTGGGTAGAAGACATCATAAATACGGGCTGTTTAGGTAGGTTGTGTAGCTGCTTTAACTTGTGAGACAGTGAGGATCTTGGAACTTATCAACACAAAAAGGGATTTCTTAAATTTTCTATATTGTTGGACAGCAGAGTAACTATTTAGGAGCGCGGATATATTGTTTTTTTTTAAGATTTTACAAATTGTTCCTACTTACACAGAGCTAGGCTAATTCATTAATGCCTTTACCTTGAAGATGCGATGAGAGACACTAGCATAGCATAGGCTAGTTTGATTCTCCTCTAACCAGAAGGGCAATATAATCCTAAATAATTCGTCACTTTAAACCTTTAGGTACCAAACTCCTAACTCCTCTGTGAGCTTGAAAGCTGGCTAGAAAAACATCCGTAGTTGCTCGTTCATCAATATGGTTGTGGCTTAAATTAAGCTAATTATATTATATTGTTAAGAAACATTGTTAATGCTAGGTTAAACAAAGATTTTGGCTTTGACATAAGCTGAACGCTAACTAATTTTCTTGTCAAGAGTTGGAAGAGAAAATCAATAGCACTCTCATGTCTGCATGGTATATATGAAGCTCATGCCAGTAGCCGGACAGCTTAGCGCAAAGAATGGAAACAGGTGGGAACAGCTAGCCGGGCTCTGTCAAGTTACAAAATCCAGCTTCCAGCATATCTAAAGCCTACTGATTATCATGTTACATATCATTTGTTCAAACTGTAAACAGTCAAAGTCTTCGGACAGAGCCAGGGTTGTTGTTTTTTCCTGTTTCCAGTCTTTATGCTACGCTAAGCTAACCATCTGCTGGTGATAGCCTCATATTTGGTTTACAGACTCAAGAGTGGTATTGCATCAATCTTTTCATCTAACTCTCATCAAAAAAGCATATAAGCATAATTCCCAAAATGTCAAACTATACAACAAATTAAAAATCATTAAACCTTATCCTTGCAACAAGGTATGTCTCCATCCTTTTGGGGGAAATGCATCTTGTTCCAATCCATTTTCAAAATTCAGGCACAAAAAACAATTGAGTTTAGCTCGGCTAACCTTCTTAATTCTGATTCTGATCAAGTAAGAAAAACTGTAAAATTCTCCAAAAAACAAACTATTCTCTTAAGTCAAGCAGTTTGTTGACACCCACATACAGCGGATGTGTGCGCACACACTCCCACATATTAGGTACAAAGAAAAGATGGGTAACCAGTGAACCTCTGAACCCTGTTGTCTTGGTCATCATACCAAAGTGTTCTGAAGGCAAACATGGAAATATGCAAAACATGGCCATGGATGTGTCGAGAAGAGGAAGCATGGTCAGACAGGAGAGAGAAAGAGAGGTAGTAGTGGTTTCCCAAACCTTGTTCTTCTTCACACCTGTCTCCTCCTCCTCTTCCCTCTCCCTTGCATTAGAAAATGTCTCCTGGAGAATCTAATCCACAGATTCCTTCAACTGAGTTTGCCTCTCCTTTGTGGGTCATTGGCGTTACACCACTTCCTGGATAGATGAAATCATTTCCAAACGTGTGCTGTCATGTGCACTGAGCTTGGAGTTGCTGAGCCTCCCGTTTGTTGATTGCTGTATCCCGTCATGCCGTTGGTGTTGTAGAGATTCATGCCGGCCGTGTGTTGAGTCATCTGAACAACACAAAACACACTTTGTTATGAACAGAACTTTCACTACCCAAATTCATCCGGTCCAAAACAAATACACATGCTCATGCACACACACCTGGGTAACGTTCCACTGTAGCTGCTGGGCATGTTGCACTCCCTGCTGTTGAGGTAAACCGCCAACCTGCTGCTGCCCCATCATCCCACTCTGCTGCTGTACCATCATCCCACTCTGTTGTTGTCCCATACCGCCATTCTGCTGCTGTACCATCATCCCACTTTGCTGCTGTACCATCATCCCACTTTGCTGCTGCACCATCATCCCACTCTGTTGTTGTTGTCGTCCCAAAACGCCATTCTGCTGCTGCACCATCATCCCACTCTGTTGTTGTTGTCGTCCCATACCGCCATTCTGCTGCTGCACCATCATCCCACTCTGTTGTTGTTGTCGTCCCATACCGCCATTCTGCTGCTGCACCATCATCCCACTCTGTTGTTGTTGTCGTCCCATACCGCCATTCTGCTGCTGCACCATCATTCCACTTTGCTGCTGTCCCATCATGCCCTGGTTCATGCCCGTCATGTAGGGTGGTGCCATGACGCCACTCGGCTGAGCCATGACACCCTGCTGTCCCATCATGCCGTTCTGATGAACTCCAATCATGCCGCTCTGTTGCTGTCCCATCATGGCCATATGTGATGTCATCATGGCACCTCCCATTCCACCTGCCTGGGCTAAAGAATGGTACGATCCGTACGGGTGTGTCGGGTATCCCATTTGGTTCATGTACAAGCCTGCTGGAAATAATCACAGATAGTGGCCATTTTGGCAATTGGTGAGAAATGAATCATGTTAATTAGATAGTGTCTTTGATGAAATCAACTGACCCACTAAATTAAGACTGAAGGAATCATGGAGAAAACAACATTTGAGAGAAGGTTTGCCTCACCGTGAGTCGCCATACTGCTGGCGTGCAATGAGGGGGTGGAGGCGTAAAGGGAGAGAATAGAGTCCTTGGACAGTTTCTTGACAGTGCCCTCCTCTGCTTTGGGTGCCGAACCCAGGAACAGACTGAGGTTGTCAGGCACGGAGGCAGTCACTCTGCTCTGAGGCATGGAGTTGGAAAGAGGCTGGAGTGGGAGGGCAACAGGGTGGCATGAATAGAGACACAGGGAGAAGGAGGGAGAACGTTCTCATCAACAGTGGAAGGACGCAAGTAAGGGTGACAAAAGCGACAAATGGTATCTCAAAGGCAGATTTAAACAAGAGTCAATCTATCGCTCTGTGAGGGAGAGTGGTGCTTTGACCTAAATGCTAACTTTGGCATGCTAACATGCTCACAATGAAAATGCTAACAAGCTGGTGTTCAGCATGCATGTTCAACATCTTAGTTCCTCGTTTTAGCATGCGAACATTTGCCAATTAGCACTATAAAAAGTACAAATGCGGTGGGTGGGAATGAAAGTTTTGCAGATGTTGTAAATAACAAATAGACATTTTAACCTGATGATGACGATACATGAAACGTCAGGGGATCACTAAAGTAATTACAACTCAAGGGGGCGACATTTATATCTCTATTTATTGGTAATCCAGCCAGTAGTTATGTCAAGGCTAACCTCATTTTGGCACTAAAGTAAAAGTCAGTTGAATTCATCTATTTGGTACTATAAATGTCTGGACAAAACTGTACGTCAATCCATCCAAAATATTTCAGTCTGGACCAAAATATTAGGCCGACTGACAGACTGCCATTGCCATCCCTAGAGGCGTGCAAGTAGCGCGGCTACAGACATAAGGGCTTTGTGGAGAGCAGACTGTGTGTAGTATTTGCCGTGTGTTACCGTGGTTTTAATGGAGGAAGCAGAGGAGGGTGCTGGCAAGGAGCTGAAGAGATCCAGGGCAGAGTGCGCCAGAGCTGGATTGCACACCGCCGGGCTCTCATTACTGTCTGGAACACATCCTCCACCATTAGACACTGCAGCACTTGGAGCAGGGGCATCTAATAGCGGGTAGATGGAAGCATGTATGTTTATTAAAAAATATTTGCGGTTCAAGTACAACCCGTCTAGTTCTCTTAACTGTTTCTTTCTCCTCCCTCTATGCTGTAAATGCGTGTTAGTGTGTGCATGTGTGTGAGGTGCAATACCTAATCCAAGCAGGTCTGTAACAGACTGGGGATCTTTCTTGGGGCTGATGTCTTTTTTCTGTCACAACAGAGAAAGTCGATGTAAATTTGTGTCTACCTTGACAAATGAGCTTGAATCCAGAATCCTTTCACTCCAGACTCCCTGGTCTCGAAATGACCTTCCCAGTCCAGTCAGAACAGTCACTCACAGTTTTCCCCCTGCTCGCTGAAAACTCCCTCAAGATGTACTTCCTTCTCGTGTCAACTTCTCCTCACTGACTGACACCCTCTCTCCTCTTTCTTTAGCTTCCTACTCTTCCTCTCCTAGCACTCTCCAGCTCAATCTATTGCTACACTCACTCACTCTGCATCAGAGCATCAGCTTAATGCTAGAAATCGAACAATCTTGAAGGAAGATCAGTTCTCTTTTTATTGCTGTGATTCAGCCAGTACTTACCAATTTCATTTTCTCAAACACAACTGGTTCCTTGGGTATATTGTCACAGCTCTTTTCTTTCTGTACAGAGCAAAACAAGTGGTTTTGTTGAGCAAGCAGACACTTCAGGTAGAATGGCCCTGCTCAAGAGTATCATGACAGTAGTAGATAAAAAGAGGCGAGACAAGAAAGTACGTTATACAGTTTTTGTTTCACAAACAAAAGCACACAGCTTTTTCTCTGTGTGTGTGAGAGAGAGTGTGTGGACTCACCCTAAGCATCTGGATGTCAATGACCTTGTCCATGTACTTCTTCTTGTCATACTTGTCCCTGATGAAGAGCTCGGCAGACTGGTCCGTCTCGGGCCGCTGAAAGCACTCAGGTAAGAAAGCCTCATAGAGACGTTTGGCTTTGGCATTTCCCATCTCCTGAACACACTGGTGACAACAAAACACAACAGACATTGTTACATTTTTAAGCAGTCTAATAAAGGAAATATACAATATCCAGGGTTCTATGTTGTGTATGGTGGAGTAATGCCAATGAAACAGTGTGACTTATTTTTATGGATGCAGAGAAAAGAGAAAAATAAAGATGCTGACTTTAGGAAAATGAGCACAATGCTGACTGTCTGGCTTATCAGACCCAGACAAAATGAGCTGCATACTGATGAGAAAGTGTCTACTTCCTCTACTGCATGTGAACATGCAAGGAAACATCGACAAATTCTAAACTGGCTGTTTTTCCCCTGCTGTTAGAAACAGATTTATTGATACAAGATTTTATAATAATACTGTCGTTTATATAAAAAACGTCTCTTTATAATACAACCCTCAATATAATTTAATTGCATGAATCACGTACCAATTAAATAACAAGTGGAAGGAACAGTGGAAGAAAACAAGACTATGGGGAACAAGGGAGTAACGATTTTCGATTTCAGAGGAAAGGAGAAATAAATCATACTCATTACGACATTAAAACTGGCCTGGGTTCTCCAATATTACAACTATATCTGTATAGCAGCTTTTCTGTTATGGCACCTTACCTAATAACTACCATGAGCAAAGACTAAAAGCTGTTGTTTTAATTGTACTTCATCCAATACTATAAGGAACAGCACCCACACTGTAGTCAATCCAACAAACATGAAATGGAATTACTGCGCACCGTAAATCATTTACAAGATTTGTGCCCCATTTCTAGGAGCTTACTAGCCTAAAATGATATTGCTGTACCACAGCTTTGGTGAGTGCTTCTGTTGTCATTGTGGGATGTATTCTACATATTTTACATGTTCTTCAATTTTTCAAAAATCTGCTTAATAGCCTCTCTAAATCTAAAAAATAAACAATTTATATCTCACTTGTTTGATCTGTTGCGATCAAGAACCAAAGCGTAAAAGTGGCAAGTAGTGGTTTTGCAGAGGACAGCACCATGCTTACTGTTTCCAGTCTTTATGCTAAGCAAGGATAAACTAAGCTGAGATAATGTGAGCTAACATATTTCTCAAACTATTCCATTGATAATTACAAATACAAATTAGGTTGGTGTTTTACATTTTGACATTCCAGATCTATTGAATATTTTGTGAAGAACCTTATTACATTAACATGTAACAAATATCCCCATCTTGATTTTTTTGATCTGTAGTGTGACCTCTGACCTGGACCTGCTCCTGTGTCCACTGGTCCAGATTGACAGACTTGACCTTGGAGATGTGGACCCCCAGGTTTCGATGGATACCAGCACAGCGGATACACACGAAGATGCCCAAATTCCAGGACGCCCATCTTGGACCTGGCAGAGAGAGAGGGGAAGGTGGTGTTTAAAATTTAGAGCCAATGTTCTTTAAAGGGGGGCGATTAAGTAATTGGGCGAAAAGAGACTCGAAATATAATAAACAGGTAGAGTAAGCAGGCGAGCAGATTGGGAGAAGAATGACGTGAGACACTCTGATTAATTTTAGTCCAATTATAGAGACAAGCCTGAAATTAAATTAGGAGTTTGAATCCTCCTGGGAACTCGACTAATCCAGTGTAAGTCATGCGGTGTCCTGACACATAATGGGATCCAATAGGAAAGTTAGCCTACATAACTGAGACTGAGAGGCGAGAGGGGGAGTGGAAAGTAACACAAACACACACTCTGGATACCTGCAGGGATGATTACTCATGCGTTTATGAGCCTGTGTGTGTGTGGGTGCGTGGTTATCTGACTGGGCCATTTTGTCCATCTTGCTGCCATAACTGTCTTTATGGTTACATTTGAGTGCCCTGTATTCTCCCCCGTGCTTTGTAGGTTTAAGCCTTGTATCGTGTTGTGTGCCTCGCTGTCTAGGAACCTTGCCTGAACAGACAACTCGGAGAAGGGGGAAATGAAAACAACACCGCCGGGCAATTTCTCCGCTGAAAATGATGCAACCGTCCTCTTCAGAGAATACGGGCAGCTTCAAAGAGAAATACTGGTGCTTCTCTCCCCATCGCTCCTAACATCTCCCTCTCTCTTCTTTCCCCTCCTCCTCCTCCTCCTCTCTTTCCTCCTTCTCTTCCTGCCACACTCTGCCACTGCGCTCATCTCCGCTACGAGTCCTTGCTTTACAAGTTGATGCACTGTGGCCTCTACACCACTAGATGGAAGAGCAACTCCGATTTGGATTTCTCCTTGGCCTTTCCTGTCTGGGCAAAGCCACTGTGCGTGTGTTGAAGAAAGGCCATTCTATGCAAATAAAAGAGGAAGTTGAGTTTCAGAAGAGAAAACATAAAAGACCTTCCCCTTGACAGCAGCTGTGGAAACTCTGTGTCTGAACGCAGAGTCAATTATTACCCTCCTGTCTTGGTTGCATCCTGAACTATGAACACTAAAACGGTTATTCTTCTTGCCTCATTCGAAGGAACTCATCAGACTGACTCTGTTTTTTTTTTTTAAATCTATTTCTGGGTTGCAAAGTTTGCATGCTGCATATTCAAATTAGGAAACAGAAAGACATCAATGGGGGAAAAATGCAAACAAAATGGCAACAGCAGAGGGTCACAGCAGACTGACAGAGGATGTCCATCACCCTGACCGACTGAGTGCAGCGTTAGCTGTCATGCTGGCTAATAATAGTAGAATTACTCTGCAAAGCCGGATTAACCGCTGTAAACATTGGCAGTGACAGAGAGTAAGAGAGAGAGAGACATTGTCAATTGTGTCGAACTCCCTCAACGCTGGATTTAGTTTGTCCTTCTCATCCTTATTCTAATGCTCCTCTGTGTCCTGGCCGCCATTTCTTATCTCTCTCATTCACCACCGCTGCCTCCCTCCTCCTCCCTTCTGTCCGTCCATATCTCCCGCTCACAGTTCTAAATCTCCCTCTCTGTATCGTTCTCCACCCTCACTTTCTGGGGTTTTGCCACCGTTGTTGCTTTTTTTTTTGTTGCATACTGTACTGACTTTTTTATCTCTTTTCAGCCAGGCTCGTGGGGTGGTTCTCTGTGTGACCATGTTGGTCTGTTGGGCCACTGCTTTGGTCCCAACTGAAATATCTAAGCCTGTAATGGATTTGATACAGACATCCATGGAGCCCAGAGGATGAATCGTATTGACTCTGATGCTCCTGGCCTTTTCCTCTAGCACCAGCATGAGTTTGACATTTTCTTTTTTTTAGTGAAATAGCACAACAACTATTTGATGGACTTCCATACAATCTGGTAAAGCTATTCTTAGCTCATAGACGATGTAGCCTAATGACTTTCGAGATCCCTCGACTTTTTTCTCTAACTCCACCATGAGGCTGACCTTTGTAGTTTTGACTGAAATGTCTCATAAACTGTTGGATGGACCGCAATGAAATGATACGCTGCCGCTTTTTTCTTTCCGAAACGTGTGCGTTCATATGTCCAGCGGTGTAAGCACAAGTGTATGTCTAATCTGCTTACACGTTGGGCGTTATGAATGTTTGCAGGTGCTCAGATGTGTACAGGAGTGTGCCGACCGGGTGAGCCAAGGAAAACGGAAGGGGGTTGAAGGTTAGTTATTTAAAGTGAATCACATCTGCACACCGCACCACAGTAGCCTCTTTGGTTCTAATCAATGCAGTTCTTGAGTAAGAACCCATAAACAGCACGCCTGTCCAGCAACAATGCACACCTCCATGTACTTTGAACAGATATAGTAGAGAGAGAGTAGGAGGAATAAACTTCTAAAAAAGGAAGGAAAAATTGGACGAGCAACCTCTAGAAATCAGACTCTCTGTGTAACAGGGTTTGCATTGCAGTGTACATTTCTCCAAAGTTGAGTGAGAGCGATGAGTAAACTTCTTTCTTTTCTTTTTGTAATCAAATAACAAGTCCAAACACTTTCGTTTGAGGTACAATGGACGTTTGACTAAAAAAATCCATCCAGTTTTTAGAGGGCGAACTACCCAAAAGTAGAGGGTTTGCATAGGAGATGGATGAATCATCCTGGCAAAAAATGAGTGTGGTTGTGGTTGTCAAACTGCAGCTTGAAGCACATCAGGGGAGGAGAAGGCAGAGCCGGGGCGAGAGCCAAAAACAGAGACAAACAAGAGGGGATTTTTATAATCATCAAATGGTGGACTTTAGCAGTATGATGGCCCGCTGGGATTTAGAGTGCAGGGGGTATGACGCGCAGCAAGCCATTGCCAACAGAGATCTATAATGAACCTCTCTGTCACTCACCCACACAGCCATTTATTTGGATTACAACACTTGTAAGGACGTTCGCTGGCTACTTTCATTTTGTAATATCTCCCTTTCAATCTTTCTCCCCCCAGTACACCTCGAACTTTGATCCTTTCCTGAAACACAATGTTAAATTCAAAGGGCCACACTAGTGTAATTGCAAGTTTTACGTATGTAATTTACATTTTTATTGATATTGCATTTTTTAATGTATGCTACAGTATACCTTACAGTAAGACCAAGAAAGTGGATCACATCACTCCAACAAAGAATTGAAATTTAAAATCCTGCTGTTGGTTTATAAAGCACTGAATGGTTTAGGGCCTAAATACATTTCTGATCTGCTGCTTCCTTATGAACCGTCCCGACCCCTGAGGTCGTCTGGGACCGGTCTACTTTCTGTTCCAAGAGTCAGAACTAAACATGGAGAAGCAGCGTTCAGTTTTTCTGCTCCACATATCTGGAACAAAGTCCCTGAAAGCTGCAGGTCTGCTGAGACCCCCAGAGACCCCCAGAGACCCTCAAAGACCCTCCTTTAAATCCAGATTGAAGACTCTTCTGTTTGCTGTTGCCTTTAATTGAACCAGATTCAAGGATCTTAATCAATTTCTACATTTCACTACGGCATTTTAATTCTTAAACTGCACTGCAACTTTTATTCTATTTTTTTTTTTAGCTTTTTAATGTTTTACTGACTGTTTTTAATGTTTAAATCAATGTTCTTAATTGTTTTTAAATATTTTTATTTTGCTTTATGTTTTGATGCTTTTAATGGTTTTATGTGAAGCACTTTGAATTGCCTTGTTGAAATGTGCAATACATATAAACTTGCCTTGCCTAAAACTGTTGTAAAACTGGAAATTGGAAAAGTGAACTTAAACACTTCATCATTCTAATGTAACTTTGTAAAAAAATAAATATATAGAATTAATGTCCACAACGAAGAATTATACATTCAGCTAATAGATTACAATACAGTACTATTCAGAAATAAATGAAAATCAGTGCCTGGAAAGTAATCCTAAACCGCAAAGAATTTCTCTTGTTTGTGAAACTTATAAGGATTTATATCATCGTAAATATGGAAATAGAACAATACAATGTGTTTGTTTGTTTGTTTGATAGTATTATGTTCCCTGGTCACCTGGACTCCAACATCATTGCTAAGTATTGGACTTTATTGTGTAATCCTTGACATTTTTGTAGTTGTATGTGATGCCCTTCTTCTCATATGAAATAAACTAAACCAAATCACAGAATCATAACTTATCATCATAATCATAACTCACATAACACTCCCACTGACTTGCACACAAACACACACGCAATCAGATGCATATGGCTCATTAGCCTATATCCCACAAGGATAAACGTTGCGTTCTGCATGCACCCAGTTGATCCCACAGAGCCTCAGTCATCAGTGGGTACTAAGCCCTCCTACGGCACCACACAAACGCACACTCATGTATACACACACTCGTCCCATTCTCCGGCCCCACAGCATCTAAACCAATCCAGAAACCCTGAGGCCTCCCAGTGACCCAGTCCCAGTCTGAGCTAAGCAGATGGATCCATATTGATAATTTACTAATTCACACCCACCATCTGTGTTGCAATGCGAGTGTCACGACTGCGATCCTGCAGGTGAGTCATTGAGGTTGAGATGTGCTATACATCAAGAGATGAGTAAGACACTCCATCACTGCTAGCTTTTTTTTTTGGATGCTTGATTTCATCCAATTACTGATTTCACTGTTTGTACTCTCTGTAGATAACATGTCGTACTATTTGTGTAATGTTAGAGAACTATCAGTCACTGGAATCTATAAACATAAGAGATGAATCAATACCATCCCAACCTGCAACACAAACACTACAGTAGTGTACGCTGTATGCCCTCATCCATGGACTCTATTTTTCACTTCAAAGCTCCTGCTCGTGTCACAAAAGAGGAAACAGTACAATAACCCTGTAATTCCTACTACATTTGTGAATGTGATTTGTTGTTGTGTTTGTCACATTTAATTGTAAGCTTACCCTTGTATTGTGCATATTTCCAGTACAGTGATGAAGCAATTTCCAGGTAACCTGCGCATAGCAGCTTGATATTTGATCTTATCTCACTTTTTAGTTTTTTTCAATTATATACAGCTGTACAAGTCTGATTGCCAACCAGGCCATGTGGTAATTGCTGTGTGGTAATTTGATTAATTTGTAACTTAGTTTGAGAATATGGGAATATACAGTACACCACTAAAGCACAACAGCAAATGACATGATGATGACCTTCAGGGGGCCCTACTTTATTACCTCATCTTAAGCCCCTGTTTTATAGAGGGACTATCTGTCAAAAACTATCTTTAAGACCGTCAACTGATGCTGTGCTTACATGTTGTATAGTCATATCTAATCGAAATACCACACGACAAATCTGGGACCATGTTTTATACCAGAAGAAATGTACAGGTTAATCAGGCCATACACGCACACTGTAGACTCTTACCGCTGTTCCACCCTCTCTTTTGTACTGTGAGACTCTGAACTCTATGTTAGCTAGGGGACAACAAAAAGCCAATCACCTCCTTGTTTCAAAGGAAATCCCCGCTGGCGTCTGATTGGATGAGATTTGAGGGTGTGAGGGTATGGGGGCTAGGTGGTTGGTGGAAGGGGGGGGGGGGGGGGCATGATATCACCAGGTGATATCTCCACGGCAACTGGTGCCCGGTGTGTACTAAACACAAGTACAATGGAGACAATGAAGGAGGGAAGCTTTTATGCACACATGCACACACACACACACACACACACACACACACACACACACACACACACACACACACGTACACAGCCCCTTGAGACTCAGGTAGACGTGTTGACTACATTATTTACCTGGCTCACCGTCTCTCGCTCATCTCTTCATTATTTCCTGGCAGTATTGAGGATTTACAGTTAAAGTGTCACATAGTGAGGAAGTGCAGTAAGTCAGGTGGTACAGAGGAAAGGAGAGACAGGAAGTTGGACAACGCAGGCACTAAACTGCAGTCAAAAAGCAGATAGCATGCTGTAGATGGGGATGACCTAATAGCATCGTTAATGTGTTTTTGTGTTTTTATGCACTGCTGTAAGCACGCACTCGGCTCCAAACATCTCGCCACTTCCTCTTCAATCACCCAGACGGGGTGAGGGTGTGTGGGGGTGGGGGGTGATAAACGCGCAGAAATCTATGTCAAGGCAAACAAGATTAGACCAAACCTCATCCCGAGCCATATGGTCAAAAGCCTGACTTGAGACAAGGAAGGGGAGGAGACAGAGGCTTTCAAAGTGTGCGCACGTGTGCGGTTCTGTGAGAGCGTGAGCTTGTCATCTAATGCACCCGCGAGTAACACTCAGACGGGAGACGCAGGAAAAGGTGCTAAACAGGAAGGAGGTAAAATGCCTCTCACGTAGATTACAGTGTCAGCAGTTTCATGAAAACAAAAAAAGGTGTGAAATGAGAGTGATGTGTGACCTTTCAATCAGTGTGGGGCCATATGCTATTGCATGGTTAAATACAAACAGGACATTTTCTTTCGCGTACTTGACGGAAATCACACTCTTAGATTATAGTAAAAGACCACTAAATGATCAAAATGAATGTTAATCTTAATTAAAGCGAGAGCTTCAGCATGCCTTTGTGTTGGTATGTGTGTGGGGTTGGTATTTTCTCCCTTAACCCCTCATCTCATCTGCAGTCTAATTAGACCAGTCTGTTGCACAGTGAAGTCATGCCAACCCAAAAAAGACAAACAAAGCGCAGGCATGCTTTATGACCGCATGTTTGAGTATGTGAGAAAAAGAGAAAAAAGGCCGGTTGGGAAGCAAGATGTGGCAGATAGCAAATCACAGACAACAACAATCAAACCCAAATTGATCTCAATCTGTCTCTCCACATGTCCCCAGTTTGGAGAAGAAAAGTCCACCACTTTGCCTCATCATTTAATATCTGTGTTTCTGTCGACAGGCCCGCCTTTAGATGAGCTCCAGGATTCTGATCACAGTGTTTTTTTTAAAAGTGACTTCTGAACAGTCACAAGTGCGTTTGCCTTGAGTCTAACAATGTCTGCAGTCCTATTAATATCTTATTTTAAAAAAAACTAAAAAAACACCCAAAGGCCATTTGATCTGGAACAAAACAAGGTTTTGTAAAACTAAAGCATTCACAATGTCCTGGTGAAGTCTCCGGTTTGAATCCAACTTGAGACCTTGACATCACATGTCATCTCCACGAAGCCATTGTCTGCGTGCTGTGAATGTACTGTGTGTGTCCAAGACGAGATGTGATGGAAACATTTCACCTCGAATGGGGAAGTAAATAAGTAATCTATCTGTCTCTCAGAGTACTGGAATGAACTGAACGAACAGAATAGCTTTTAGCCCAAACTTATTTTAGTTGAGGTTAATTGTAAATAAAAAGAGAAAAACAGTCTCTCCACGTCTGTACTGAAAGTTGGGTTTTTAGTGTTTCTTGTGAAATATTTGTTTCTCTCCGAGATCTTTTTACCTGCATTTCACAGCTTCCTGACAGAGATACAGAGCTGCAGACCAGTCTTGTGAATGAGCAGAGACACAGAGGCAGACAGAGATAAAGAAATGTAAAGAGAGACGCCAGAACAAACAACCAGATTGTGATTTTGGCCCAAATGAACAACAAGCATAAACTGAGTGGGAACTTTGAGACTCGGTCTATCTGTACACGTGTTTTTAACAAACATTAAACATGTTTCCCCCTGTCATGAGGCAGCCTGGCACATTCACCCAGAGAGAAGCTTTCAAAACTTATTGATTTGGACTCTGAGTGTGCTTTGTACACATCAGATGTCTCTGCTGTTGTTTGTCCGTTAAAGAAGCAAACACAGATCTGAACCTGAATGAGGCGCTACAGAATACAGCTTAATCCTGTTAAATATGGGGAGCTGCTTACTCATATCATTCATAAAGTGTTCACGAGGAATCCCAATGGTTTCCCCTACCTGACAGCCCGCAGTGATACATCCAGAGCCTTTAATTGAGAATTTATGACTGAGGTGGGAGCAGTGGAAGCCATGTGGAAGTGATATGCAGCTTCCCTGTTGAATCACTTCTCGGACATGTTATGGAGAGGCCTCTCTTATCAATTTGCAACAACAGCAGTGGCACTGAGTTCAAAATCTAGGACATACAGGTATCAAATGGGCTAATACAAAAACAGGGTATCGGCGCCTCATATTCTTTTTAAAGTTTCAATTTCTGTCAGTGGACACGGGAGCGTTGTTCACTTTCACCTGAGGGTTGTCTCTGGGACCCAATGCTGGTTGTGTATTTGTTTTGTGTGCATGACACTGTAGTGGCACATGCATTTTACATTCACAGATATTATCAACTCAATGAATCCTTTTTTTTTGTCTCAGTGTATTTTTTGTCTCAGTGTATTTGTGACCAAAACTGCAGTGTTTACCCAGCAGCGTGGCAAAACAGGTTAAGCAAATAGCAGATGACACAGTTCAAGGCCTCATTGAGGCTACACACAGAGTGATGGGTGAGCACACAAACACATGCAATTGAGTGTCTGTCTGTGGTGATTTTTTATACACTGTATATAAAATAATCCTATAAAACATTTTAAGAACGTATGAGTCACTACAACGTCAAATCCTTAATCCACTTTAACTATCAGAATATATGTAAATACCGAGGATGGCAGTTTTACAGTGCCTCCCAATAATCCCAATTATAATGTATGAATACTGTTACTTTTCTATGCCCCATTTGCCCTCAGGCTGCAGGAACAGTCTCAGGGTGACTCAAAGTCAGCACTGATCTGTCTCGATGTCTGCTACCCCTGTGGTTTCCATACCGGCTTTCAGGGAGCCTTTTTTTTTTTTTGGGTCCCGACAGTTGGACTACTTCTCACTTATTATCTCATTTACTAATTTATCATGTAATAAAGTTGTCCAACATTATCAAAAAAAAAAAAAAAAAAAACGCTCTTCAATTAAAGGTATTTCTAGTAAAAATACGTATCGATCGTTATTATAGATGTACCCGATACCCTGTTACTTATGGGGAGCTGCTCCAGTCTCAGCCATAGTGGGGACCCGTGTCTTGCGCCATAGTACAATGTAATTGGTGGAGGAATAATGAATGCAACGCCGCATTTTCCCAGCGTAGTAAATGAGCAAGAGGGCCCATTCATCCTTTGGCCATATGCGGGGCATGGACCGGATGAGCCGGGGAAACGAGGCACTGATAATTACCTACCTTTGGAGTCGCAATCAGCGCAGAATTTATTGTCCTCCAGCGCCAGTAAAGAGTTGAGGACAGCCTGGTACCTGTCTACGTCTTTCACGGATTTGCCCGTCATCATCGCTCTAGTCCGCCTCCCCGTCGGCGACAGCCCCTGCGGTTCGTGCCGGCTTTTTGGTCAATTCGCCTCTTAATAGACTTTAAATAAAAGCCGTGTGTGCAGAGCCGATGCGCCCCGGTCCTTCCTCTTCGCGGTGGCAGGGCGAGTTTGTTTCAGCCGAGATGGGATGATTGTCTCTCAGCCAACCAGCACGCGGGCTGCGCTAAATACTGACAGCACTCAAGACGTAACGTGGAGGAAAACTCCCTGAACGCGAAGCTTAAAGATGTGGGCTAATGTAAGGTCGACTTAAAAACGCATCTGTAACCTATCTTTGATTGGTACAGACATCTCTCTCTCTCTCTCTCTCCCCCCGCTCTCTCTCTCTCTCTCTCTCTCTCTCTCTCTCTCTCGCTCTCTCCCCGCTCTCTCTCCCTTTCTCTCTCTCTTTCTCTCTCTCTCTCTCTCCCTCTCTCTCTCTCTCTTCCTTTCTCTCTCTCTCCCTCTCTCTCTCGCTCTCTCTCTCTCTCTCTCCCTCTCTTACACACACACACACACACACACACACACACACACACACACACACACACACACACACACACACACACACACACACACTGATACATACACTGATATATCAGAATAAAGCCACAGTGTGAATAGTCATATATATATTATTTGTTTTCAGTTTCTTTAATGCCATACACTATTTTTTAAAGATAAATAAATAAGACGACAGGTCGTTTGGTTCCTCTTACTGTATATAATATTACTAATACTGCCATCCTGTGGTCCAACACGGGACGTGTTTGAGAAGCAGGTCTCCCTGTGGGCCTCTGTCCCCCTCCAGGACGCAGGGCGGCGATAACACAACCTGCCAGGAGGAAAATGGCCGAGGAAGCGTTGGGGAGACAGCTGACAGAAGACCACCAAACTTAGTAAAGTTACAAAAGACAATAACAGAAATAAGACGACTTGGGCTTCAAAATAAAACGTGTATTGTGTTTCTCATGTAACAAGGGAACTATACATGCAAGGATATGATAAAAACAATAGTTTGTTTCCATTGACTATTTTTCTTCCTCAAATAAGTAGTTTCCTATCATACATGTGCTTTGTATGTCTCTTACTCCCATTTAAACGTTTAGAGTTTAACCGGAAGTCCATGGTTCAATCTCGCGAGCTTGACATCATAGTGGAAGTGTGTGACTCTGCTGGTGAATACGGAAATACCGACTGAGCCAGAATCAAATAAATAAAGGATTAATATCGAGTCGTAAGCCCGTAACACTGTCCACAATGTCCAGGCAATCCAACCGAACGACAGACAGCAAGAAGATGGTAGGCGACTCCCGCAGGATTAACAGAAAACACACCCAGCGAGCCTCGCTAGCAGAGTGGTGAATGTAGCATACGGGCTAACCTAGCATCTGGCTACTAGCTCTGCGAGCTAAATTAATAGTTTTGAGTCGTGTGTCTGAGTTTGACAGCTGTCACTAGATACGTGAACAGAATAGATGCACTTGAACCGGTTGACTAGCTGAGTATCTCATTCACAGTTGAGTAACTCTGGCTTTGAGAGAAAGTGTAACGTTAGTTCGTTGTAGCACACATGCTAACTAAATAGTTAGCCAACCTAGCTGGACCACGGTCCCCTCCCGTCCACTTTATTAGATAACCTTTTAAATTAAGCAGTTACATAGTGTGACAACACACAGGTTATGTACTAAATAGAGCGTCAGAGGTCTGTAATTACGTTGCTGTGGGTCAGTTTGTGTTTGCATTGTTAAAAGGGGTGGCAAGTAAAGTTTTAACGTGCTGCAGTGAATACAAATAAATAACTCAGCATTATGTCAAGTAATTACACATTTCATACAGTGCGTTTATAAAATATATATTTAATTATTTTTTTATTACTGTTAGACTTAATTTCAGCACCATGAGCTGTCCATAGCATAAGTTAAACTTGTATCTCTTGGCACTATTCTCTCCATATTGACAAAATAAAAAATGCTAGAATTCAGTGTGTTTCATAGATTTGAGAGAGGCAAGGTAACTGGCTACACTACTTTAATAAAGAGTGTGCTACAAGTGGCTACTAGTCACTAAATGTATATTTTATATCATTTTACCTGGATTCCTCCTGACCTGTTCAGCAAGGTGGCTTGACGTTATGGTGTGAAAAAAATTAAAATCAGAGAGATTGATCTTTAGACTCTTTCTGCCTCATTTGATCGTTCTCTTTGTCACGTCACTATAGATGCACATGTAAGTTCTTGGTTATGGTAATTTAAGGACTACCCAGGTAGTTTCCCACGTGCGATTCATTTAATTTTGAGCATGAATCATTTTCAGCCCAAATAACATGATGATTGTGTTTTTTCTCTGTTTCAGAACTCTGAGCTGTTCACGCTGACTTACGGGGCCCTGGTCACCCAGCTCTGTAAAGACTACGAGAATGATGAGGAGGTCAATAAACAACTGGACAAGATGTAAGTATCCCCATTGACTCGACTGTCATTCTTCACACCCAAATACGGTGGTTCCCAAATAGTGCAGAGGCCAAGCAAGCGCATTAAGACTGGCAGGTGTGACGTAAACAAATAAACTAACAAAACGATTTTATATCTGTCATTTATTAAATTTTACTGTTATAAAATATAATTTCTTTTATTTATCACTACTTATCTGTTTTCATCCCACGTTTTTAATTTCATATATTCTAATTGGAGCAAATCATTTTTTTTTAAGGTGCAACAAATTAACTAACATCAACCGCATGTGAAGAGATCACACTGTTGACGTTATGTCAAAGACGTCTATGTGATGTAGACGATATTTACTAAAATGAGCATTCTAACCGTCCTGTGTTGTAGAGAGGTGATAGTGAGTCACTGTAGCGTCCAGTCTGCCCTCAGTCCAGAGGACGAAGAAGTGCAGTGCATTGCTAAAGTATTCACCCTCCTTGGCGTGTTTCCTTTTTTGTTGCTTGACAACCTGGAATTTAAATAGTGTTTTATTTATTCAGAAATGGTGAAGTGAAATGGAAAGAAAGTGTATAAAAAAATAAATAATTCAAAAGCGGTGTGTGCATGTGTTCAACCCCATTTCTAAGCCCCTCACTAAGATCTGGTGCTACCAATGACCTTTGGGAGTCACATAATTACTTAAGTCCACCTGTGTGCAATCAAAGTGTCACATGATCTGTCAAATTATATCAGTAGATACAAACCTGTTCTGAAAGGCCTCATATGCACGCATACAACAAACAAAAAAAAAAAAACTCAGTGAATACTTTTATAAGGCACTGTGGAGCTGCTTCGAGGGCTTGTCAATAATCCATTCATGTATGTTTTGATAGTTTGTTTATTGGTTTAAGTCCAAAGTGGGAGAAATGAGAAAACAACTCGTGCCCCAGCCTAATAAATAAAGTTGTAACTGCACAATCTAGATTGTATGCTTTGTGCATATTGAGTACATCAAAAGAGTTGCTTTGCTATAACATGTTATAAAGTTTATCGTTTGCTTGTTAAACCAACGGAAAAGAAGGGATTTTTCTGGCCTCCTGTATGTCTCCCTTTAACATTCTGCTGTGCTCTATTCATAATTTACTGCACGCAGACACAAACTCGAGCAGAGAGATGACATAATCAGCTTTTATTTATCACATTTGGTGTTTTAAAGAAGAGAACACTATGTGTTTTTTATGAAAGAGAGAGAGAGAAAATCTCTGGAAGGCCATGTTGGATACTGTTCTCCCACAAAATAAGATTAAGCCAAATTATTGGCTTCATAACTCGAAAGTTCAAAACATCCTGTCCCGCTGACAGGACTTTGGACTGGATTTTCTTTGCTTGCCTGGTAGTGAAGCAACCGTAAGCTCTCGCTAAGCTAAGTCATGATTAGGCTTGTCTTACCTGGCCTTAGAAGGCAGTCTTAGTCCGGGGCAGACCATGTTTGGATCAGGATGCATCAGTTGGCTCTAGATTGACTTGGCATTCTCATCAGAATTATCATCATTTGTCAAGTGTATGACACTAAAATCATTCTTTACAGTGCTCTGGAATTTTTTTTTTCATTTTTCCTCAGAAAAAAAGACTTAATCCCTCTTTCTTCTCTCTCTGTCTTTCTCTCTCTCTTAGGGGTTATAACATTGGCGTGCGCCTCATCGAGGATTTCCTGGCACGCTCCAGCATCGGCAGGTGTCAGGATTTCCGAGAAACAGCCGATGTCATTGCTAAGGTAATTGGACTTTTCCAGGCCAATCAGAGCGTGACCGTGGACTTCTCCCAAAGATGGATGGATGGAGGGAGGGAGGGAGGGAGAGAGGGAGGGAGAAGGGGAAGGAGGGATGACAGGAAAAGAAGGATCAGAGAGAGTGATGTTGATGAAGCCTCTTAACAATTAATGAGGGAAAGTAGAATGTTGGGAGGATTTGGGGAAAATTGATGATCGTGACTGGGCAGATCAGAAAAACTTAAAGTCCCTAAAACTTGAGACCAAGGTTGCATTCCTCTTTGCTTTGCCTGATAGTAACCTTGACATTCAGAAGGCGAGGATTCAATTGCATTTGGTCTGAAATGTAATCTCATCCCTCAGAAAGGTGATGCACACACAGTGATACCCTCTTACTGCTGTCCAGATACTTAGTTAAGCTTTAAACAACATCAGTAGTCGGCACCTGGCCGATCATGTTGCTGTTGTGATATGGTGTACTTCAATCTTCCTCTCTGTGTTCATCCCGAACCTTTTAACACATCCTTGTATCGTTTTGCATTCGTCAGACTCCCCTTGTGACTGATAGACAGGAAGACGCTGGCAGACAATGAGAGCTGCTCTCAGGCCTGTATTCAGGTCTCCAGTTGTCAAGGTGTAACTGCGGCCTGCTCGGGGAGTTATCTCACAGACGTAACCCCATACCAGCTCAGTGAACTGCCTCCTGGGCATGAAGAGAAGGCTCATGTCGTTGGGACAGCGGTTTAGAGGGTGCATTGATAACCTAATCTGAGGATATCATGTGACTTTTATCTTAACTACGAAACCACCTCAGTCATTCATCAGTGAAATTGTATATGGAGGTCTGTTTGTTCAAAAACAGATTTTCGAGACTGTTTTCTTCAGAAGACTTAATCACACTACTTACGTTATGGTGCTATTAACTAATATTATTCCTTCAGTCTGTCTTAAAAATGCTGCGCTCCATTGTCGGGCCATTTTACCATTTAGCAATTTCAGCTAAATTAATGTTGAGTAATCCTGCATTGTTTTTAAATTTTTTATATCCACTCCACCCACCGCATCGTGGTTGTTAGGTTGCATTCAAGATGTACCTGGGGATCACCCCCAGTGTGACCAACTGGAGCCCAGCGGGAGACGAATTCTCCCTCATCCTTGAGAGCAACCCACTGGTGGACTTTGTGGAGCTGCCGGATAACCACAGCACGCTGGTCTACTCCAACCTGCTGTGCGGGGTCCTCAGAGGAGCCCTGGAGATGGTACGGTCCACTCACTGTACATTTACACGACAGGGGAATTCACGGTGATCGTAGAGTAGAGGAGTCCATATATTTACTGGACAAATTTGTGCTACAATTTCACGAGGAGGAAAACAGTTTGTGCGTAGACATGTAAGTGATTTCTGTATCTGATTTAGGTCCAGATGGCCGTGGATGTGAGATTTGCTCAGGACACTCTGAGAGGGGACAATGTGACAGAAATCCGCATGAAGTTTATCAAGAGGATTGAAGAAAATCTCCCAGCGGGAGACGAGTGATGGAAACGAAAAGATCCTTCCCGCAACTTCTTGTCTGATTTGGGGAGGACTGAGTCACGTGCGGAACACCGTCAAGAGGATGAATGAACTCCGAATCCAAACATCAAAAGTCTTTCCCGGTGTCATAACCGAGGTATATCTCAATAAACAACTCCTCGGCACTGATCTGTGCTCAGTCTGAGGGAAACGTTTAGGTGTGTGTGCCGAAATGAAATGTTCCTGCTGAGGAGAAGAGAATGCCTCTGACCATTTATCTCGTACCATCCCTCATTGAAAGTCACTTTTTCTTCATTTACTGTTAAATTATCTGTCCTGTTTTCTTAAAATAATTATGTCTTTACATTTGGCCATGTATAGAATGTTTTCTTCTTTTTGGTGCAAGGCTGAGAAGCCTTACACCGTAATGTTTTTATGTATGTCTTGTTTTTTTTTTTTTTTTTTTTTAAAAGAAATCACACTATCTCTGCCAATTATATGGCATGTTAATTTATGTAGGTAGATATGTCAAATAAAAGCGACATATTTAATACAATACTTTTCTTATGTGTCTGGGGACTTTCAACTGGTCGCATAGAACACACACACACACACACACACACACACACTGTCCTCTGTACCACCTTGTCAGTTCTGCTTCAGTGTACTTATTGCGTTATTACTTTAGAGTACCGCAGCCGCTCTGCAAAGGCAAAACAATAACAGTTTTCTTATGTTTGTCCGGGGGACATGGAAGTAATCTGTGTGTTGGTTCTGGTTGTCACACCTGTGAATGGCTTTACATCACTATGAAGTAACGAACAGAACTGCTCGTTCAGACAGACTGCACACCTCGTCAATAACTGAAAACACAAGCGGCCATTCACACACACGCACACACATAAAGTTTACATGCACACATCATTCCTAGTCTGGTTTTAGACACGAATATCTGGTCCGGATACTACTAAAACATTAGCCATGTTTTTCTCATTCTCATTCTTTGTCTTTGTTTTTTTTGTTGTGCAACAGAAGAATAACATTAGTACCAAACTAACAAGTCTGCTGAAAGCAGTGCACGTAGAGGATGAGATTGTCAGATATGGATTTCCTTTTTGAGAAATCTGTCAGCTATTAGCCGCTGGAAACCTTCGGGCTCTACACATCCCATTTTACAGCTATTATTACGTGAACTCTTTTCTGCTGCTACAGCTTCAGTTTTCAGGCACTTGAAGTATGATTCTCCAAAGAGCCACCAGAGGTTGCTGTGTACATAACGTACCTCAGCTGTAGGCAGCGTCGTTCCCACTATAAGGCTGGAGTGGGTATTGTGGGAGAAAAACGTTACCTTATTTGTGGGAGTAAAGGCTAGAGCTGCCAGAAAATATAAATACAAGGTTCAGATTATGAATGTGGCAAGAGCAGATCATTCTCAGTAGTTAAGCGGAGTGGCCGATGCCAATATATGGACTCTAGCTTTGATTTGGCTGGAGATGAGACAAACAATGACAACATGCAGTCTTTGTAGTTTACAATGCCGGGGAAGATGTATTAGGATGGGATTCTCATCGTATTATTCACTATCCCAAGCCTCTGCCTACTCCTGTCTGTGGCAGTGCTCATTTAAGAAGATGAAGAATGGAAAGGGGACGCACCGCGACAGCAGTCGGCTTGCAATAAGCCCGGTGGGCCATTAGACGAGCTCTCAACACATTACGTATCTATGCACCCTGCAGGCCTGTGAGCTGGATGTTGGATGGAAAGTGGGCAGGAAATAGTTTTTGCGCAGAAGCTCAATGTAAATGACTTGGCGGAATTAGATCCGTGTTCCTAGGGGGATGGACGGACAGCTGGGTTTTCTGTGCACTTGTGAAAAACTGTATCACTCTGCCATATGCTCGCAGGTATTTGACTTGACAAACACACACATATATGCACGCATACTGCATACGGAGGCCAAAGTTTGGGATGAATTTATCGCAACCACTGTACTCACGAAGAGGTGTTAATACACACTAGAAGGACCTTGTCCAAACACGCAATAAGACCATTTTTATGTTGGTCTCCAAAAGCATTTAATGGCCGACCGATATGTCTGGTGAGAGTTTTGTGTTTTCACAGGGAGATAATTAAACAAGAAACTTTGAAGACTACAAAACCAACGCTGCGCTATGACTTCACTCCTAATAACCTGTCCATCTGTTATTGCTATTCCCTTCGCAAGACTGCAGATGTTGTTGCAGAATGAAAACACAAGGAGAAGAAAAAGTTGTTGTTGATGCACTTAAGACTCCCTCCTAGTCACGAGGAATTGCTTCAAAATTGCTATTTTTATCTATTGTCGTCTCCCATCGACAATCGATGTGAAACACACACGTGCACTCTGGGAAGGAGGACATCTCCCATCACTCATATCTCGGACCGTTTAGTTTGGTGTCTCCCATCGGCACACGCGTAGTTTTTACTTTTACTTTATATTTAATTTGAGTTTATGTTATCATCATTCATATTCTTTTATTGAAGCTGCCTATATTTTTCAGAAAACTTTACTAGAACAGACCTGAAAAACAAGTAGCAAATGTTACGGGCCCAAGACAATGTGCGCCGATCTGCTTTAAGCCAGCTAAACGTTTCCATGTGGCCTTTATGGGAAACAAATGGTGAAAGGCACGCTGTGACAGTAAAGCCCAGCGCACAGCCTGATATTGACCTGCGCTTATTGAATACCGCATCCCTTTCTTCTACCTCCACTCCATCCATTTCCACCCACTGTTTCTCTTAGTTTTCCCACTTTATTTTGTCAGTCATTGTTTCAATCATTCCTTCTTTTTTTTCTCTTTCTATTTTCTTAGTCTTAATGTTTTGCTCATGTGCTCAAGGAAAGCCAGCAGTGCCTAAATCAAAGAAAGGATGTGTGATAGTCAACCTTTCGGGAATGTTATGTGTCTGATGGGAAACGTGCTGTCTCTCAGGTGAGGTAAGGGCTGACTGGAGATGCAGTCGACTGGGATTTCCAAAGGTTTCCGGAGTGTGTGTTTTGTGTCTGGTCAGTGAAAAGAGCGGAGATGACAGCAGGATGGACGGCCCTCTTTAAGAAGAGAATGCAGTGAGTCAGCAAACGGATAAAAAAAATTGAATAATGTTCCCAGGCAGCGAAGCGGTGGGAAGAGGTGTTTGTTTTCATGAGTCTCTCTGTTGCGCACCTGAAAAGATGCTCACATGGACACGAGAGTTGTTGTTACATGAGTCACAGGCTCTGCACTTGTCTCCCAAAACACATTCAGTTGTTTGTGGTAAAAGTGAGATTTTAGCGGTTTTGATGGCTGTTCGTTTGGGATTTATGTGCAGAAACACCTCAGTAAATAAACGTGGATGTAGTTTTGAGGGGTAATTATGAGTCGGTTTGCGAGTCAGACACATTATTTACCCACTGAAATATGCTACAGCATCTGCAAGCCATTCAGAATATGAATCATCACCCACGTCCAGACAAACTGTTGAGCACTTCCTATAAATCTAATAACTCATGCATTGCTCAACCATTTAGCATGGACAGCACATCCACTAGAATGTGAGACATGTTTAGGCCTCCCGGCGTTATGTTTGGGTCATCAGGAGTGTTGGCAGGAAGGGGGAGATGAGAAACAAAACTAGTGAAACACACCTCTCCAAGCTAAAAAAAAAAGCATAAATCGGAACCAGCTAACTCGTTCGATAAAATCCTGGATCCCCAGTGTGACAAAGGGATTCTTGTGAACAAAGAAAACATCTTCTCAGCAGGAAAACATGTCAGGTTGAAATGGATCCAAAGCAGGGTCATTTTTCTGTCTCAGGAATGACCTGGCTGCTTCCACGAGGGTTTCAGCCGGAGCCCTCGACGACGCCGAGCCATTTAATGCCTTGTTTTTAGTTTTTCCTCCTTCCCTTTCTTCCAAGCTTTTTGGATGGGAGCTGCTAAGCTGCCTTCACTCTGCTTCCAATTTCCTCCTGCTCTTTTGTTCTTCCTCCTTTCTCCAAGATGTGATGAAGAGGAGTTTTAGACGTTCCTGATGATACAGGCTTTACCCTTTCCAGATCCTCTTTATCTTTGAGCCTGATTTTCCCACAAAACACTCAACTTTTGTCTCGTTTTTCTCCCTCTTTTCTTCCTTTTTTCCTGACCCTGCAGCCGTTCGAGCTATAGTTTATGTAACAGCGGCAGAACTTTCCAGCTTGGAAGGGCCTCACTTGAAGATGGAGCAAGGAGAATGAGTGGGAGAGAAAGAAAAAAAAAAGTGTCATGTAATATTACACTGGCTAGTCCTGAGGGCAAACGGCACCTCACCTTGGACTTCATTATTCCAGAGCCTTTTTCTTCCAAATGCATAAATGTAAGCATATATTTATATCAGTCTCCCAGGCAGTAACAAATACATTAATTCCAATTGAAAAGCAGGAATGTGAAAGTCCTGGTTTGCCCTGGACTAAAATCAAACCAGGCTTCCCTCCCATAGCACAAGGCTGCCTAGAGGCTGCGCACCAGCTGCACTGGACGGGATATCACCGCTCGCCACTGCCAAGCATGAACCGCCCGCGTGTGTGTGTGTGTGTGTGTGTGTGTATGTGTCACATTAATATTTTGGAGTTACAGAACACACACCATATATTGATTAAAGTGAAGTACTTCTGATGACGCATGTCTCCCAAGCAGGTCATCTGTCTAACCTTTAAAGCATGATATCCAAGCTAATATCACAACATAAATCTTGACACTAGCCCAAAGGCTTTATGTCTTCAGCAAGTCATTTATTATCCACCCACTTCAAGCACCTTTCAAACTAGTCAATGTGATTGTAAGGGGTGTGGATGTCCTATTATGCAGGCTAGACATTTCAGAATGTGAGTATGACTTTCCATATAAAACACCTCAAGCTGTCACACTGGAAAAGACCGACTGAAATCGGACAGATGGAGGTTCATGCAATTTTTGAAATGTTTCCAAATAAACTGATAATTATGTTTGTTTTCAATAAAGCCAAAATATGAACCCATGTCAAATAAGCACATTCAATAGCAAAATCACAAAAAAGCTTTGAAGATGGCAAGTTGTTAAGTTAATGACAAAAAGTTGTCAAATCAGAGATGAAAAAAGTGCACATGGTAATATTTCTGTGCAGTTATGGGTTTTAATACATGACCATTAACTTGTAATTTGTTAAAAATAATTTTTACTTTTAACCATTGTAGCCCAATACCAAACTATGTTGTAGAATTGAAGAAGCTTTCTCCATTTTGTATTAGCAAAGAGACTAACAATTGAGAACTATGTTGCACTTATACATCGTAGATGAATTTGAACAAAGATAATTCTTATCTGCTCAATAATGGGAATTGAAACATTTAGCCAAACAAGACATACCAGACCTCTCACCACTTATTCACCAAATACATTTTCTTTGCTAGTCAACGTGTAATTTACATTTTGATAAAGATTTCTCCACTCTTCAGTATGATTCATCCTCTGGGGCCCATGTATTTCAAAAATCATCCAATACCCTGATTGTTAAGATATTTCAGGCTGGACTGAAGTGGAGGATTGACTGGCAGAGAGCTCTGCCACTAGTGTGGCTATAATAAAGATAGTGAATTTGTCCTTGTAACTCAGCTACAGAAAGCTTAATCCATAATCCGGTGTTTTTATGTTTTGTGATCCATCTGTTGTTTATATTTTATTCTATTGTCATTTGGGGTTTTCATCTGCTGTTTTTTTCCCCAGAAAAAACACTTGTAAAGTGCAAAAATAAATTAAGTTTATTATTATTATACTCTTTAACCCTTTGTCATTAATGACAAGGCCAGACAAGTGTTCACACTGTTACTCTTGGTATTATTTTAATCAGGTATAGTCTTTCTCCTTCCCAATATTGCTGGAGCCTGTGGTTGTGTGTCTGCCCAACTGTAAAGCCTTCAAAGTCTTTCTATTGTTGCCAAGTTCAAGACCTCTTGTTCAACTGCTGGGCACTGATACAAAGGCCTCTGGGTGAAGAGAGATTTATGTATTGGGCTGTATTCATCAGACAGGCCAATATGCACAGAGCATGCCTCTTCACTGATCCACAATGCCTGTGGAAGATGTAGTGCCCACATAGCTACAGCAGGAGGGATTTTCTCAAACATTTGATTGCTTATGATTAAAGTCCTGTTCTTCCAGGTGTATATGACGTTGCAAAATGCAAGTTTTTTTTTACAAGATGTAACTACAGTTTGATTTATGCTAACAATGTCGATCTTTGAGAAGCCCTTTAGCAGAAAACAGGATGTTGTCAATACAGAAAAGGAGTAAATGCACACATATAGCTGTGTGCATTTATTGTCCTGCAAATACAACACGTGCATAGATGTATTTGGGATGCATAATGGGAGTGCATTCTCAAATGGCAACGTTCGTGCCAAACATGTGTAGCTGAATGTTAAACTTTTGCCTTTTCCATTTCCTCGCTCATGTCATTCAGTAATGTGAGCACTGTGCCAAAAGTTCTTCTTAATTTTTATGGCGTCGAATTTGTGATGTTTGTGTCTGCGTGCACACATATTGTCGAGGATTTCTCCCTGCACACGTGAACATGTGTGCATCTGCTTCACCTACGTACCTCCCTGTGTCACTTTGTTACTCATTCAATGCAGAGGTGTTGAAAGCGCTCTCTGCGGGCCTCATAACGCACAAACCTTTTTCCAATTAGCCGGCCAGGTTGGGCTCAGTGGTGCTTAGATCTACTGTAAATCTGACCCAGACTAAACACCCACTGGGTCCTGCTCCAAAGGGACAGATAGAGAGAGGAAGAGGGAGGAAGCTGTCAAAAGTTGTGTAGCGTTTTGTCGGATTGTTTCCGGGCCTCTCATGCTACAGGTCAGTGTCTGGCCCTCTGACTGTCAGCAACCACATCAGTCAGCCAGTTAAAGGACAGTCATATGGTTTCATGCAGGGAAAAATTAAAGATTCTGATCTCTGTGGCCATGTTACAACCACACACACACATACGCATGAAGCCACAAAGAGTCCCCGGCGCAAATATCAAATCTTTTCTCTCTGTACTGGACAAGAAACACGCCTCACGTCAGCAGAAGGGTCTCTTGTTTTCAGTAAACAGCGGGGAGCTAACTGTCACCACGTAAGATTCTTTTTCCAGCCACCGTCATCTGAGCACACTATAGTTTATGTTTCAGAGAAACTATGAACCAATTTTGTTGTTAATATGCTGTGAGACCATGAAATTGTTTCCTATTCCCTCTTCTTTAATTCTACGAAGGAGTTTCTTTGATTCAGAAATTAAATCATAACAAGTTTAACCAAAATTGTCTTCCAAGGAAACAAAGGAAAGTGAAACACAATCCCATCTGTTTTTAGAAATCATATTTGGTTTTCTTTTGCCCTCGGTATGAACAAACACAACATGGAGATGCTTTCAATGGACATGAAAGCTGAGTGAATTAGACCTGGATGTTCTCTGAGATATGCTTTGAAAGACAATAGCACGACTCCACCTACAAGGGAACATTCATCCATAACATTTTTTCCTCTTCACTTTTATCTCTCCCATGTCCTCCTCTGTTTTATCGATGTGTTGGCAGGTGTGAATGAGTCCAAATAGATGATGCTGTGAGAAAAAATGAAAGCATGTCTTAGCCAAGATGAAAGTATTGACCCTTTCCTTTGAGTAGTGTGCTTATATCTGGCATGAGCAACCAGTCTTTGTCCACATGACAATGAATCCAAACCACTTAACCACAAATCAAAGCATTTAACAGATGACTACCCTCTTTAAGTATGTAAAAGGAATGTTTTTATTATTTATTCCTCTTAAAATCTGAGAATCAATCAATGTTTGTAAAAATAACAAACAGTATAAAAAATGACTAATGCAAAAAATGTTTTGGCAAGGAAGGCATGGTCCACTGCTTTAGTATAGAGTGAAATATCTCAAACACTGTTTTGTACAGTTATTTGCTGTAATACTAGCATGAGGCTCATTTTTGTGGTTTTGAATTGTATTCAGACTATGCTATTTGATTAATTCCCATGCAATTTGGTTTCAACTTCTTATCCCTCTTTGGATGAATAGTAATCACTCTGGTGAACCATTAGCTTTTCACAAGCATCATGTCCAAATTTCTACAATATATTTTGTTTCTAACTAATGACATTCCCATCAGCTGTACATTTCATTTAGTAGTAATTAGCAAATGTTAGCATGCTAATACCTTACACTAAGAGGGTGAACATGGCAAACATTACCTGCTAAACATTAGCATGTTAGCATTGTACGCATGTTGACATTAGCTTTTAGCTTGAAACTGCCAGGCCTAAGTACAGCCTCATAAAGTTGCTGGAGTGATTGTAGATGGTAGATAATTAATGTTGTTTAACTATATCAAGGGCATCTGTTTAATGTAAAATGTTATTCATGTTTTCTTGCAGCTCTAAACAAAGAACATTGTTTTTGTTGAAATTACTCCACTGCTTTTACAGCATTTTCCTAGTAGAAGCTTTAAAATCAGCTACTGATGACTGATATACATTTTGTAGTGAACATTGCAACTTGTGCAACTCAAAAACGTTAATACAAATATTTTAATAGCACATACAAAACCCCAACGGTTAAGGTGGAATCACAAGTGACCTCACTGATGTTGCAATGGATTTTAGTGCTGCAACCAGTTGAAACACTAATTCCACTCTCACACCTGAGGCCAGAGGCACCAACCATCCTGATGGTGACACCTCCACCATGAATGCTCGGTCCATAGGGTGGGCCTGGTAATGGAAGCTCAAAGAGTAAACTGTTCAGAGACACAACCCCCCATTCACACCCAGCTCCGGTGCCTGCATGGTCTGGTTCAACTTTACAACATGAAGGGGGGTCTTAAAAACATGCCCTGTCACTACTCAACCTCCCAAAAATGTCACTGATTTTAAGACACACACACACACACACACACACACACACCTGCCCATTGCTCACCAATGTTTGACACATGCCGGGAGAAAGGTGGGGCTGTGGTTTAAGCAGGGTATTTATGATATCATGACATCATCAGGCAAGGTGATGGAGTGCTGTGTCATGCTTTGTTTAGTTTTCCAGCACTAACCGTATGAGCAACAACACCAGCTCTGGGAAAACATGCCAGTGGGGGGATATAACTGAGATTGACACACAAAGATGAGGAGAGGACAAGAACATAAAATAATAACCCAGGGGGTGAATATGTTTGGAAGAAATTCAGGTTTGAGTGTTCGTGTGTAATTATAACAAGGTACCGTCAATCACTGTTTCAGCTCCCTCAACCAGTGCCTTAACACCTCAGTGACCCCTGACTCCACCACATACATCACAACGCCAACATTATTCTCCTTGTGACCCATGAGGTACCTCTCAACACCTTCATATTGAACATACGGTATGATGGTTACATACATACTGTAGAGCCAAATACACACATCCCGACTGTACCAGTGGCTAGGCATGATTTAGTCAATTTAACCATATTTAACCAATTATAACCATAGTGTAAACAGAAATGTCATAGTCTGTGTAATTTTCTACATCATGTTGGATGTTTTTAGATTCATTTTTCCCAATGTGGCATTGATTTCAGTTTCACATTTGTCTTCTTTATTCATTTATTCATTTTGACAAAATTATGGTTATGGTTATTAAGCGGTTATGGATAATGGATGGATGGATCTTAACTCTGTGACTAAGTTTCAATGTTTTTTTTACAAAAGTCCATGAAAGTTTTTGCTCACAGTTGTCTGTTATCTTATGACACTATAAAGGGACTTGATGAAAAAAATGTCAAAATATTAAGTTTTATCCATTTTTCAAACCATTTTATAAGCACTTCTCTGCAAAATAAAAAAAAAACATTTGGAAACTGAGAGAGTGAGCTTGACCGCCAAAATAATAGAATGGCTGTGGTCAGTGGTGCAAGGTGTGGAGGCTTGAATCAGCAAGGAAAGAATGACATATGTAGTGGAGGTTTCCATGAATTGTGAGTCATTCATTAGCACCTCTTTATAGAGTTGTGTACCTCATTTTGAAAAGGTACATTGTACCTAAAAATAGAGCAAGTAACATGCTAGGAAAACTGCATCTTATGTTTCCATGCTCATATTTTGGGCAATTATGTAAAGTTTGTGACGGGGTTAACACTAAAAGTGGTGGTGTGATGTGGTCAAAGACACATCACACCACCTGTAGACCCGCCCTCGCTACTGGTGTTCTTAAGGCCAAGTAGGGCTGTAACACCAACCATGGAAATGCATAATTATTTCCATTTCCTGAAAGTGTTTGAATACACCCTGTTTTGTGTGTAAGACTATGTTTGTGTACGGTGTGTCTAACTTTGTCAGTAATGTGAAATCATTCAAGATCAAATACCTCACATCTGCATATTTTGATGTCTATTGTAGCAAGGAAGCATCAGTGAACTTTCATAAGCCGACAGGAACTTCTACATGTGTAAAGGACAGCGAAATGGTTCCAATGTTTCCTGTCCAATGTTTCCGTTTCACTGCACCTACAGAACGAAGTGGGAGGAGTGTGGATGCCTGCCACAGCAGACAGATGAGGCCACTGTAGGAAAAGGAAGTGGGATGCACTTGTTTGACCTGTCAACTGGGCGTAGGAAAAGTGAAACGTCATCTCGGGTCAAGTCAGTCTGTTTGTGTCTTTTGCACCAGAAACTCAGTTTTACAGATCTAAATTGTATGAATGTTAGTCAACTAATCATTTCTTTGGTCAAGGACAGCCTTAGTGTATAGTTAGCGACGAGAAGGACAACTCTGTCACAGCTAAACTTGAGCGCGGGGTATTCTCAGAACTAGCTAGCAAAAGGGTTTATAGTTATTCAGAACAACCACATTCGAAGGCGGCATAAAAAGTCTACTGTCATAGATAAGGGGCAAAATGTGATGATTTTTCAAATGGGGACAGTTGCAGTGAACGCTATGCCTTAAAGGCATATAGGGTTGCACTCATCATCACTTAGAAAAAGTCACTGAGTAAGTTGAAGCATGACACACCTCCTGTTTTGCCTTAAGGAGGTGATGCAAACCTCATTCAGCCAAAAATCCGCAATGCAGCATCACATTTGATTGTGCAAAAGGTGATTTTAATGCAGTGTATTTTGCAAGCTTTATCTAATCTATTTGAGGGTCCTGATTGGTTTCTCTTGACAAAATTTGGTGGGAACGGATCTGTCACACAGAACCCCACTGGTCAGTGGTGCGAGATAATTGGCTTCTATTATCCTCGTCTTGATGAGTGAGGGCAAACAAAGCTGTCCTGCAGAGGAGGGGAACAATGGTCATCCCACTGCCCATATTACCGAAGCCACTTTTCAGGCGAAACTGGAGAAGATGTCCCATTCTGTGGTGAAGGACTTTTGGCTAGCTGAGGGGATCAGGTATGGGGGAGGAAATTAGAGGAGAAATAATTTGGCAAAATTGTTTAATAGAGGCGTGACACACGCTGCAGTAGATAGAGGGTGGATTAAAGGCTAAATTGGATGAGGTCTGGCCTCTGTACATGAAGAGAAACCACCGCAAACCATATATCCATTAAATAATTTCTCAGCACTTTTTGGCAAGAACCACTGATTAATTTTCCTCTTTTCAATATCTTGCTCTATACTCATCTCCTATTCACTCAGCTTCTCCTCTGCATAATTTTCTCTCCATGGTATTATGGTTTCAATGTGATTATTCCAATTTACCTTCACGGTTTTCTCAGCGCATGAGTTTCTTTTCCTGGTCTCCAACATGGACTTAACGCAGCATAGCAGGTCCAGCCCAAACACACTTTCTTTCATAAACCTCTCTCCCTATTTCCCAGACTATTATGCTTGCATATTTCAATCGGCATGGAGCACCAGTGACGGGTGGAGGAGGAAGGGCTGAGAGGGAGGAGGGACAGGGGAGGAATGAAAAACACAAGGTCAGCGAGAGAGACATTTCATTCTTTCACACCATGTGTTACTGTAAGATATTCATTTCCTCTGTGATTCCTCTCCCTCCCTCCAGCCCTTTGTTTTTCTTCTCCATCACTGTCAGTGTGCACTGGCCGAGGTAGTCCAGGTCGCATCAAGTCCACTGGATCCCCCCTCTATCTTGAATCCATCCCTCCAAATCGGTTTCCCAAATTGTGAACCGTGCAGAGTGCAGCTGTGGTAACCTGAGAGCTTTTTGTTGTAGTTCTGAGCCGCCAAAGCCCATTAAAAATGAGAATGTTTGACTTCTGCGCCTGGTTTTGTGATTGAACTAAAGGAACAATCTTATTCATCAAATCAAATGTAGATAGAGATCTACTTGGTGTGAGATTTCTAGTCAGGCTTGGATTGACTGTATGGTAACATGACAGCAACACAATCTGCAAACAGGGCTTTCATTTGCAAGCCAGTGAAATGTTATCAATTTATGTCAGGCAGTAATTCATATATTATTTAACAGTCATGGCAGAAGGGGAAAAAACTGATGCCCTTCCTCATTTCTGTCTCATTCTTCTTCTTTTTCTCTTTGTCCATTTCTAACCCCTGCTCTGTACTGGCTCTACAGTAAGCAACTTTACTGTGCAGCATGGTTCTGACTTAAGACTTTCTCATCATACAATTATAAAAACACAACTGTGGTTGTACTTCAAATGCAAAGCATTCTGGCAGTCAGATGGTGGATATAAGTCATTCCATGTGGCGGTGAGGGTTGCTGAGGCCCAAAGTGTCACATGCTTCTGTTGCAGCTCTTTAGTTCTCATGCACAGTAGCCAAGGATCCTCATTAAATACGGTGCTTTCATTTTAGTCATAATGTGCTGTAGCTAACTGGTTACATCATTGCAATAAGGAACAGTATGTTTATGAATTCCAGCCTGATTAAATTGTAATCCATCTTTGTACCAGATGTACTGTGATAAGCAGATCAGAGGTCATATAGACACAGGTGTTCAAAAACACTCTAACAGTGGTTCGTTATGCTGACAGGACACAGAGCTGTTACTCAAGGTAACCATAAGGGAGCCTACCTTGCCCCCCTGTCCTGCTTGTGAACTTTCTTTGAGGTCATTTGTGGATGCAGTCTTTTTGTGTGGTTGATGGGACTCATGTCAACTCCCGGTTCCTAATTCAAACAAACCCAGCAGAGTCCTGAAGTTGTCCAAATATTGTCCATTGTTAAGGCTCCATCAGTTGAATGACTAATCTTCTCAGTATAATACTCTAGTCAAACAGTTTAGTTTTTAGGCTCAGTTACCAGCTCTTAATGTGTTTTTTTAGGTACCAAAATAGGTACTAATTTATAAACTCACAATTGACAGTTTGCTAACCCTAACTGCAACCACAACTAGGCATCTCAGCGCTGTCACGCATAGGATTTTCTCAGCATGTCGAAATGGTATGCATGGGTTTGTATTAAGAGATCTTTGCAGCATTTTGCAGCAAATTTAGCTTCTGCATTTGGTGGGGAGCTACTTTACAGCACTCAGAGAGCAGTCTTGGGTTACAGGTTATGTTAGAAAAAAAAAAAGCCCTGTTCAGAACTGGCAAATTCACTGTGTAGTATTTCCCCACTGGGTTGAAGCTGGGCCTATGCGATCACAGTTTAGGCTAAAGTTAGCCTCTCTGACCTGCTCTTCATTGAATTTGGGACATGCAGCTTTAGCCTCCGTTTTTTGGCATGATATTATGTAGGTTCTGTATCCATCAAGTGCATACTTAAAATTCCTTACATATGGTTCACATCAAGTCAGCTTGAAACAGGCACATTTTATCTTAATTACCCAGCTAGCTACAGCGGATAAGCTGATATGAATTTCAGGTAGTAAATCTGCCACTGTTATTGTAAACTGCATACAGTATGTGCTGTTTGGAGAGTTGCATTGTTAATCACAACAAGACATTGCCGTCGTGTTTTCTGAGGACGTCACCCTAGCATTGCTGGGATAATATTTAGCCAGGTGCTGAATGTGGATTGGTAGTCGTTTATAGAGCTGAGGTCTTTATGGAATCCTTATCCCTCCTCAACGGGGCCCTCTCTGGGATCCGAGCAGTAACGTGGTGGTCTGCGTGCACAGTGTCCCATGGAGAGAGACAGAAAAAGAGAAAGGGGAAGATGGAGTGAAGATAAAAGAGCGGGACACAATGATGGAGAGAGCGGAAAGAAAGTGAATCCCAGATATAGCAGAGACAAATACCCCTGTGTCTGACAGTGACAGTTTAATTCAATACCCTGCAATGCTGCAAATCAGGCTGTGCACTCTAGCTATTCTTTGAACAATTTGTAAGGGAGATAATCACATTTTGGATCGAAAAAGCTCCACACCACAGTGAAGCAGAACTAAAGAGCTCTGCTAAATTCCTGCCTTTGGAATTTGGATTCCTGTGTTCGGAGACATATGCTTTATATACGAGCCTGGACTGGGTTTTATTTTCTCAACCAGACACCCACTGACATGTAACGTAACTGTGGTCAAAAACTGTGGTCAGCAGTGTCCGGACCCCACCCCACCCGCCGAAGTCCATACACTGCGCGTCACCCCACGTGCTCAGCTCGCTCGTATGTGTCTGTGAAAGTGAGACTGAGAGATTCAGGAAAGAGTATAGTAGGGTTTGGGCCCTACCAGAGGGCCACCTCGGTGGCTAGGGTTACCTCCACTCCCTCCCCTCTTCCCTCCTTTTTTCCACATGAAGAGGAAAACCCTGGCTCTCCCTCCCTCTGAGTAGTGGTGTGTAACTCCATGTGTCTATGAGAGAGAGGTGGGTCGAGCTGGATCTGCTTGGCCTTGGGAAAACCACATACTAGAGTGCACCTAACCTCCAATATGCTTCCCTCAGAGAAATGTACATCAGAGACATTCACGACTCCCTCAAATAATCTGCACACCCCCAATGCCTTTCTTTGTTTCTTTGTTTCTTTGTGTCTTTCTCCCATTCTTTTTCTTGTTTTTTTAGGTTTCACCAAGTTTAGCACTCATTCATTCCCTCTTTCTCTTTTAGACGTACAAACATGTCAGTGGTAATTCATGTTGATAGCAGCCTTTTGTCCAAATATTTCCACTGTAACTTTAACCAAGAAATCAATGGTAAATCCTTTTAATCGAGCTGTTTGCTGAGGTGGCCACAAAGTCCTGCTTTCCTTGGCTAGTTGGCAACGACCTGTTTAAACATACGCCTGTTTCTCTGTTTGGAGTGGAGTTTTGGATTTAACCCCTCAATCCGCCAGTCATCACACCTGATGGGAACAGATAGGCTGAATCTGCTTAAGCTGTCAGTCAGGGTTGGTCTTGGCTGCAAATGCAGCATGTGTGTGGTGGGTGGTGTGTACAGTATGTGCAATGGATCTACAGTGTGTCAGTGTGTGTTTGTACCGTGCATATGGTTTTGGGAAGAGAATGTATGCAGGGATTGTGTGGGTCATCTGGATGTACCTTGATTATGTTGAGTGTGATGCATGTGCAGTGTGAAGGTTTTTTGGCTTCAGGAAAAGTCTATGCAGTGTGCACCGTACAAAGAGTGTGCTTCAGTGTGTGTTTGCGCTATGTGTGAATTATGTTTACAGACGTTTTCTTATCTGACACCTTTATAGTTACCAGCCCCGAGAGCGACGCTGGTATTTTTTTTCACCTTGTGAGTCATCATGGCAAAATGTGCTCCTGGAGACACCTACTGTATATCGGGAACCAACTCAGAGGTGGTTTTCGATACTTTGCCAGGTGTCCATAGGTCTGTCTATATGTGCACAGATTTGATCACCTTGATAGTGTTGCAACCGTGGGGAAGGGGACCCCTAATTTACGTCCCTGGCCCAACTTGGCGTGGCCGCTGGTGAGACCCCATCGCAAGATGAATTCTTCAATTTTGGTCAAGTTCAGGCAATTAAAACTATTGTACAAATATCATCACTGGTACTGTAAGGACTGCAACCTTCTGCCATGTTGAAGTACAGTAGCACAAATACATGAAAATCTATATAAAATGTTGCAAGAACAGATCAAAATGTTTCATAAGGAAACAAAGTATTACGGTGCCAGAAGAAAATTGGCCAAAACTGTCGATTAAACTGTTGCTCTGTCACTACTAATTCATTTTATTTTGTTTTACTCTTTTTAAATCCTATTCATGTGTCTTTTTATATTGTCTTTATATTTTTTCTTATTGTCTTTTTGTCGTATGTAAAGCACATTGAATTGCCTTATTTTTAAAATGCTCCAAAAATGTGAATAAACAGTAAAGGCATTATGGACACACACGCTCCTCCTCTTGGTCTATTCTTGCATATGATGTCAATTACAGAATTATATACCCTGCGAACAGCCTCACTTTCCCCGGTGACTGATGACTGTGGGATTTTAGGGAATCAGACTGTACAGCTCGATTGCACATGCACACACTGCCACACACACACTGCCACACACTAATATGTAGTAATACTTGTAATTGGGTGTCCACAGAAGGATACATCTTACACATACATGAACTTAAATGCAGTTTGACATAAATCATACCCTACCCACCTATTTATTCAACCACACACTACCACAATCTCTCTTTCTCTTTCTCTTTCTCTTTCCCTTTCTTTCTCTTTCTCTCACACACGTGCACGCACGCACGCGCGCACACACACACACACACACACACACACACACACACACACACACACACACACACACACAGCACAGTCTGTTCTCATCTGCAGGCCGTCCCAGCCCGCAGATGTTCCCTCTCAGGGTGATCTCCAGGATTTGGGTAGTGTTTTGAAGCGTTGGGCCAATGACGCGCTCCAAAGCCCTGGAGATTTCAGTGGCGAGTCCTAAAAGAGTATTTCCCCTACCTGCTAAACACCGCAGAGATGCTGCTACTTACCAACGTATCTCAAGTGACAAAAATGAGCGTGTGTGTATTTGTGTGCATGAGTTGAAACAAAAAATAATTTTGCACTTTTTTCATTGGAAATATGTGTAGCACAGCAGTCCTGCAAGCTTTCATTCTTTAAGTCTGTAGACTTTTCTTGTGTCCAGATTATATGTTGGCGATCTGCCTCTGATACTCATGTTTTCTATTCTCTAATTGGAGAAACTCTACATTGACCCATTAACATCTTTGTTCCCCTGATAGCTGATATTTTTTCTTAATTTTAAGGGCCAATGGGTACTATATTTAAATACTTTTGATGATAGTTTCCTGACCAGTGAGCATGACATATGGCAGACTTGTCCTTAAGTGAAATAGTGACGGGCAGTTTCATTGTTATTTGCCATGCTTGCCCTTAGGGCGGTGGATGAAAACATTTAACCAGACAACATTTATTTACACCATATTACCATTTAGTTTTCCCTGACATCACTGTCATGTCTTCACATATGAATGGATTTTGCTCTGATAGATACCACACAAAAGAAGACCAAATTGATAGGAAACAAACTTAAAACGAGTCCAGACTCAACACACTGTGGTACACATTTCATTTGAATTAGGTTCTGAGGGAAAATCTGTAAATGCTTTTAGAATTTATTGCAAGACAGATTCAGATCAATTTGTGTTGACTGTGAAGTATTTCATGGTCATTGCACAGCAGGCGTAGAGACTCTAGCCATGCTTTATCCATCTGTGACCGCTTCATCACCATTGATGCAGGAGTCAGTAGTGTGCCCGACTCAGACTGCAACACCTGGATGTTTCACTGGATGACCAGCTGTTCTTTGCTAACAACATCTCTGTGACAACACGCTCCTGCAGATACATTCTGCACAACATCAGGAGGATACGATCATCCCTCTTCAGGAGGCGGCGCATGTTCTGGTCCAGGCCCTTGTCATCTCACATCAAGACTACTGTAACTCCCTCCTGGCTGGTGTGCCTACATGTGCCATCCGACCTCTGCAGTTCATCCACACTGCAGCAGTCTTCAACCTTCTTAAGTTTTCCCACATTATGCTGCTCCTCCACACCTTCCACTGGCTACTCAAATCTGCTTCAGGACACTGGTACTTGCCTATTGTGCTGTAAACAGCTGAGGCCCATCCTACATCCAGGACATCGTCAAACTATACGCCCCAGTCTGTCCACTACACTCTGCTACTGCCAATTGGCTTGCTTTTCCCTCACTATGAAGGGGGCTCAGCTACTGCTCTGCTAAGCCCTGACTGTTTGCTGCCCTGAGTGCTCAATGGTGGAACAAACTCTTCATTGGCATCAGGACAGCAGAAACTCTACACGTCTTCCGTTGCAGACTGAAAACTCAAATATTCAGACTGCACCTTGGCCCATGAAATTATAATTTTAAATCTTTCTCAATCTCCTATTGTCTCTAAATGTAGCACTTGAAGTTGATGAACTTGATTTTTGCACTTTTGGGGTTATTGTAAGTTGCTTTGGATAAAAGCATCAGCTAAATAAATGTAGTGTAATGTAAAGTTCAACGCTGTGTGAGGCTGCACATTGACACAGCAATGCTTTGAGATAAATGATAAGATCAGCAAACAGTGACAATGCTAACATGCTGACTTTGGCAGGCATAACATCTAGCGTGCTTGTCATTTTAGTTTAACAGGTTAGCATACTAACATTAGCTAATTAGCACTAAACACAGTAAAGCTAAGGTCAATGGGAATGCTATTATTTTGGTGAAATTGGATCATGAACCAAAGTATTGGACAAATTAAAAGTTTAACCTACAGGAAAAGTTAAGTGATCCCCGAGATTGCACGGTTGCAACTCTATCACGGTGACAATCATAAATGAAAGTAACATGAACGGCTCATGGCAATCCATCAAAGAGTTTTTGAGATATTTAAGTTTGGACCAAAGTGGTGGACCAGCCAACAAATTAACATTGCATCCCTACAGCCATGTCACTAACATGGCTACAAATTCTATAACTATGGTGCGACAATGGTAACAAGAATTAACCCGGCCCTCAGTCGGTACCATACATTGTGTTAGAGTTATACACATCCCATGATTTTCCATTGAATGCAATACAGACTCACATGATGGATGATGGTATAAAAATGAGACATGTTTAGTGTTATTGTGATCCTGCTGTATGGTAAAATCATTTCTGCTCTGACTGTGTGGTTTGATTTTAATCAGAGGCAAGCAGAATGTGCTTGTATGCAGGCCCATTTTGGGGTTGCACAGTCTGCGGTCATTTTGGCTTTCTTCCTGCCCTTCTGAATTGAATTGTGAATACAGAGAACATTAATGATTTGATCATTCCTACCATTACCATGGGAAGCAACAAGAAGTGGCGTTGTCATACTGTGGCTGTGGTTCCAGAGAGCCAAACTGGCGGTGCAGGGCCTATTCCAGACCTTGATTATACACTACAAACTCCCTAAAAGAAGCAGAATATTAGGTCAGATAATTGTACTTCAAGCTTTCTGAACTGGAGACCTCCAGAAATATGTTTTCTGACAGCTGAAAGCAACAGAATATCTGTGAATTTTCAATTGGACTCAAAGCGAGGCCGTCATCCAACTGAGATGACCAGGGGCATTTTGTTGCCCTAAGCCTCTTGGTTTTTCAACTTTTGTTATGTAACTCTTTTTGATTCAGCAGTGCTCACTGCCGATGAAGAATGTACACAACTAAAAGAGAGCTGGACCGGTACCAAGGTTTCAATATGTTTCCATTTTGATCCTCAGAACCCACACTGGAAACACATAGCTTCGGCCAAGACCATTTTTGAAACAAGCACATATGAGTGAATGTTACAACTTACAAACACGTTTTCCTTTTTGTAACATGTAGAATGGAAAAGGAAAGAGCAGAGAACTTTAGGACTTCATATTAATAACTCTTTAAATAGATCAACTCATAGGAGGGTCAGGCTTTGCTGTCAAGCAAAAAACAGTATTGGCTGTCAGACTACCACACCATATTCTCCATTTCTTTTTTTGTATTTTTTTGTCTATGTGCACAAAAATCACTTTTGAGGTTTGTTGTTAACATGTTAACATAAAATAACATTAATGACACCATTTTGGTTTCTATCTTTGAGATTTCAGTGGATCCAGGAGATGTCAGTTTTCAAAGATTTTGCTCAAAGTGTAAAGCTGGTTTCTAGATTGGATTTCATCATCAGGTCATTGACCCATTGCTCAATCATTTAGTAAAAAAATTTAAAAAATCCTTTCTAAATAAGCCTCTGGCGGTGTTCACATATGCTAGTTGGAGTTTATGAAACCTCTACATCAATAATGGTTGTTCAAGGACCAATCACTTGCTATATATGAGCATTATATATTTTCCCCGATTCTACCAAATGCCTTTGTTTCTGTGGTTCTGAAATTTTCCACTGTGTCGACATAGAGCGTAACCATCTATCCAGGCCATGGGGTGTGTGCGTCTGTGTGTGTCTGCCTGTGCACTTTTAAAGAATGAGGATGGGATTCATTGAGGTTGGAAATGGGAAACAGACTAGCATAGACTCTTCCAGGGGTGATTATATCTGTGGGATAGTGGGGCCATCCATGTGCGGCGTCTTTGTCTCTGCCCGGCTCCCTAATGGCCCTCTGGGGTGCAGAGCAGCTTAAGGCTGGAGGGTCCTGCTTACCTGGGTCTCTTGATATTTAGTCATTATTGTCCTCCATGACACTGGCCTTTTTCTTGCTATGGAAGGATTTAGTAATCAATCATGTCCTTTGTCAGACTTAATATTTACAAAAACTGATTATTTGTATTTCGCTAAGAAAGTGATATATATTATTTGACTCAAAGTATGCTGACTGGGAATATGACACTTGTGTACCCTTGTCATAATTGTGTTACTAATAGTGTTTGTTTTGAGGGCATGTCCTTTATTCTGACACACACACTAGTAACTTCCTGTCTGTCCACATGAAGCTGGTGGTCCGTTTCTGCTGTTTCATTATTGGTTGAAGTTCTGTGGAATTTTTTGTTTTGTTTTCTTGCAGATCAGAAACAGGCCCTGCATACACACTGGCCCCTATTAGGAACAAATTCAGACACTACTTCGCTTTGATTACTTCAAGATGAGAATTTTTGCCTCATCTCTGTTACCTGTCTATAAGTGTTGCATGAAGTCCGAAACAAAAACATGTAGCATTTGTTCAGGAGGAGGTGCGCTTAAGCTGTTATTCTCTTTCAAGTTACAAAAACCATGAAAGCAACCTTTCCATTGCCTAATTGACATGACTTGATTACTCATGATTAGACTTTGAAACAATGAATAATAATGAATAATACGTTTCTTTGTGTATAATGTTTGCAAATGACAGCTGGCTTGTCCAAACAGTTTATTTAAAGTCAGATGCATGCTGAACTTGTCCAATGCTATGGGGGAAGGAATGGCCGACGAGGAAGTAAACAGGTTTTGTTTGAGCGTGTAAGTATTGTTTGTGTGAGATGCTTCCCCGCAGGAAACAAGTGTCCCTTTTCCCAGAGTGCTGGATTGAGGCAGCGTGGTGATATTTTGTTTATAATGAACTTGTGTACCGTTTGCCCTGTTATACCACTTGCTTATGCCCCTTCAAATACCTCCAGCCACACATTGCCAGTTTTCTTAGATCAACACACGGTTTCTCCCATTAGGATGTTCATGGCATCGAGTCATAATCTGAACCGCATGTCAGAGTCTTGGTTCCATTCGCTACTATCCCCATTCCTCTTCTCTTTCATTCCAACTTCCTCTTACTCTCTCTTCCTGACCCTGCAGCTGTTTTTAGGGGGATAGATCCTTAGTTTCTTTCATTCTCTATTTGATCAGAGTGTCTTAATATATTACCTGGTTGAAAAGGGTATGTGATGCTTATCTCTCACCTTCTGAACCTTTACCTCGTCTAAGACCTCCCTCCCACTGGCAAGGTGTGTATGTGAATGTGTGCACGTGTGTATGTTGGGTACTAGGTCCATCCACTCTATTTAGCACATCTGCGCCGCAGCTGAACGGTCCTTCAGGCAACGTCTGCACTGTTTGGTTTTCAACATCTTGTGTGTGTGCGTGTGTGTGTGTGTGCAGGGATGTGTGTGTGTTTTTGTATGCTCCATAAGATAAGACAACCCTGAAAAGGATAAGTGATTTAGAAAAAAGGATGAATGGATTTCTTTTATGTCTATAGGCATGTGTGTTTGTTCTTTTTTCAACTCTACACAATCCTAATTACAGTGCGTTTGGACGTGCATGTGCATCTTGCATATGTAGAACACAGGTGGACGTTACTCTTTTATAAACCCAATAACCCTACTTCTATACAGCTTCCATTCCGCTCCAGGGCCATACAGAGCTAATTTTTTATTAGGTAACCAAACTCCAAGCCAATATGGGAGAACTGTACATTGCAGACATTGCAGTCTCTTTTATTTTTAGCTCAAGGATCAGATCAAGGTCCACAGACAGCGGTGATGGCTTTTAGAGAACGACTCATACACACTGCAGCCTTAAGACTCTCATGCAAGCTTTCAGTCTTTGGCAGGCGTCAAGGCCTTTGTGAGCCGAGCCAGGTGATTGTCTTTTTGCCTGCGTATTTTCTATGTAGTCAGGTACAAATATTTGATATAGAACAGAAGAGGCTGTTTGTATTCACGACCTTACCCCCCAGATGATTTTCTTTATTCATGTGTGATAGATTTTTCTCGGTAATTCAGATTTGTTAACATAAATTTAAAATCGTATTAGCAGTACAGAACATGTGGTTTTGATTTGTGTTTTTCTCATATGAAATAAAAAAAAAAAAGTTGAACTCTTGGGCTGATTTGAGATTCTCTAAAATTTGTCTGGCTCATACAAACAGAATGAGTGCCTCAAGTGCCTTTTTTGCTATGGTCATTGTGGGATATTCAAACTTCCTTGGCTGAATTACTTTTGTGTTTTGCACATCAACGCAATACGCAATTTTCCTGTCTTTATTTCACTGCTTACAGTAAAAGTGGGGAAACAAAGCTGTAGCATGTCTGGGATTTGAGCTTCCCAGATTCAAATCAGGGAGTAACATAAGGATTACTGAGGTTAAAGGACTACTTTTTGCCAACACTAGCTAGAGCCTCTCTCAACGTGTGGTGGACACAACAACTGAGTGTGTGAGAGTCGCCAATAACTCAGCAGGTGTTGAAGAAACGTAAATAAAAAGTAACTTTGGAGTTAGTTACCAAGCTAGGCTAACTAGCTCCCAGTGTCAGAGTGAAGTGCCACTGGGATGCAAACTTAACAACACGATGGGTCCATCCAAATGTTAAGTATTTTAGAGGACAATACGTCCTAAATTGCTATTGGTGCATAATCGACACTATGTGGACTTGCCTCATATCAATGCTTTTTGTAGTCTTTACAGTATGTCTCCAGTCAGTTGCACACCACCTAAGTTGACCGTGTTGACCGCAGTCAGTTAGACACTGCCAAGGCTGTTTCTGAAATAAAAAAAAGCACAATAACTGTATTATCATTATAGTCTATTTTTCTTTACAACGAACGCTTGAGGAGACTCACACCCCTTACCCCAAAATGTGTAGTTTAGCCGTAGTCTCTACAACTGTAGTAACAAGTGCAAAGTTATCACAGTCAGAATTAATTAAAAGCTTTTAAGCACAAACTTTCACAGTTTATTGTAAACTACTGAAGACCATTAACACCTGCACCACGAAGAGTGTCCCGTAGAGAGGGCTTTGTTCATGGCAAGGCATTTCCGACCAAGTAAACACTTGTTTCTGAATTGTTAGTCCACAATCTATCAAACACTTCTTCCTCTTGTGGCAAAACAAACTGGAGCGACGTATGTGAGTGAAACGCAGACAGAAGGACAAGAGACAGAGTTTAAGGAAATGATCCCTTACACTTTCCACACATGACTCCTGTGATTAATGGGCAGTGAGCACATGGGATTTGGTGTATTCGAAGTGGCAGGGAATGGTGCTATATCCAAATTGAGATGAATGTACACCGTTGAAAAGGTGCCCTGCACTACATCATGGGATGGGTGAACTGCTTGCCAAGATTCTGTATGAAATTACTGCAAAATGTGTGTAAATGCTGTATTTGATCTATTGAGTATTTGGTTGTATTTTAGATGTATTATGGGCTCCACCACAAAATTAATCAGTGCATGCTAGTCATAAGTGAATTATTTGAATTATATGCTCATTTGTTAAAATATATTGTCTTTTAATTGGACGCGTTTACATTCGCTTGAACAAGTTCATTCATTTTACTCCTTTTTTGGTTTAGAAATGTATTATCAGCTCTAACCTAAACATGTACAGTATTTTTAAATGGTCCTTTTTCACAGATACATTTTAGAATTTTTTTCTCTTATCAACCATGCATTGGTTTAATCTTTTAAAAAGCTAAAGATGAATGAGTGAAATGGTTGACCTCTGATTGCAAAGGAAGCTACCATATGAGGGAGTGAGGCAGACATACACACACTCTGACATTTTACCTTATCGCTGTACGTTTGTGATGTCAACATGCTGCTGAGGTCACTGTCAGACCAAAATGAATGACACAGTGGGTTTACTTTCATCATATCAGAATCAGGTGTCCGACAGGCACTCATTGCAATGAATGTCAAAGTATCACACACAAAGGTGCACACACAACTTTCAACGAAGCGATTGGGCGGGAATGTAAAACCAAACAAAAAAAGAGTTATTCTTGGTGCAAAAGGGAAAACAAGCCAAGCAATAAACTGTAAATCAAGAGTGCATTCAGACCACTGGATGATGGATGCTGGCTACAGTGTTTGTGTTTACTGAGGTATCGGATTCTGTTTATGAGATCAGAGCACAGGAGGTTACCATGGGAGCAGACAGACCTTCCGGGGGTCGCGTCACGGAGGCCTGGGCCACTCTGTCATCACCAAGTGGAGCTCTCTGCTATGATTTCCTTTATTAGCTCCCTCATGTTTGCCTCTGTGTCTCTGTGCATCTGCGCATGTGTTGGTCGGGGTTGATTCACTTCACGGGTGCTTGCGCCCTCGATGATTAATTTAACAGTGGAATGTTGTCCATAAAAGTTGAGTGACATGTTAGAGTATTGTTTTTTTTTTGTCGCAGCCCTCTGGTTTCTTGTAAAGGCTTTGGGCTTAAATCACACATGTAGTATTTGACAGAGTACAGAGCAGGTCACTCATGACACTCATTGCACACAAAACAGTGTATTGCATGCTGTGGTTAGTACAATACATGGGCCAAAGTCCTTAACAAGCTCAATATTGCTGTTTGGGAATTGGTGCCTTTGTGATATTAATTCATTTCAATGGAATTGTGGAGAGTTCAACCTTTGGTGAATTTTGACATGCACATTTGGATCGTTGACTGATTGCAGACCCTCTTGACAATCCTGACCTTAATGGAAATGGAGAGAATTGGAAAATCTAAAATAGAGGAAGCTAGTTCACTGCAAAAGGAGATCCAAACAACACAGAGCTTTCCTCTTTGTATCCATTTTCCATGAACAAAACTAGTCACAATCTATGGTAACTACCACATGACCAGAAGTAAGCTTTCAGCATCACCACCTAATTTTTAGTGTGACTGAGCACCAAGGCTAAGACATTTACCCAAAAAGGGTTAACAGTGAGTATTCCTGTGAAATGCATCCCTCAAAGACATTAACAGTACAAACAGTCTTTACCTGCAAAATGAAGGACTCTAAAGTTGTTCTTTACCTCAATTTAATAAAGCATACTTTAATACAGAAACTTCTAATATCAGGGAAGCTTGCAGCTCAAAGCAATGTCACAATCATACAGTAGATAATACAGTATAAATATGAGATTTTAACAACAGTGGCAATAAGACCCTCAGTTTCCAAATGTTTTTACAGTCAATATGTCAATTACATCATCCAGATATGCACATTCTTCTGTCGTTGGCTGTGGCCTCGGTTAACTGCCAACTGGGAGGACAATAGAGTTCTCACCAGACTTACACAGGGAAGGCGTCCAGGCCACAGAGTCATTTTAATTCAGACATTAACTGAATGTAACTATCACTAAAGGACTTTGGGCCAAACTAAGACTAAAAGTCAAAGGAGGTGTTAGCAAATATTAAGAAGTTTAAAAATGTTGCTGTGACATTAACCGAGATTACAAATTATTCACGAAAGCAGAACATCTTTTCCATTCATTCACTTTCTTCTTTTTTCTATTTTCTTCCTTAATATCAATATTTTTACTTTCTGCCACCTGTTGGATTATATCTCAACTAATGAGATCACTGTTGGCACCAGAGCAGTTTTGCCTCTGAGATGTTTGTAACTTAACGTCCAATCGGCTGAGTGCAGACAGGATATTATGATAGGCCCACTTTCACAAACAGGAAGCATTTTAAACCCAAGCGACAGTCCAGTTTATTTTGATTAGGATTTTTTTTTTGACATCCACAACATTTCCCCAAACAGTATTGTATGCAAATGCAAGATTTATTTTGATACGCTTGCTTGCTCCTCCGAGTGATGAAACACGGATGCATGGATCCATTTAATGTGATGAAAGCTCTTCTTTTCTAGTTCTTTATCAGACTATGTTTGGGTTTTTCTGAGTATTATTTTGACGTTTCAATCAAGGCACGCAAGAGAGGAAATGAACACTGTTGGCTGTGTTTTTATCTGTGATAGATTACATTTTCATATACAAAATGTGATACAGTAAAGTCCACTGCTGAAAAACAATCCTTGAACAGTATTTGTTCCATATAGACATTCCCATGCAAAAAGTGACTTTTTTTATGTGAGACTCCCTTATTATTTTAATTCGTGCTATTACACTTTGTGCATGTGTGTGTTTCAGCACCGTTGCGGCAAAATTGATTTCCTCAGATTGTCTCGTCACACAGCGAGAGCAGGAAGCAGGAAGTTCTTGTTGCCATGGCGTAGCATGGACGTTTTGTTCTTGCAAACACAGCCCTGTGACACTTGGCAGAGAGCGTTGTTACTGTCTGGACCGCCCTGCGAATGCACAAATGTGTGTGTCCGAGTCTGTGCGAGTTTTCCTGCCTCCTTAATGGGTCGCTTCCTTCATCTATTTGTCTTCTCACAGACCGGCGACTGATATTGCACAGGGGGCTCATGGGCGATAAGCTTGGGGTTGAGGTTGCAGAGTGCTAATAAAGCACCCTCCTCATTGACGAGTCCACCCAGCACACATGTTTTCAAAGCCTCTCTAGACCTCTACATCACCAAATAGTATTACAACTATAAAAAGTAAATTAATACGGGATAAACACAGGATTAAGTCAAATTTAACGCATCTCTGACTTGGAGAAGCATCATAATTGATGCCAAGTAGAGCAGCATTACAGCATTAATGCTTCAGCATTGTACAATGTGACTGGAGCAGGGTGGAAGAGGCTGTTGTGGGGGTTTGCAGGCGCCCCATGGAAGATGAATGGAGTGTGGGCCCTGACGCCCGCCTCCCCTCAGCCATGCTCTCCTCCTTATCCCTGGAAGTCACCCCTGACGGAGGCCCTATTTGTCCAATTCACATTTGCTCTTTGTCAAAAAGAAAATGAATGATGGGATGAAGGACGGGCTGTGTATGAGAGTGTTACGTAACAACAGCACTTTGATATCTGCACCCATGAGCCGAACACAAAGTCCTAGGCATGCTTCAGAACACATGCAGCAGACTGTCAAAAAGTGCCTTTGATTGCTGTAAGGCTGGCTAGTGTCATGTACCCCAGTGTGGTTATATGTGAGGTCGACAGTCTAAACTACCCACTGGGGAACAGAGACTTTGTAACCGACCTGTAATCACCTGTCACCCTACAATCCTCTAACTACCTCTGAGGTCACGCAATGTGTGTGGTTTTTAGTCTCAGGCAAGAGGCAGACAGACACATGGGAGGAATGAAATACTAAGACTAATGTATCATCTAAGTCACAAGACAAATGCATGGACAGAATTAGAATTAGCTTCTCATTTCTTTCTAGACAGGAGCAGAGTGCGAAGTAAGTGAGAGTCTCTCAAAGCGTTTGGAATGTATAACAAATGTTTCCGGCTCAGTTTTCCCTTGTTTTTACATTCCAGACATACAGTGATGAGGGTCATTTGTCTTATGTGGTCATTTGTGTGAGTGTTTGTGCAAATGAGCATGGGCGGAGCACATAGGATGGGGAACAAAGTGATTTTGACCAAGGGATTAAGTATTAATTGGTGTATTGCGAAAGACAAGAAAAACAGAGTGAAGCTCGATAAAGTGAGAGGGTGGAGTGAGGTTAGAAAAAATACAGGAAAGAAATGTGAGGGTAGAGAGGCCAGTAGAAGTAGAGGAGTGGAATAGGATGGAAAACAGTGGAAAAAATAAGGAGGGCAGGAGGGAGGACTGAGGGCCTGAGGGAGTGGCAGCGAGGGTCGTTTGAGTTGGAGCGAGAGGAGAGGGGGCTTTGGAAGGGGAAAGGGAGAGAGGGACACTGTGAAATGTTGAAAAACCTCACAATTGATGGTGTTTGATTTCCACAGTAATTACCATTCCTCTGGCTCCGTGCATTCCCAATCTGGGCCTATCTTATATCCACGCCACATTCCCCAAATGATTAGCTGGCCCACTGCTTCTCCCTGCTGCCCACGGACCAAGTCTGCAAGAAAGACAGTGAGAGTTTAGATGTTCCTTTTTGAAACAAAAGCAAAGATGTTCTGTTATTATTCATGAAAATTGATAATACTCAACACAAAGGTGCCAAGGCTATCCCGAACAGCGTTGCCACATAGTACGTAAAATCCTTGCCCTTATGTTGAGAAAACAAAAGAATGAAATAGAGGAAAAAGGAAGACAGAGAACACGAGAGCGACTGTGCCAAGCTTTTTCGCACACAGCTCCAACAGCAGCCATGCTTCGCTGTGTGAAAAGAACTGGCTCCAGTCTTTTAGAAAACATCCACTTCACTTCACTCTGATGACAATTCTTCACCAAAGGAGAGTTGGAGTGCCAGGCCAAAGTACATGCAGCCCATTAGAATGTTCAGCTGCTGGATTACTGACTTAGGCTTCAGCTGGTGCTGCAGCCTGCTGGGAGCATTTGTTTGTGTCTACAACCCCTTGCAGCATATATCTTCTCATGTCTGCTTGTGGTGTTTGTGTGCTTGTGTTTGTGTGTTTGTGTGTGTTGAGATGTGATATAAAGTTAGGGTGTGGGAGATTTAATGATGCCATAATGCGGAGGAGCAAACTGTAGATCAACGTACCCCCAGACTACAGAGCACCTGGAGGTCTTGGTGGTCCAGCCGCTATCCCATCAGCCCCGCCATCAATCACTGTCCAGTTACACAGCAGGTGGCTTCACTGTATGTCCCAAAAGTCCACAGAGCAATAAAGGCACACTCATATTTTCCAATATTGCACAGGGCAGCATGTGAACGTTTACATGCTGTAAGTGTTGAAGCTTAGTGAACAGACATACACATACTTTAAAATGCAGACACAAACAATAACTTGCATCCCACATGATTACATCAACCAGGTGGAAACAGGGCGACCTTCTGTGCTACACCCATGGGTGACTGCATCACTGCCAGCGTTGAAGGGTGCTTATGTTTTGTCTACTCCTGTGGTTCCCAACTTGTGGGTCTTGGACTACGGGTCCATTCTCAGTGGATGGCCAACATGTGAGCCAACTTTTGGTTTCTGTCGTCATGTGACCTTCGCCTTGCATGTCCCTTGACTCTAGAGGCCCCTTCAGAGTCTTCGCTGCTCGTAGCAGACAGAGAAGAAGCTATAGCTCACCCCACAAAATTAGCCAGTCTTGTCTTCAATTTAGCAAGAGGATCTTAAGTTTGAATCCACCACAAAAGAGAACAAATGATGGATGGAAATAATACTAAATAGCTGTTCTTATAGCCACTGAGAAACCACTGTCTGATCATATCTTCATTGAAATATAACCATATTCTTATCAGGTATGATGATCATCTTTTTTAAGAAAGGAGGCATTTGTTTTAGCATAGTTTTATACACACCACACAATGAATTTGACAGTAGATGCTACAGTCTCCATGGTATTTCAGCTTACAATGTGACAATGTTATTCAGTACTTTCTTTTGCCCAAACTCAAGAAATCATTGTGGTCGGAAAACATTTAGCTTTGTTTGTCTTTGAAAGAAATGTCATGTGAATTTCTGCATTCAATAACAATGGAAACGCATTTCATGAATAACTAATTACACACCATTTATAGCAAAGTGTTTCCTGATGTAGCTAGGTCCTTTTTATCATTTCTATTTTCTCTGCCAGTCAAAGCACACCTAACTCACATTACATTGTTTTGTTACATGTAATATGTAAGATTGCCTTCACAGCTGGATGGAAACATGATTATAGATTATTTCTACCCAGCCGCTTTAAATATTTCTGCAGTGGAAAGCTGCAGCTTTTGTGTTGTTGATAATTTCTGACTGAAAAAATGACCAAATATGTATATTTTACTTAGAAGAATTGCACAATAGAACTCTCTTGAATGTGTTTAAACAGGCCCAGTTAAACCCATAGCATGTGGATTCCTGTATAAATGGGAAATGACGGATGAAAGAGATGGGGTTGCTGCTGTTGGAGAACTCTTGGGCAGATTATCAACATTTCTTCTCCCTGAGACATTGAATATTTGGAGAAGTGACAGTTGTGTATTTGGGTAAGGATGAGAAAATTCGTTTAAGCCAAAATAGAGGAGGGAAAATGAAAGTGAGAAAACAAACAGTGAATTCGGTTGCACACTTCAGTTGCGCAATGATTGCAACTAAGAAATTCATTTTCCCTCTCCCTATCGTTCAAGGACAATCTCACGTTTTCCCCCTGCCTCCATTTCTCTTTCCTTTATCCCTCTTTAATAATCTTTTCTTCAACCCCACATAGCAAATTTTTTTTCCACCTCCTCTCCAGGGAGCTTGGATAAATATTTATTACCCCTCCGTTCCAAGCTGGTGTCCCACTGTATCACATGCTTTTTTTCCTCCTGCAAGTGGTCACAGGTGTGTAGCCACTCTTTGGAAATGTTTTTCCTCTACGAGGTTTGATCGATATATCCGGAAGAAGCTCGGAGTGATGCCATGATCTGGGATTTTGGAATTATCCGCTGATGGGTTGCAAAGGGTCTGCTGAAACGCTCCTCGGCAACAGGCTTTAATCAGACATGCTGGGAGAGGACAGGAGCGGGGCTGCCTGTCTATGTTGGGACCGGCCCAAGTGAAAAAAGGTTGGCATGGAGTGTTAGAACCAGACAGCCAAGGAGAACCAGTAAAACCGAATTCATCTGAGAAAGGTGTGACGGCCTTAAAGGGACATTTAGGGGGAGTTATTTTCCTGGTTTTGTTCATCGTTTCCGTCCATATTAATAACATTGTGTTCACCAAGCTACTTGCTGAATCCTAAAAAAACGTTGAAACAAACTTAAAAAAAAAATCTGATGGAATAATAAACACGAACAATCACATGATCAGGTTTCCCCCGGTCAGCCAAACTTATTTGGAAAAGAAAAACAAGCCAAAAAGTTACATTATTACCCAACCTCTCCATTGTAAACACCCATCACAGTTAACAGACTTTACTTTTTTTTTCATTTAACAGACAAGACATTAACATAAGCTGTCATATCAAGGTACAAATATGGAGAGAAAGATAAGGAATACTGGAAAAAACAAACACTTGTAGAGCTATGCGTTTGTAATGCTTGGCCAGGTGGACTATTCACATCAATACCAAAAATAGTAATTGCAGTAGAGGGCATACTATTACAGCCATACATCTTGGAAATGGTGTCAGTAAAGGATGACCAGAAAGAGGCAACAACATATGGTAGATAGTCGCAGGGGTCTGTTGGTCACACATGGGGCTTAGGGTTTGGGAATATTCAGGTGACGTAAAAAAATGAAAGATCCTCTCTAGAACCAGTGTTGGATTGGTGCATTCTGGGCTACTGTAGAAACATGGCGGTGCAACATAGGGGACTCCCTGAAAGGCTCGTTCTTGGCTAGCTCAAAACTAGCGCTACAGTAAATGATAGCAAAACGCAGTTGAGACTCTCACTGAGCTGAATTGTTCTGTCACTGCATCAGTGCAGGTGTACTCCCCGAGATCACAAACATGGAAACACATTATCTGTCTTACTTACTCCCAGCATGCAGTAGTAGTTTCATTAAGGAAACTGAAATGACATCACTGCAGTGGTAAGCTGTGTATTGCTCTCTTAAGACAGCTTCATCATGAAACTAGACAACACTAAAGCAAAAACCCTTCTCTCCTGAAGTCATAAACTACTTAAAAACAGCCAAATCAAGGCTGATGCATATGTTTACTTTATCAGAAAAACACTGCATTCTTCTGTCTCTCTTTGCACTCGTCTATTCACGTGCCAAAACCTATTCATCATACTTTCAGGTTTCTTTCTTCCATTGTGAACTATGGCAAAAATGTGTCTGTGTGTTCCCTTTTTAGGAACTGGAAAGAATGCTCCCATCAGTCTCTCTCTCTCTTTCATTCCCAGCACCGTTCATTTACAAAAGAATAAGGAGTGACGAGAAGCATGTCTAGACTTCTGTGCAGGAATAGTAGTCAAAAGAAATCTGGGGGAGATGTGGTGGACAAAACAAAGTGGAAAGGTACACTGCTGACTATGAATTGCTCTGTTGTGAAAAGAAATGGCAGTTAGTGGATTGTTGGCATTGTTGAGAGAGCACAGCCAGACCTCAGGGGATTCTGGGACGATAAAATAAAACCCACAGTCTCGAGCAAATAATGTCGTCATCTAAACTGGACCTGTCATCCCCCTGTTATGACGGATTTCTTTGTTTGTTTTTTTATCTGTCTCATCAAGCCAGTGGGAAACAGTGGCCTGAACTAGTTAAAAGAGAGAATACGATTTTGAAATGCAGAGAATGAGAGAACAAAAGAGAAGGTAAAGGTTAAGAGAGGATTCTCACGTCTGCTATCTGTTAATTTATTTAGCTCAGGGAAGGCGACGGGGAAGGAGAAAGGAAAAGTCGTCCAGGGAGCAATGTGTGTATTTGTTTTAACTGCCAGGTCAAATACAGGGCAAGGGTCAGATGTATTTGAGAAGCCTCAGGCTGTTCTCACCGAAGTGAGAGAATAGGAAAGAGATTTGAACGGGCTGTAACAGCACCCTCAGTGATCTTTTATCGCTGGATCCTCCACCAAAATGTTTCAACCTGCAGCCATCAATCAGGGACTCTCAGGTAGTCCAGGGGACACAGAAATCATGAGAGGAGGGGGAGATGTAACTGTGAAAGCAAAAAAGAAATTGAGTACCCACAACTGCATAACCATATGTTTTACACTTGTAGAAATAAGAATGCAATGTTCACCCTTCTGCTGATATACTGTACGAACTGTAGCTGCCCTTCCTATCTGTGTTACATTAAGTGTAATCCTCCGCTGTGCTTCAAGCAAGATGCTATCAATGGCAACAAATTCCAACCTCACCTCCTGCACTCTCCGATCCAATCTTAGCAATTCCTCCACATTTTCAGCATTCTTTGCCCATAAAACTTGGCATTCCTCATGAAACCTGTCCCTTTGACACAGACAGTGAGAGGAAAAGCCAAAGAGCGGTCACACGAAGGTGGAAAGGAAGAGCATGATACTCAACAGGAGCAGGGCGTCTGAATGTTACAACTTAATGGCATCTTAAAACACAGGTTATACGAGACCCCTGATGCACAGGCTCAGACGTATAGGCCACAGACCTCAAATAAAAAGTATGAAAATATGGACATTGTTTCAAAATGATCTAATGCCTAGCATGTAATTTTCTGCCTCCGAGCAGGCAGGTATTTGCCATAGAAAGGTTAACAGCTTATATTAGCTACAAGGGCCTATAAAATGTGGTCTGAGGTGTATGATACATCCTGAGTGGATACACCTGGCTATGTGCAGGCCGGCATGTGCGTGTGTATATTACAGTTTTGAATTTCTCAATTTTAGTTATTTTATTTTATTTTGTTTGAGCTGCTGGTTGTATGGCTAAATGACGCGGTGTCAGTTTAGTCTCAGTTTTGACATTTTGACAATAAAACTAGACCTCTTACTGAGACCATGCTCCTAGCCACACCTCATTAAAAGAGTATTATGGCAATACATGTAAGCTAGTCAAAACTCCACTGAAGTTCACAGGACACTGTAGCTTAAACTCAACCATTCCAATGGAGCAATGTTAAAAGCTCCAAAAGGATAAAACGTTTTCCACATCAATAGCCTTGCTCAGTTGTCATAGAGACGGTTCAGTTGTCATCATGTGAATGTGTGGAACTTTATAGTCACATGATAACATATTATCGTATATGGGGGAGAGCCCATAACCCCATTTTGTGTTGTAAAAATTATAAAGGTTTTAGACTTTGCAGTATTTGCCGGGTGTGAAATCAAAATAACCCACATATGAATGTTTACATCTTCTTGAGCAACTTATTTTTCTATTTCTAAAAAGGTGTTAAAAAGTTAAATTAGATTAACAGACGTTGCTAGCAGTCCACTTAAACTCATGTAAGCAGCCCTCTGAATGACCGACCACCTTTTGATTCCCAGAGCTCTCAGCTCCATCCAAACTCTTCCATATCTCCTATTCTGAGGTTCAGGTGGTGATGTGTGTCGGTAAAATCCGACATGCTTGGAAATGTTTTCTCTTTATTTCCCATGAGCTGCAGTTTGTTAAGCTTCCAGCTCCTTCTCATGTTCTGAGGCAATGATACACTGCAATGGTGAATGTTTTCATTCAGCATTGGCCTCTTGCAGTGACCTGACAAGCATGAAAATAAGGGATAATGATTGGACGTTTTACTTTGGACTTAAATGCAATTTGAAGATATTCTGTTGTTCCACTTTTGTAATGAAAGACATGTACGGAAAGAGTAAAGTGGATGCATGATCCCATTTTCCTTTATTGGGACTTGGCTTCCAAAAGATCAACAAAGCTGCTCTCAGAGTCTTTTGCATCATATCGAGTTCAAGTCGGTTGCTGGCTGATCAGGACAAGCTGAACTGTCAGTCATGGAAGTCACACATATGACTATTATTATGACTATTATTTTCTTCCGAGAATGGGAACTCACCCAACACACAGAATAACACTTAAAGCAATGCGTCCCTGGCACTCGAACTGTTTCCTGTTACATTTTAAATCAGTGATAAGGCGTTTTCTCACATGGCAGACCCTATAAGTGGGAAGTGCTTAGCATTTTTTTCATGTGGAAATGGTGGTTTTCTTTTGTATCCCTGAAAAGATAGAAAGAGATGTAAGGCGAGGGCCCACACCACAACAAAGAATTAAGCCCATAACTGTGGGATTTTAAGTCAAATTATGATGTCAAGTGTCCTCTTTATGGCTTTCGATCAGGGGCCTTAGGTTATACTTTTAGCGCCTCTATTTACAAATTCCAGTTGTGTGACTCTGCCCATGGTGTCTCCTTTAATATTTCCACACAGTCATGCACACACACACATTCTCTCTCCAACATACTTAGCCAATTTAAGAAACATCAGCAGATATTTGGACACATTTGGCTTTATATTTTCGTCAGTTCAGAGTTTCTTTTATTTGTTTTACTGCTAATCAGAAATGATGCATAAGACACAAAAAGAGGAACATCTTGCCACTTTGGTGTGAAATGGTTTCTCCGATTCTTCAGCCTGTGCAGCTTTGGTGACCACGTCCAATCAAACTCAAAACAAGTTTTCAGCACATCGTCAATATGAACATTTGACATCTTTGTGATTTCACCTGGAATATTCCTCAGAAACTATGCATCCAGAGAAGACAAGAAGAAGGTATGAAGTTGACGGTCGAGGCTGCAACTGCATGCTTTTTCTCCTGCTTTAATACTGCGCAGTTGCTCGATTCCCACCCACCTTGTCTTTCCTCGTGTGACAATACACCAATCCCACTAATAAGCTTGTTGAAGACAGCATGATGGGATGGAAGCTGCCCAAGAAAAATCCCCTCTGATGCAGCATAAACTTGAGTGGGGCATTCCCTAGTTTGATTCACATTATATGAAGTGTAATATACGTGCACTTTAGTTTTGGCTGCATGTGTGATTCAGTCACCTTTTTTGGCTTTGTGCTATGCACTGCGGGTTCTTTGCATCTGGCTTAGCACTAATTTATGCACGTCTCTGTGTTCGTGTGTGGTCTACCAAAAGCACAACATGTGGCCGTGGTTAAAAGTGGATTATTTCAATTGTTCCAAAATCAGAAAATGTCTTCACCCTCCAAGCCTCCCTCTGCTTGTCACCTCAGCAGAAAACAAATGAAGTCTAATGGCATTCTTTGAATTCTTGGTGCGCAGAGCCGCTGTTTCCGTATTTCACGGATCTGAATGGTGTGGCCCAGGCAGTCTGGAATTCCTGGCTGGGAGATCAGAGGCTTTGATTTATCAGGATGTACTCTCTGCAAGGTAGAGGGAACTCAGATAACAGTGAACGCACACCTGTACACACACAATTAAGTGGAGCTCTTTTACACTAGTGTGAACCGGAGCAAAGCCTCTGTCACTGGAAGCGTCAAAATCAGGGTTTTCTGTCATTAGTGTGGTCAATAAAACACAAGGTTAAAAGGAGAGAGAACCCAGCATTAAACAAGCAAACAATAAACTCGGTCAAGGGGCACTCCTGTGGTTTAGGTGTTAAGACGCCATATTTCTACTTTCCTGGCGATCCTTGTAAACACAGAGGAAATAATTGCTGCCTGTTTAACTACCCGGAGATGTAAAATTCTTCCTTTTCAGACTATAAACCGATGCATGGCGTATTGGCGTCTCTTTAGAGTTGTGGGTCTTTTACTCTAACTGGACTTTCTGATGCCCCTGTGGTACCTGAAAGAACACACTCCCACCCAAACAGCCCCTTGCCTTTTCTTCATGGAGGGTTGAACAAACCTCAGACATAGTGAAAGAGAGACATGAACCTTTAATCCAAGTGTGTTTGGATGTGTCTGTGCATTAGGTATAATGAGTGTCTCCCATAACTTTGACTCCTACTGTATGACACATGAGTTCATGGTCTAATGTATCCCACCATCCCTGTAATGAAGCCTCTAGCTTTAAGAAGTTTTCCTGCCTTTTTCCCTGATGGCTTAGCAGTGTTTTTCTTCATGTGATACTTTGTGGATTTACAGCAGGATTTTGTTCAGGCCTAAGCATTGGCCCACCCAAAAATACAGTGCATTAGCCAATCAGGGAGATTAGCATACTTAATCTGCATGAGGGAAAATATGTTACAAAATGCTGATGAAAATAATCGATTTAAGGCCTTTGACCGTCCATAATACTCTCCACTATAGATCGATTCATAACCATACTGTATCGGAAGGCTAATGCTATGTGATTTTAGCTGATTATTTCTTCAGATTAGTTCTGCCAGATGCAGTTAATTTGAGTTAAGTGCTTCCAGAAGCATGCTCGCTTTAAGAAGTATGTTTAAAAGCTTGATCTGGAATTAGGGAATAGTGTCACATTTTGTGGTCCAACTTATAATGTTGTTCACAGGGTGGTTTCAAATTAATAGACTGACTCTAACACATGTCATACTGTTAAATATCAAAGTATGTATCTTTTGAAAAAATGAACGAGTGTTAGCGAAATTAAGCTCCGACGGCGAGAGACGGAGGTTGTGAATTGGATATTAGATAAGCAGTAGTACTTTGTGTATTTTTAAAACAGCAATGTTAGTAACCTACCAGTGCAACCAAAGGACACAAGGACCCCAATTTAGCATATGGCCTGAGTACAGCACCCGGCCTCCCCTGCTTCAAATCCATTTAATGGAGGAGAAATGCTTTCAGTATTGTCTTAGCAATTTGCTGAGGAGGGCATGTCAGTTTTAAGAAAGCTCTCTTTGCAGTGAATGTCAAAGCATTCATTTAGACTTGGACCAACTTGGATATGTGTCCCTGCAGGTCGAATACAATCAACACAGTTATGATGCTGGGGGCAAAATTAATCACCAAGTTTTCCATACAGGAAGCCTTTTCATTCAGACAAGTTATGAGGTAAATGTCGAAAGGTTTCTGGCTGGGTATTTTGGGAAAGAGCAAGCTCTTAACCTTTGAGGATTGACGTAAAAGAAAATGATGAGGGTAGCAACTGAACACTTTGTTGAGTTGTTATTTTGAAAAACAGTAACATTAGGGAGAAGTGGCTTTAGCAGAGAAAGCAAAGTGGTGTTCTGCAAATTTCACGTTTTTTGTGTTTGCTCTGCCCTGTTCGACAGTGTCATCATGGTTCGTGTTGTTTTTCGGCCTCCAGAGTGAATGCCATGTAGGAGCAGGAGTGCTGAGTCATGGCTTGGCGGTGGCTGAAACTGTAAAAATCATTCACCTGTGATACCCAGGTCCCAAAGCCAGCACTTTTACTCAATCACAACCAGCTGTTCACATGTCTGAAAGCACACACTAAGCCACAAAAGTTTGTTAAAATAAAGAGTGAAGCTGGTTTAAAAGCCCCAGATGTATAGTTGCCTGCTGTTTTTGCTCAGGATCGGAGCCAGTCCTGAAACACCTGCGGCTTTCAGGAGAGACTACTCCACTGAGGCTTTGTAGTGTACACTTGGATGGTGCAAGTGAAAAACTAAAGTACTGCTTCTAATTTTAATATGTATATGTTAAATGTGTAAAGAAATATGTAAAAACAGTAAAGTCTTGTGTTGAGATGTCAAGTCGTATCAATCTACAAATTCGAGACTCTTTTTAGATAGAATGGGCGAGGTGGATAACGCTGCATTATGATGGAGAACAGCATACGTTTTCACTAACTTCTCTCATGGTTGTCTTCAAACAAAACAGTTCTGGACTTCCATCAACCTTCAAAAAATGAAGAATCATGAATATATGTCTTACCTGGATGCACAAACAGAGATGTCACACCAGGGTTGTGTACATTCTTTAAATAAGGCAAGGCATACTGTATACTACCAGCTAATTCTATTTCAGAGTTGAGGCAGGAGTAGAAGAACAGTGACATATTCTGATATGTTGACCACTATTGAACTGTATCAAACTGCAAAGATGTTCATCCTAACTCCTTATATTAATGCCTCGCATACATATTACTTTGCCATAATCACATTGTCCTCTACTCTTCAGTGAAGATAATGTTGAGAGTCCTGTACACCACACGGTCAACAAATCAAAATCAAGGATTAACTTCCACCATTAGTGTCCCAGGACAGACAGCAGCCCACTGCGACCCTGAACAAAGACCAATTAAATAATTGCCAAGACAGTATATAGTACTGTAAATGTTTAAGAGTAGTATGGAATAGAGAAACAGACATAATGGTTACAAATATAGACACTGACCATCTTTTAGACGCACACCTAAAATGTAATTATAATGCATTTAATAAACCAATGTGAGGGATATTCCTGAAAGTACCGTACACACATTGAAGCAGCAGTAATGTGTAGATTATGGACAATACAGTTATGTGACTTTTGTACACGTTGGTTACTGTACATGTCTTCATCAGTTAGAACCCTGTCAGTTGGAAATGTTTCTCTTGACATTTTGCCAGATTTCTGTCAGTTCCATTTGAAGACTTTTAATAGCCTCATGTACGACATGTATTTACAGTGAACAGGCTCTTTATTCGAGGTCATAGTCATACACTAGTCATATAAATTAATCCTAACCAGATTTTTGAATACAGCCACTGACAAGCCACACACATGCTTACAGTAAGTACAAGAGAAACCCAGACAGAGAGTCTCACAGAAATGATGGTGTCAGGCAGTCAGTCATTCAAACACACACACACACACACACACACACACACACACACACACACACACACACACACACACACACACACACACACACACACACAGCTTTCAACAAGTTACACTCACTAGCTAACTCAATAATAACCTTTAAAAAGTTTTCTCATTATCCCTAAAGCAAATGGGCATCCCTGCACAAAAAGATAAATGAGATTTTGTATAGTCAAATATACATGTATTTTACGGGCTGCTATTGGATCCACATGCCAGGGGTAATTTAAGGGAGAGCACACTTCTACATGTGTATCCCTATGACTTTTTGATTGTTATAATTACATGTGCATGGCTCTTGTTAAGGCTCCTGACCGCTTATGGTTTCCGGCTGAGTACACAGGTTCAAATATTTTTTCTCCTCATTTAAGGGGGAACATTAAAAGCCGCCTCTGAGGCTTTGCCACAGATGGTCTGATGATCGGCACACCGAGGACCCCACACCGGCATATTTGTACCCTTTGCCTTTTTTCTCCCTCTTCCCCCTCTTGCTCCTTCTCTGTATTTTGTCATTTCTCCTGCCAACCAGCAAAGCTTCGCTCCCTGAAAGCCATAAAACGAGTGTTGTAACAAAAAACACTGGCAGGCCTTTGCACTCCTTCAAAGGGGACTTTTCTGGCGTTGGAGACAGTACAGAGACTGAGCTTATGTCTCGTTGGATATTCTCAGACACATTCTCAATGAACAAACATAAAGGGGTGGGATATTCGCATGGCAATTCCAAGCATCACCACAAACTTAAGACATATGGAGCACAGAGACAAAAGACGAGAGTGACAAACCGTTACAGGGAATAATAAAACAATCAAAACTCCAATCTCCATAACTCTATACCTGAGATGGCCTTGAGAATGAACGTTCCCAGGGTTCTGACGAGTGCTGCGCTCTGACGAGTGCTGCGCTCTGGCGCTGCGGTTCCCAGGAGGTTGCGTGCTCCAATCTTTCTAATGAGAGAACCTTTCAGACTAGACATTGTGGGCTCTGGCTCAAGCCTCCAGCCCATGCTGTTCTCACCACAAAGAAACAAGCCAAGTTATTCACTGATTCCTCTCTGACATCCCTGGCCAAAATGTCTCCAATCCCATCCTCCTACTGCCACCACTCTTTACTTTCTCTCTACCACTTACCCTCATCTCTCTCTTTCTGTTCTCTCTCTTATTTTCTCCTCTTAGATGTGGTTGAAGCTTTTGTTATGACTCAGAGAACGTTGTTAACAAGGGTTTGAGACACACAAATGGAGAATGTAAGGGCCCAAATCTGACATGGGCAACACTGACTCACACCTTCAAACTCGTACAGGAGCGCTGCTGTGCTTGGCATGTTCGGCAAGCGACAGTGTTTTCACAGCATGTGATAGCTCAGGCTGACGGGAGAGAGGAAATAGCATCGACAGAAAGGGTAGCCAGCTCTGAAGGAGGAGGTCCATCTGTGCAAACAGCACCTAGTTCAGGCAGATATTAATTACCCCGGGTCACCGGCCAAACTTTTGGGCTGTCACAGGAGCGCAGAAAAGGGGAAAAGGTGATGTTAAATTACAAATGGATTGAAGAAGCAGGGGTGAGGGTAGGGAGTGAAATAAATAGCAAGCGCAAAAAGTTGACTTTTACGATGCAGTGGAATTATTTGACCTCATTGAGTTATTTTACTCATACGAGAAAGTGCGTTGTGAACTTCGTTCATTGACGCAGTTGGAGCACCTTGTCTTATTGCACAACAACACACACCCAAGAAACGTTTGCACTCTCTCCTTCTTCACTTTCTGCTACTCTTAAATTTGGGAGAGAGGGTTCAATAGCTTTTTTTTACCCTTCTTTTCTGCTTTCAAGAATGTCTGCAATGCTTCCCAGGAATCCTGCCTTATTGACTTTGGTTTGGGATAAAAGGTACAGCCTCCTCTGTTCTCCATGCTGATCCGAAAGGTGATTAGGCTGGCCTCAACATGAGCCCATGCATAGCCCAGCACACTGGCCCAGACAGATTACCCCACGTTCCTGTGTGCTCCTGTTATTGAGTGGACTGAGGTGAAGAGATAGATGAGAGGGGAGAAACTAAGGGGAAGAATGTTGGTAGCTTGGTGTTGGTAGAGGGAGAGTGAAAGTTCACATGCTTATTCTATTGAACTGATTTGTCTAGAGATGACGCTATTGTGCTTTATGGCTCTTCTTTTGGTAGTGCAGGTGATTCTGTTGGATTTCAAAAATGCTGTTGTCGTAGAGCTGATTCCTGGTCTGACCATGTCTCACCAAGATAGAGGAATTATCAATCCCGTTGCTGATTGAAAACATTTCAGTTCAGTTCAGTACAAAAGTAGGCCGATAGAAGCACGGTTGAGAAGGTTAAAACCCAAGCAACCATATGCCTGCAATAGTTATTGCACCATTAATGTTTATCAGTAAGTTCTCCGCTGCAGCTGATGGGCACTCAAATGCTCCAAGTTACTGATTTAGTCTCTGACACTAATTATTAAAAATTCCCATTTTCAGCTCACTTGTTTGTTCGGGTACTGAAAACCTCTTAGCCGGTCAACATAATCTAATATCTGACTGAAATCAAAGAATCTTAAAGGAAGAGTTTGACATTTGGAGAAATGCTTCCGGAGCAAGATGAGAAGCTTGATATCACTTCCATGTGTGTGTGTGTTAAGTATGAGCTACAGTTAGGAAGCTATTAGCTTAGCTTAGCATACAGACTTACTCTCTTCAATACGAAAAAACAGTTCTGCCTACCAGCCTAAATCTCACTAATTACACAGATACTGCATGTAACTCCCCACAAAACCATTAGGCTATCTGTTTCTCCTTGCTTCCAGTCTCTATGCTAAACTAAGCTAAATACCTCCTGCTTCTAGCTCCACAGTTAATGCACAAACATAGATTTTCTCATTTAACTTGCTGCAGAAAAAGCAAATAACTTCTATTTACTAATATTAAGAACTTTAACCATTAACTCTAACTTTCCTTTAACCACAGACTGTGCCCCTGACATCACAGTCACCGTTGATGCTGAACCTTGAAATGTGGGCATTGAGGGTGAAACAACATAAACTCTTGTTTTTTTTATTTCCCTCTGCAGTACAACAGTTTGTTTTTAAAATGCATTGTTTGTGTCCTTGTTGCTTCAGTATTCCTTTCCTCCCTAAACTGTGGTTACACTGTCTCCCTCCTCCTTACCACTCTCCCAAAAGCTATAACTTCAAAACTATCAGTGTTTGGAAATAAGGACTATTTCCACATGCACCATACTCTGATGCATGGGTGAGAGAAAATGGTGATTGGCTTGCATGGGCCAACAATAATATTGTGTTTAATCTAGATATCATTACATGCAATATGAGCAGGAGAAATTCAAGGGCACCATTGTTTCCCTCAACCAGTTTTTCAGGGGTCCAAAGATGGAGTGTTTCCTTTAGAAACCCAAACCAGGAGAGATGTGGAGGTACCACTTATTGTGTTTCAGTGAAACCTAAATTCAGAAAGACAGGAGGGGTAGGGTAAACAGAGGTAAACACTCTGAAATTAAAACAATTATCAATTGTCTCTCGACATCTCTCTTACATACAAGCGGTAAGAGCATGCATGTATGTGTTCTGTGTGACAGCATGCATGTACCTTGTCTTTTAGTGTACAAGTTTACAAGTTCATCATTGCTATTTTTGCCCCCTACTGTGCAAAAACAATGTCAGAAACACTAAATCAGTGATTCTCAACTGGTGGGTCTTGGACCCGTTTTCATGGGCCTTTGCCTGGGCAAAAAAAAAATTGATTAAAATTATTATTATTTTTTTTAATCCTGTGGTTTTATTTTGAAGGGGATTTTTTCTGCAGCGGAGTGTCCTCTATTCACACTTTTTAGCCGGCTCTGGTTTCCACTTGTTTTGCTCTTGTCCTCCATGTTTTCAGCAGCATTGCTGCTACGTTCCACTTTGTTTGAGCTTTTCAAGGCGGCGGTGATTGACAGGTGATGACAGGGGGCGTGTGCCAGGTTGGGTCAAACCATCCTGATATGGGGGAGACTCTGGGTTTTTAGGATAATGAAATTGAATAGCCTACTGAATATAAAATTCAGCTTATGAACTTACACTTATATTTTATTGAAAATGTATTAAATAAATATTTTTAAAGGATTTTTGAGTCGATGCTAATTTTGAATATATATATTTTTAAATCTTCACGTACCCCCGCCATTTTACAGCATAGAAGAACACCGTGACCCGCGAAATTAGTTTTCTAATCAAACATGGCGAAACTTAAGTATGACAATGTTCCTCGATTTGGGTCGGCTTGTCATTAAGGGGTGATGGTGGGTCCCACAGCCAGACCAGTTGAGAACCACTGCACTAAATCACACACTGTCTTAAAGGGAATACTCCATCACGTTTGTCTTGCTGGGAATTTGATGAGAAGGTTTATTAAGTTAGAACTTAATTAATCAATGTAGAATAATGGCAGCTGAAATGTGTTTGCTGAACCTGCAAAAAAATCAGACAAAAGCTCACATAATTAATGTTAATGACCTACAGCTAGTAAACTCCACCAGTGACCAGTAAGTTGTCATTACAGCCAGAAAATTGATAAGTTGTCAGCTAAAAATGAGCCATGGCCAGATTTTTCTCTATTGTAGGATTTCAGTTACCAAAGGTCAGGAGAGGGAACGTGAAGTGGAAAACCCACTGCTTTACTTGGCGCTGGTTTGTCCTCATGGATGAGGCACTGGGACAGAGGCAATCCTCTGCCGCCCCGTTTCTCATTGCTTTTTATCCAAGTTGACGAATCAGAGCCAAGTGCAGCAGTGAAGAAACAGGAGGAGGAAACAGAGGCAGGGACATCTGTAGGTTCTTTAAATTGAGCCAGAAAAACTGATGGACACAGAGCAAAAGTGTGGAGAGGAAAGCATGGCAAGGACCCATTTACTCTTCTGGAAAGAAATATTGAAAGATTTTAAAAAATACACAAAATGTCCACATTCATTTGTAATATAGCTGTCAAATTCAGTATCTAAAACTACAGCTGTTGCTTCTGCATATGTGCCTGTATGTCTCCTTGTTAATGCAATCCATCGATTGTTGCATAGTTTTTTGTGTGTATTCAGAAAATGTATGACTTTGGTGAGTCCCAGTGCTAGTATCCAGACAGACAGCCTGGCAGGCAGCCATGCACAATGCTAACAAAACTCCTTACAACACATACATATACTTTTGCTAAGAACGACATTCATCCACCAAATTAAGAGGTTTAAAAGATTGTAAAATCAATTATACAATGGTCTAATACGATAGCCACACTTTAACCTGATTACTTGTGTTACACCATAGTAGTCGGCTTTGCAGAAGAAGTATCTAATAATGCCCAAACGTTATGCTGCTTTGATGAAAAGACAACAAACATAATCTTCAGAGCATAAATAAAATAATTAAAAGGAACCATAGATTGTACCTAGCGAGCACTAGCTCTTGGTCAGCTACCCATGTCAGTGATTTGAACCTAGTTATATGTCACGGTGGCCTATTAAGACCCTCCAGTCCTGACTTCCATTTAGATATCTTTCCCCTAAGTATTAATTGATTTTTGCCCACTTTGGGGGAAATGAAACAAAACACAACACTGACATATTATCACAGTCCTTATGCCAAACGTGTTACTAATAATTGCGTATTTACACATCCAGCAGACACAGAGTAACATTATCATTCATTTGAAGTCGTATTCCTGTTTTAGCTCTGTTTTAGTCTCCACAGGGAAATATCTGCCGCTTCATGCTCCTGTTCACCAGCTAGTTGTTAACTTTGTATGTTTGTAGTTTGGTGCCGGGCAGGTAGTGTAGAGGGGGTTTATTCAACACATACTCATCCCAACTCATCACACTGACGCTTGGTCAGGACCTTTGGCGTCACTTTCTAAAGCTCTCTATGTTTGCATTAAACATGGTTTAACATTGCGAATTTCGAAAAAACTTAAAATATGTACGTAAACTAAGTAAAATGTTAACAACAAACATAAGTACACATAATATAAGTACGGAAAACATGTAACTTCAAAATATTGTATACCTGTCTCTGGGTTGAAAGTCCTGTGTTTGTTAGACCCATCCACCAACTCTGGGTTTACATTGTAGTTACTTGAAAACCCGGTGTGTCCCATACCAACACAAAAGGGTGCCTTGTGTGTCGGTATCAGATGCTGAGGGGCGTGACAAAGCATCAGTATTTGACACGATGTTAATGAGAACGAGCTGGTTTATCAGCACCTTTTTTGCTGAAAAACAGCTGCCTGGTTTTGCTTGAAATTTTTTTTGAGAACCAAAAGTGTTGAGTAAAGTAAAGTTTTGGCCTTAGAACCCAAAAAATAAGCTGATAGAAGCAAAAATGCTCCGCAAAGCTAAGGAGAACTGCAGTCAGGTGATCCAAACAACTCTTCTTGTGATATACATAGTCATTTGATCCATTGTTAATAAAAAATATTTATTGGTACAGCTTTACCAGTTTTACATTTTTCTAATCTGTATAAATTTGCTATGCATTCAAATACTTTTGCTTGACATTGTGACAAAACACCTGACTGGTTTTAGAAATATCACATATGCACTTGTTTTAAGGCATGGTGTGTTTTCATTTATTGTAGTGTACTTGTGGATTTTTCTGTTCAGTGCGTTTACAACAGAGAAACAAATTTCTATCCCATATGTAATGCATTGCAGACAGTCGGCCAACTTTGATTAATCAAAACTTTAACCACAGCTGGTTGAACAGGGGATTACAACCCTGGTGTTGAGAGAAATGGTGGGTGTACGTTATGGCAACTGCAAAACAAAACAACACAACAGCCTTTCTATGCACTTAATCCATAAATTTGTATGTCCTTTTGTATTCATGAAAATAAAATACTTCTTCTCAGGGATTGGATTCACAGGATCAGATAAGCAAGAATATTTGCCAACCACCAGAATCTGATCCGCTCGATTTCCACAAGTGATTTACACCCTTATATTACACAGGAAAGGAAAAGATAGGATCAGCTAATGCTCTCGGGCTCCCCATCCCCCTCTTAATAGCTCCTCAGAGAGGACGAGAGGAAGAGGAAGGAGGAAGAGGGAGCTCAGAGAGGGTGAGAGTGCCACGGGATGTGATTAGGCTGGACCTCCCGTTTATGATTTCTGTATTACAGGCGCTTGGTGCCAGACATTCCCTCCATGGAAGGAATGTCTTCCTAACCAGTTCCATGTGAATGGTTTAGGAGGGAACCACAGTGCGCTGGTTGGGTTGAGGGCTCAGCCTTTTAAAACACACCAAGGGAGAAATGTGAGGATGGAGGGCAAGAGGCTGGAGAGGAGGGAGAACAAGAGAATAGAGGGAAAAAGATGATGAACAAAAGGTCAGAAAACTTTATACCACATGTACATACATACTTCTTTATATATACTATACACTCTACTACTATCCACTCCAGCCTCTCTGGACATATATTAACATCGAACACAGAGTTACGTGATATTAAATGGTGGTGGGGATTTGAATAAAGTTAGTGATGTGGCTTTAGGTTTCATGCAAAACATAGACCAATATCTTTTCCAGGATTGCATGACTTTAGCTTTATAAGGCAAAAAGTGGAGGAGAAGGCCCCAAGCACAAAAAAAAGAAAGCATATTTATACAAAACGTGTTGGCTCTTTTTAAAGATGAAATCATCAGCAGCATCTATATAAATCAGACCGAAAGGTCATGCAGTGCATACGCAGATATTTTGTTTGATTTTTCATCGCTATGGCCCTCTATCACTTTGACATCTAGACACTAAAACATACTCAGACATTAAACGACATGATAAAAGGCCAGCACACTGCCTGAGTTCAAATCCGAGACTTCATAAATTCCCCTGACTGCATTTGTGACAATTTCAGGCAATTGGACTGTAATTGTAACACTAACAAATCATTAATTTGCTTTTCAAAATGTTCTCGCACTGCAATTGACATTCTGCTTCTCTTCCCACGAGAAATTGGCCTGGACAGAACTCAAGTTATTTGCATTTTACAGCCCAAGAGTAGCACGATGTTGGATGCGAAATGTGAACGTTTGTTTGTCCTGGAATTTTAACTGGACTGGATTACATGCCTGGGGATTTTGGCCACGTGTAGCAAAATGATAACAGTGTTTTTTTTGGGGGATCGGCTGCAGTCTCTGAGCATCATGTCCAAGGAAATGCAGCAGTTAGCAACAGGAAAGAAAACTATTATTAAAGTAGATTTATTTGGCAACTTACTCTAAACCAGTGGTTCTTAACCTTATTGGAGGTACTGAACCCTGCAAGCTTCATCAGTGCATTCACCGAACACTTCGTAATTGGAAAAATAAAATATGATTTCTTCAAAACATAGTTATATATTTTATTAGTGCACAAAATGAACCATGCATCAGTTGCACACAAAATCACTGTGTTCAAAGAAGAAAACCAACAAAACATGAATTTCACACAAAAACATAACTCAATGAATATTTACTGCAAATCAATGTGACTTTTGCTGTTGCCTTTCAGATACAAGTTCAGAAATGCTCAGCTTGACCTTGGCAAGTGCCACTCTCATATCATTTTCGCAACAAAGTCTGTTCCTTTTCTTAGTTTTCATGTCTACCATCCTCGAAAAGGATTGCTTGCAAAGATACGTTGTAACAAACGGTGTGAGTATCTCAAGGGCTTTCTTAGCAATAAGAGGGTATGGTACGATTTGGTGACACCAATGTTGTTCTGAAGAGTTGCTGTTGAAGCTGGCTCTGCTGCAGTTCAATGATTTCGTCGAGGTATTCATCGTTGACATCTGCTGTCGCAACACTAAACGTGAACGGCTGTCTCACCCATGCTGGATATGACTCTCTGGTGGGGAAGTATCCGTCGAGAGACTTTGCGAGCTCATCTAAGTGCATGGCAATTGCTTGCTTCAGCACCTTTCCCTGGGATAACCACCGAACGTTAGAATGGTACAGAAGTACCTCAAATTCAGAGCCCATTTCCTTACACAGCTCTTTGAAGATGCAGTGCTTCATAGCACTATTTTGCACGTAGTTCACACATTCAACTACAATTTTTAATACTTCTGCCAGTTTTGGAGAGAAGGTTTTTGTTGCCAAAGCATGCCTGTGCAGAACACAGTGCGTAACAATGATGTGTGGTGCATCGGATTTCACCAGCGCTCCAAAACCAGAGTGTCGTCCCAGCATGGCTGGAGCTCCGTCCGAACAAACTGCAGAAACCATATTCCACGAAAGATCGTTGTCTCTGAAGAAGTCATCCACGAGTTTCTTCACATCGACTGCCTTGGTTGTTGTTGTAAGAGGCTTACAAAATAAAAAAATCTTCCTTTATCACGTCGTCTTTCATATAGCGCATGAATACAATAAGCTGGCTTAGATTGGAAACGTTGGTGGTCTCATCGAGTTGGAGGCAGAATTTTGCTGGGCTTGAAATCAGATCTGCAACTACTTGAGCCAAGATGTCATCGCTCATGTCGTCTATTCTGCTGCTGATAGTGTCATTTGAAAGAGGAATTTGGGATAACTTATCTTCAGCAGCTTTTCCCAGCATGATATTCGCCATCTTCAATGCAGCTGGTTTTACGAGTGTTTAACCAATGGTGTGTGGTTTGCCCTGCTTTACGATCAGGTAGGGAACTTCGTACGATGCTGTGATGATCGGTTTGTCGATGGGTACAAAGCCGAGAACAGGCAGAGTAGCCTTTTCATCGAATCTGGCTCTCTTCACCTTGAATTCAGCGAGCGTTGTGTTCTTGTATTTCCCATCTCCATGCAGCTTTAGGAAGTGTTCCTTTAGTTTTGCCGGTGCTAGACTAGAATTGCTCAACTTGGCATTGCAAATCATGCATTGAGGACGCTGACTCCCATCACGTTCCTTTATACACGTATATCCATATTGTACGTATTCGTCCAACCACTTTCTTTTTTTGCTCGACATAGTTAGTATGAAGGGATTGAAAGATTAAAAGAAAATCACAAATGACGTACAATCACAACAGCCACAAGTCGACTACTGAGCGCACCAAGTTCCCTGCAGCACAGATATCAAAGCCAAGCAATGTGGCGTGATCAGCTGCAGCCAATGATGGCCAAGCGGAGCGTGACGTCACGAATAATACGAGTGGGCTGAATTTATTTTGTGTTACACAAAATTTATTTTGTGTAACACACAATAATTTTTACTAAGCAACTAAATATTTGTAATCTAACACGGCGAAGAAAAATTGTGTGTTGCCAAATTGTCGGCAGCCAATTTTTTGACGGCCGACAAAAAACGGCCCGACATTGCTAGTGTGAACCGGGCTATACTGTGTGCGTCTTGACCCCTGCCGAACCCCTGAGAGCGACTCAACGAACCCCTTAAATCGAACCCAGCTTAAGAACCACTGCTCTAAACGAACAATTAGGTGTGCAGCCTCAAACGTAAAATAACTGTATTTAATAATGTATCACATCTAAAATTTCTCATGTTATGTTATCTTATATTCCCTCTCTCTTATTTTCTCTTTTCTGTTACTCCATGCATTTCAGCAGCCACACACACACACACACACACACACACACACACACACACACACACACACACACACACATGCACAACTGACAGAAGTCACGACCTTGTCCTATACAAGCCGCTGGCCTTAGCTCCAACAATAATGTTTATTCGTCTGTCTCAGGAAAGAAAAGACACGCCTTCCGCTAGCAGCTAGTCAAAGCAGGAAATCTATGAGAGAAAATGTAGATGTCCTGCACATGTCCAAGCTTACGTCTCTCGCACATAAACACCCAAAGGTGTGCAAACAGACACAGGCGTGCAGAGAGACAGGTTGTTTCCCCGCGCCTGCAGCAGGAAGCTATAATTGAGGAAGGCGCTAATTGGTTAAGTGTTGGTGAGTGGCTGGGCCCTGTGAAGGATTGGGAGGCATGTTACTGAAAAAGACGGCAGAGGATACAGACTTTTGCCAGGTCTCAGCTTCAATATGCAATCCTATCACCAGACAAAAATGTTTATATTGGACAATTCCGCAAAACCTGGGATTACATTCAAGGATAAAGTCAATGATTTAATAATTCTTTCTTTCTACAGTATTGTTGCATGGCTGCTGCGGTATGGTTAAGGTTAGGCAAATATTGTGGGTGTGGAAAATAAACTATGATTAAGGTATTGGTTTAAATTAGTCAACTAAAATACTTAGACAACAATTGTGGTTATGGTTAATGAAATCAAACAATAATTACAGGTCTCTGACAGGATGTAAACTCTGATCGGTTGGAACAAGAGTTAGGTATGCCCATCTTACAGTTAAACCTCCACACCCTTGCAGTGGCATGAATGTAGACAGTGTAGACAGTGTAGTGGGACTGCGGCCTGTTGGGTGGAGGGGCCTGTAGAGAGAGTGGGCCCTACAACAATGTGATGGACAGAGAATGGGTCCTTACAGACGATTCAGATTGCCACCAAAGGAATGCAGCAATTTTCAATGAGGAAGTTATGTCATGTCAGACTGTGCCAATGGGCAGACCCATCTCCATCATGGTTTTCTTTTTCTTTTTTTTAAATTATCTGTATTAAGGGCTGCACGATGGTATAGTGATTGGCACTGTCGCCCCACAGCAAGAGGGGCCCTGGTTTGATCCTGGGCTGGATGGAGTTAGCATTTTCTCCCGGGTTCTCCAGCTTCATCCCACATTCCAAAGACATGCAGCTTAGGTTAATTGAAGACTCTAAATTGCCCATAGGTGTGAATGTGAGCATGAATTCTTGTCTGTCTCTATGTGTCAGCCCTGTGACAGCCTGGTGACATACATAAACTATTTTATATATATATATATATATATATAAACTCTAAAAAATATAAAAATAAAATAAAATATAATATAATTAAATGAACAATTTATTATTTTCTTTGGCATTTTTTGTCATATACAGATATGCAATGATGATTACTGGGTAATATGCATGGTAATGCTGTCCAATGTCAATCACCATCCAGCACTGTAGCACCCTGAGCCAAGAAGCTGGTTTTGGTCTTGGTTGCTCACTTGTCACCTCCATAGGTGGTCTTTGCAACAGTTTTTCTGCTGTGGTGTTTGTGCAGTTTAGAGGACTTTGTTTTTCTGGTATGTGTCTCCATGCTAACTAAAGCCAAAGGCCTGATGCCTGTTTTCTTTCGAATAGCTCTGCAGGCTTTCAAGAAGAAACTGGGCAAAAAGCATAAAAACAGAAGGAGGGTGGAGAAGCAGGAAGGCAGAGAAACACAAATGCTCATGCCTTCAGTTGCCCCTTTCTCCCTGTAGGTGTATGTGAGAGTTAGTGTTAGTCCCACTACTCTGACATAAACTGCGGCTTGTTGGCAAAGGCCTGGCACACATGTTGACAGCCTCATTATTTATACTCCATTTTGACAGCTTGTTTTGTGTAATATACACACACATATTTCCATCCTCGCACCGCCCTGTCTTCTCAGTTTCACGAGAATAAGTCAACTTAATGAATTTTGTATGAAAAAACAGAGTTTCCCAAAGGGTGTGTTATGGATCAAACAGTCATTCAGTCACCAGTGCTTTATGGCTAAATCCCCCCACTCTGAACAAGGTCATATTGTTCCCTATTTATACTCCCAGAATGATCAAAGGCGAAAATGATCCCTTCCGACAGTTAATATTTCTAAATGTCTCACTGAGAGCCAATTTTTCCTTTAGTATCACCCATTCAGAATTTGAAATGCATGATGTGATATCCACAGATTGTGTGTGAGCTGAGCCCTGAGACGGTGACTACAGCGAAATTTCTCTGTTTCCTTGTCTTTGGAGGACGGTGGGTGGTGGGACACGTGGAAACAGCTGTTTAGGGAGGAGGTTCCTGTGAGCATCGAGGTCAGGACACATTCACAAAGCCAGACAGGAAGCCAGGTGGGACAGGACACCTACATACTGTATATGAGTGTGAGCGTGCGCGCATTTAGCAGGATATGTGTCTGTTTGTGCGCGTGGCTTTTTTACAGACAGCTTCACAGAGAAGAGCTTCACAGTTGGGATATTTGGCTGTGATACAAAACAAACAATGCTAGAAAGTTCTCCAGGGTCATCAGGGGGTCAAGTGAGTAAATTAGTTTGTTTTAATAGGACTAAACTTACAACAGCAGGCTTGAGAGGACCACAGCGTGAGGCATTTGCAGTGGGAACACAGAAGCTACTTAGTGTGAGGGCAAAGGTCAGGGAGAGGAGTGCTGCCTCTCAAGATGTTGCAACCCAGATTGTCGTAGTGCCCGGAGAGCAAGGCCTCTCCAGCATTTCACATTTCAAAATCAAGTTATAAATAACAAAGTTATAAATTGAACTGGTATTTCCTACTTTTTTTTTACAAACCTTAGTTTTATGAGCCACTTGCTCCAATTGAGAACTATTAAATTGTACTTAAATTTATATGACATGGATGAAAATAGAGCTGAGACAATCAGCCGAATTCATTAGTTAATCAACAGAAAATGTATTATCAAGTTAAATCTTTGCAAGTTACTGCAACATTTACATTTATGAGCTAAAGCTGATGCCATCAGCCACTTTTAACTGTAATGTCCTATGAAAGTAAGAAGCGAGAAGTTAAGCACCGCATTCTGCAAAAATTGAAAACTCTGTTTACCTTCGTTGCTTAGCATGTTTGTTTGGCCTGGTATCTGAAAATCACAACTAATTATATCTCATTATCCAGAAATAACAAATATGTTTATTGTGCTATCAAACATAGTTTCCTGTGGATTATGGCTTGCATATCTCATTATTTTGAGACATTTATATTCATATTTTATTTTCATATTTTTTCCCAAGCCCTCATTGCCTCATTAAAGTCCATGCATCAAACTGACATAATTGACACTCCCGCAGGGAGAAACCATGAATGCGAAGCAGATTTCTTTTAAAATCTTAACTGAGATCTTTCATCAGTAGAAATATCATGGTGTATTTCTGTCAAGTCTCTGTTAAGGGGAAATTAGCCAAATACAGTTAATTACATCTTTTCAAAATGATAAAATACTGAAGTCAGAATGAATTATCCAAATGACCATAAGAAAAACATATTGTCAACAAATTTGACATCTCATTAACAGACTGATTAAAATCGTATCCCGCATGGGCTTGAAATGAAGTATTGGAACCACAACCAACATTACTGTCTCTTATATCAAGATAATGAGATAGATAAACAATGATTATGAGAAAACTGTTTGCTATGACAAGAATGAATGAGATAATTAAGATGTGATATTGAGATTGAGGTCCCAAACACATTTAGAGCCTTTGTTGCTCTGGGCTTCAATCCATTTAATGTAAAATATTTACCCTCCTGTGCTGTACAATCATTCTTGAGTGTTAATACGCCCATGAATGAACTCATGAAACCCATCCTAGGACCACAGTGCCAGCTTTTCATATCTAACTTGGGTGGAGTTTTTGGATGTGCCGCTGAAATATCTAAACTCCGGCAGTTGACTTTATTTATTCAAACCTGATTGTTTGGGTTTGGGGATTCTGTTGCTCATGCTGTGTAGGAAATTGCTCTCTTGCCTGTTGGTTCTGAAACGGAAAATGTTTTTTAAAAACTAAAACAAAACAAACCTAAAGGATTTCTCTGTTTTTGTGAAAGATCGCCGTTCTCATTGCCCTGTCAGGGCTGGCTAGCCGAGACGAGTCTGTCAACAAGAAGGAGAAGCAAAGTAGAATCTGAATCGTTGAATAGCTAGTAGAGTGACAAGCTTATCGCTTGAGTACAGCTCTCAGGGTGTGTTGTTTTTACTGTATACGTACGGAAGATTGGCCGGATACTGGTTCGTGAGATAACAGTTGCAAAGTGTGTTTTGTCTTTGCACCTTTGAGATCGTAGATGAAAGACAGAGAGGAATAATGAAGTTGGTTTCCGGTACTCACTAAAATCTCACATTAGCCTCATGATCTGGAGGCTATAAGCTTTAACTCAAAGTATTGACGCTCTTTTTGGATTCCTGCTCCTGCACGTATCCTATGACCTTGACTGTGACACAGTACGTAGTTGCATACGTGTGTACATACACACACACACACACACACACACACACACACACACACACACACACACACACACACACACACACACACACACAGCAAAGAAAGTTCTTCTGTTTGAGGTACAGCAGCACTGTTGCACTCTGGAAACAATTACCAGGCAATAATCTTCACATTCTTTCATCCCACCACCAGCTCAGCTGATTAGGATATCCACTGGTACGCAAGGCTAACCTCAAACACGCTCACACACACTTGTGCACATTCACTGTACAGTACAGTAGGTGCTCTCGCTGCCTCTTTGGTTACTGACCGACCCTCTTTTCTTTCTCACACACACACCTGACATCTGATTCCCGACTGATGATTAATGACCGTACAAGTCTTTCGGCAGGGACCACCCACAGTCAAAATAACCTGCCACAAATACAGAAGCAGTGAAATACCATTCAGTCGCCACAGAGCAAGAAAAGGTGGACTAGTTACTGTGGAAACACTTAAAAAATGTGCACCCACTTCCTCTTGTCTTCAATCATCTGTGCATGTGTGTGAAGAAAGTGGAGGGAATTACTGTTCGGACACCTTTCACGATGCACAACCACACTCCTGTTTTTACTTTTCCGCAACTCTTCTTCATTTTTTCCATTTCTTCCTTTGTCTTTTACCCCAGTCTTCTCTTGCCCCAGTCTGACAGATGGAAGAATTACCCAGGCTGTCCTCTAACATATCCGGAGAGCTTTTTCCCAGGGTGGAAACACTGCCATCCTTTTTCTCTCCGCTGTCCCTCCTTCCCCCTTTTATCAGTGTCAAATGATTACCCAAGGGGAAACTGAGCTCTGCAAACAATGTGGGTCAGGTTAGCCAGGGGGGAGTGAGGCCCAAAAACATCTCCTCTTCTCTACCTGCTCCATCTATCCATCAATCCGTCAATCCATCCCTCTAACTCCCCTCCCCTCTCATGCCCTCCCATCACCCCACCCACACTCTCCGACCCTGTGCCAGCCGAGGTTGGTGGCAGAGGCCCAAGTCCATCTCAGAGGAATTTCCCTGTTGAAATTTATATCAATTTCAGAGGCCTCAAGTTTTATCCACAGCGTGTGAAAAGTGTAAAACTCTCTTCTCCCTCTGACATTACCTTTCCATTCCTTCCTCTTCTCATCTCCTTTAAATGTGTCTTTCTTTTCCTTTCTCCAATTGTCCTCTTCACAACATTCTCATTTTCTTCACTTTTGTCCCTCTCCTCAGCTATTTACCTCCTTAAATTCTCTTTCCTTTTGCCTTTTCCCCCTCTCTTTTACCTTCTTCCCTCACCACAATTTTTTTGCTCTCCTTAACGGCCCTGTGTAGGTACAGCCTGGTGAATGCCAGGCATTCCTTTGTAAGGTTAGAACAGACAAAGGTGGACCACATCACCTGAGAGAAAACGGCCCTCTTGAATTGTCGCCCGAGGGAAAGAGAGGCTGATAGCGAAGAAAAGAGGGAGTATAAAAGCAGAGGATGGGAGAGAGGAACACCTGTCCTCTGCTGTCCTCGCATGAACCTTCAACTCTGACCTTTGTTACTTAATAGAGATGCCTTGTTTGAATAAAAGGGGCTTAACTGAAGGAAGGAAGGTGCAAACCTTCAATCCAGTATTGGATTGCTTTTAAAGGCTGTTTGTGCTTCAGAGTAATGAGATTAAACACTGTCAAAACCATATTAGCTCATGCTATCAACTCAATTACCAACCTACAATACTTTACTCAGACTTGAGTGAACAAGGTCATATTGCAACCCAAAAGTTAATTCTAATCTAGCTCACAAACACAAACAACTCCACCTTTCAACACACTCCGACCATTCACACAACCCACTCAAGGAACATACATGCTCAATGAACTCACCCCTCCCTGAACACACCACCTTTGAGAAGAACAGACCCCCATACGTTAACACATAGTGGGTTTATGTTTGGTGACACTGGGTGTGGTGTAGGGTGGAGTGTATCGGTGATGCCAACCAACCCTTCACGGCTTATTTTGGGTTTTTTGACGAACATCAAGGGCAAAGCGGGTCTGTATGATGTAATGCAACGGTTTTCCAGTCACTTAACGGCCGCTGTTTGTTTTCACTCTTACTAATGGAACGGAGCGAAGGGGAAAAGTGGAGTGAAAAAAGAACAACTTATGACGACCAGGTGTTTTTTCCCTCTTCTTGGGAATGTTTCACCTTGTAAAAGCAAGCGCGTGGGAGGGGACATGTGTACCGTGCTGAAGTGAATGGTTTGGGAATTTTTTTAAGGGGTGTGCGCTGACCAAAATGTACAATGAGAATGAATGTTGTGTGAGAGTATCAGAGGGTGAGCTGAGATTTGTCAACAGCCGGAGGCAGAATACTTGAATGGAACTGTAGCATAGCCATGACAGGAAGAGGTTTTCTTGTGTTTGTGTGTGAGTCTTAACTGGCCAATTTTTTTTTAGTGCCTCATTGAGCTACAGAAAGCTATTTCTTTTGTGGTAGGGTGTGATCAACAACACACGCATGCTCACGCACAAACACACACCTGGAGGATGAATGAATGGCAGGCCCTTACTACCACACAGGGCTCCTATTGATGACATCATTGCTGGGCATCTGGTCACTCCACCCTTTCCATGTTTCAGAGAGCCATTCACTCAGCTTCAACTGCACCATGGCTCTTTCACAGACATGACGCCTATTGCTTATTTTCTTATGATTATTCAATTTAGCCGGCTCCAGTCATGAACAATATACTTTTCTGATAGCACAATCAACAACTGGCCAGTTTGTGCCCCTCCATTAGTACAGAACAGTCGTCTGTGGATAGAAAGAATTTAAATCAATACGTCTAAGGCATTTGTAATCACTTTGCGATCTTGATATCGATGGCATTTCTCAAAAGAGAGCAAAAGAAACATATTAAACCCCATCTGCGTCGTAAATTTTTACTATAATGACACTCTTCAAATAGCGGGTGCCATTTAATATAAAAGACATTATCCAAATATGCTGTCGTTGAGACGTTGCCTATAGTTCTCATGCAAGGTTCAGACTGACTTTGTTTGTAATGGTTGGAAGATTAAACAGTCTGGGGACGTTTATTACTCTTCATGAGCAAAACATGAATGAGAAAAGTGCAGCAGGCCTGCCAGCATTTGGTAAATAGATGGAATTTAAACAGTAATTCAAGTAATGAATGAGAGGATGCTGCTAAAATGACTTTTAATAAATCAGTACCAACTGGCACGACATGATATTGAATAAACCACAAAAAACTTGGACAAATGTTGGAAACAGCCTTTTTTTTATTCTCTTTCTCTCTCTCGCTCTCTCTCTCCTTTCTCTGTATCATTTCAAGATCCACTTGTAATCACAATCTCGATCTTGATCTCTAAATCAGCCAATGGCTTAGTCCCAGTAGGTCTTTCAGGAAAAGGCTCGGCCAGCTTTCCAATCGCAAGCATGGAGCGGCTTTCTTTTCAAGGTCCACTACCAAAGCACAGGGCCAGCTAACACAGTGCCAATTAAACACTGAATGCTAAGCCTGTACTGGTCTTACGAACCCTCTGTTGGAAGTCACCTGGTGAACGATAAGGAACCACTGTAGTTCATCCAGGTTGTTAGCTCACGTCCAAACCGGGATTTCCAATTACCCATGTTGATGAGAGTTTATGCATTCTCCTTGCAAATGCTTGGCAGGTTTTAAATGTAAGGTCTATTTGATACTTGTAATACAACTTGTAGAAATGAATAGCCGGGCTGTAGTAGCGAAATATGAACCGATGTCATTTACTGCTGTGCTTTGGTGATTAACCCCAAGAGAGTGCTATCATGTAACGATTATACAGAAACAGCAGCAGGTTTTAGGCGACAACACAATGCCCCTTTATGTATTACACTTATCCAGTGTTATGTTTTGCGCAGAGATTATTATTTGGCCGTTGGAGCTACAAGGCAAGTAAGGAGAGACATTTTTTTGTCGGAGACGTTAGGATTAAAATCTCTGGGGTGTTTAACGCCAATATCTACATGTTTAGATTGATTTGATCATTTGATTTTGTATTTAAAGAGCAAAAGAGCAGGGTGATTTCATGGAAGGTAAGTTTGGGAGGGAGAGAAGAGTTGAGGGAGGGGGAACATGAGCAAGAGACGCCTCCGAAATCCCCTGTTCTCGTCTCTTTTCGTTCCCTTCCCTCCACTTCATCCTACCCCACCCCTCTCTGCGCGGCTAACACCCCACCCCATCCTGCTCACTCCCCTCCTTCGTCAGTGCAGCCAGCCACAGACACTTGCTTTTTGTATGAAGGGGTTTAACCCAATGAACAATCCTGTCTGTCTTTCCCAAAATAAGCCAGTGGGAGAGGGATCGCAGAGTAAGCCTGGGAGATTGGAGCAGCGAGGTGCACAGCCCCTGGTTATAAGTCCTGGGAGTGCTACTTGGACCCACAGCATTTAGCTCAATATACACTGCCTGCCTGACTGCCTGACTGACTTGACTGACTGACTGAGTCTCACTCAACTGTTACTCACTCTCTCTCCTTCTCCTGTCCTGCTCCCTCGCTCCTTCCCTCCTACTTTCCACCCTGGAGAGCGAGAGCGCACAGATTGTGAAGGTGTTCCTCAGACCTGTGTCTGGACAGCTTGAAGACGGCACAGAGGATTTTTTCACTCTTCTCTCACTTTCTCTCTCATCCGCGCTCTCAATTTCACCATCTCTGGCAAAAAAAAGCTCATGGATGGACTTTTTTTGCTTTTTTCCAGAGGCAGAAAATAAAAGCTAAATAGACAATTTGCTCCACCTGCAGTTGAAAATATCAAATTTTTTTAACTTTTTGGTTGTTTTTTTCCTCCCTGCACTTGTGATCAGCACTGGACCAACTCAGGGTGCAAGCGCTTTGCCTGGGAGGACACCATTCCTCTTTTTTGGCTGCATGTTCATTGAATATCTGATGCCATTGCATCCCATGGGAGACACGCGTGGCTGAAGCAAGGAGGGAGGTAGAAGAGAGACCCACCTGAAGCTCACACCTACTGCTGCCTTTACCCAGTGCTCCCCCTGCCCCTCAACACCCTGAAGAGAGAAAGGTAAGCCCTACCTGCCCTCACGTTTCTCAGGGGCTCTGTCAGCATCCTCGTATCCTGTCATCTCTTGTATTTTCATTTTTATCACATGTGGCTGCAGTGGCCGAGGCCAAACGAAACCGGAGGAGAGAACAGGAAAGGCAAAAAAATTAAAACTAAAAACAGACAATATCTTTGTCATGGGACTTGCATAATTCTCCTCAGTCCTAAACTAGCGCTCAGAGTAACAGCTTGCAGATTAAATAACCGGTGCAGTTTGTTCAACAAGTTGCAGACATTTAATAAAGGTGTATTAATTAATATAACTTAGAGTCTAATAATATTAAAGTTGTAGCTGTGCCTCCTCTCTTGATGTACTTTGAGTGTCCCCTGACTGTCTCGGTTGTCATAGTGGGCATTTTCTGTGGGCTTTTGCCCTAATGAGTGGTAGTATTGATTATTGATTCAGGTGTAGTGCCAAGATATTGTTGATTCATCAATACTCACATACATCTGGGACTTATGCTGATGATGTCGCAGTGGGCGTGGTGGGTATCAGGAGTGTGTATAGGGGTGGGGCAGTGTGGCAGTGGGATATGTACGGTGGGTTTGGCTCAATAACAGATATTCTGATTATCATCTTAAGAAGGGTGTCCTCCATGTGGCTGGATCTTGTGTTTGTGTCTGTGAATGTAACTGCTGCTCATATACCCCATTCTGTTTGCATGGACTGCTGCTTGTTAGATAGTTTTGGATGTGAACCTGAAAGTGTATTAAAGTTAATATTTTGAATGGAATGTATTGAGGTGAAGGAATACTGCTAAATGGACACCTGGTCCTATCATTTTTCCTCTTCTCTTCTCTTTTCCTCTCCTCGTCCCCCTGTTGCTTCACTCTGTCCATCCACTGTGACGCCTCTGGCAAGCGACGCTGCATTCCACTGTAACGACATCCCTCCGTCGCAAACAGAAAGAGGACAGAGAGACGTGACTGTCCCCAGGTATCCCGCATGACAAACTAACAGGGAGATAGAAAGAGATGAACAAAAGGGGAAAGACCAAGAGGAACACATTATTGAACATGTGTAAAAATGCATGCTTTGCTGAGAAAATACATTTTTCGATCACATGGGTTTCAGTGCACCAACAGTAGGCTTTCTTAGTAAAGGAAGGAGGGAGACACAAAGAGAGAGAGAGCGAGAGAGAGAGAGAGAGAGAGAGAGAGAGAGAGAGAGAGAGCGAGAGAGAGAGGGAGAGAAAGAGAGAGAGGTGTAGAGTGAGAGTAAGAAAAAGAGAGGAGGAAAAGTCTGGAAAAGACAGTGTGCTGGAGTTCTGAGCTCCAAAAACATTTGGCAGCATCGTCTATTTCGCTGGCTCACGGCAAGAAAAGTCAACTGGATATACCTGTGTGTGTGTGTGTGTGTGTGTGTGTGTGTGCACGTGCAGCCACACATGCATGCTCCTAGGTGACCGAATCTATGTGGGTATCAAAGTGTGTTACACCATCCTTCAAGGGGAGTGGGTGAATGGATACACACTAAAGTGTGAACTCTCCCCCCTGGCAGTGAAGTACAACAGGAGTTTATCAGGTCTGCAAAGCTACTGGTGCGCAGCAGCAGTGTCTGCTTTACTGTTCAAAGTAGCATTTTCTCATAAAGTTTCGGGCCTCTCTTATTGACTCAGTTGTTTCCAGTCAGCTTCCCACCCTTTCTTTGTTTCTATTAAAGTACCTATAGGTCAGGAGATTTATTCCCCTCTCTGCATCACGAGCCTTTTTCTTGGCATGTATTCCCATGCCTGGCACATGCATCATGGCAACATTGTGCTGTAACCATGGCAACCTCTTGCCACTGACTGGGACTCTCTGTTCTCCAGTGGGTGGCAACCGGTCACTTACTTTGACACTGGTGGCTACGAGCGCTTCAAGTGTGTTTGTGCGTGCAGTACATCATTTAACCACAACCAACAGCCTCCAACCAGCCGCCCATTCAGGCTTTTGATACAAAGGGCTGAAGCGCGACCAACCATACACAAACAACAGTCACGCCGAATGCACAGCGGCACACACAGCATACTTTATGCCCTGTGCAATACAAACACCTACATGGATTTTACACTCCTCACACACACACACATTCCAAACAGATGAACACGCTCAGACAGCCAAACCGCCTGTTCATTTGGAGCTGAGGCTCTCGCGCCCCACTGTTACTTTATAGGCCAGAACATGTTGAAGTTGGGACTTTTAAAGCTCTAAACTCAACACCAGCTCTCTCCTTTTTTTTTTAAATTCTTTGAGGATAAGTCTTGCTCTGATGTCAAGGTGAAAGAACAAGGTCTTCTCTGTAGATCTGTACGCTTTTTGGGGAGATTTCATCCTCATTAGGGCAGCACGAGGGAGAGACCGAGTGAAATCTGAGGCTCAGATCAGATGCTTGAAAATCTCTCATTCCTGCTTCATCAAAGAAAGACAGATCGAGTGGATTCATACTCTCCCTAGGGATCTAAAATATTTTTTTAACTGAAGTTATAGGAGCTCCCTCTGCCTTGATGCCTTTTCTGTTTCTCACTCCTCTTGGGCTTTGTCTACACTTTGTTGCCACAAGGAGGCAGAATACCAGGCAGTTCACTGTCACACAAGCAGACACAAACACATGCCATCTTGTAGTGAAGAGAAAACCTGTTGCTGTCTTTATGACTGCTTTATTGAGAAAGTTTGAGTTTTATTCTCACAAATCAAATTTTACAATAAATAATCACCTCACATCGATAACATTCGAGGTAGTTTCTTAGTCCTCTTTTACTCTTCCATCATCATGATTTAGAGATTCAGTATTTAAAAACCTAGTGTCTGTAGTGTCCTTTAATAAAGCCACTTTAACAAATTTCTCAAAATATTAATCTGTCACTTGCATGTGTGTGATACTTCCCGGAATTGTACTGCCTAATGACTTTCAGTGTGTTTTTGTGAATGCTTTTGCATGTGGGCGTGTGTGTGTGTGTGTGTGTGTGCGCGCATGTGTGCTTGTACTTGAGTGCACATGTGCTTCCCTTACTCTTAGTCCGATGCCCGTGCTAGCAGGAAATGAAGGAGAATGCCACTCATTCTCAAGGAAAAGCAAACGCCCACTTATTCCTTTACTTCCCTGGAACCCAAACACCTTCAGAACACACACACACACACACACAGACACACACAGACACACACGCACACACACACACACAGACACACACGCACACACACACACACGCACGCACACACACACGCACACACATTTCCCCTTTTGTTTCATAGGTGCTTTGGCTTAAAGAGGAAAGAGTGTGACAGGGCACTCCTTTTAATGGCTTCACCAACAAGAGTCTGTTTTCTTTTAAGCCAGAAGACCTGTAATTACAGCCACACACACACATACTGTACGTGCCCACACTCTTCACCACGTAATATAATGCATGCTAACTGATGCCGCTGATATACTGAATAAAGAATTGCAGTGAAGGGCGGTGGAAACAGAATACAGTACAGGCCCTGGTCCTAATCAGAGCCTGGACCGTAAGATTCAAGATTAATAGGCTGGATTTATTTTTCGGCTGAACGGGGCAGAAGAAAAAGATATATTTCTGCATGCAGATGCATGAAGATTTGCATCTTGTCTCCCTTTACTTCCATTTTGCCTCATGTGTTTATACTCTTTAAAGCTTGTTTGCACATCGCCAGTAGTCATCTTGGCCTGGACACGCAGCTGATATATGTGGAAGCCAGTCAGCTATATGGCAGATAATGAATCTGCACAAACATACGGCCCTCCAGAGTGGATGCCGCAGCATAGTTATTAATCAGGGCCTTGTATTGAAGGACATTGTTTTGGCTCTCAGCTCTGTACGAGCCCTGAATAACAGCAGAGTACAGTAGGAGGAGGAGGAAAACAAAACACTGTAGAAAACGTTCTATTATTCTAATTCTGTTCTCAAATTTTGGCAACTTAACGTTTTTATTTTTCTCTCTCTGTCACTCTCCTATTCATTTGTCTATCTGTGTTTATCTGTTTCCCACTTGCTCCTTCGTTCTTTCATAACTGTGTCTGGACTAGAGGGAGTTTTTCCACAGGGCTGGCAGCAACAGGGGCCCAGAGAGAGAGAGAGACAGGGAGCGCAAGCAATGGGGAGGCTTGGCAGACGCCCCTTGTTATTTTCCCTCTGCCTCCCATAGACTCTGTCAGCAGTGGCTCAGTCATAGCACGGCCTCTGAGCTCAGAGGGGCTCGACAACATGCCCTCTTCAGCTATCAGAGGGAACTCATCACAGGCACGCTTCGGAGACAGAAGTACTTTCATCACTGCGTTGCCACTTTTTGTCCTTCCAACATTCTCCTTTCGTCTTGTCTTTGTTTTAGTTACCCGAACTTGTTCCCCTTTTCCATCCTTTGCATCATTTTCTACTGTTATAGAAAACAAATCATCTTCTCAAACCCTGAATCTTCCGTTGGCTTAAACTAAAACCCCTGTGGTAAAGCAACCTTCTTCTCCAATGCCAGACATTGCTTTCAGTCAGTGAGGCCTGAACAAGGCGCAACAACCAAGTCTCGGACAAAACACATATTGAGCAATGCTTCCTGGAGTTAAATCGATGTTTTTCCAATAGTGTGCCGGAGCTTTTTTGGGACGACGGCGCGTGTTTTTAAAGAGAATCCAAGAGGAACAAACAGGAATGAGAGCCCCAGCGCTCATCCAGCAACAGTGCTGTTCCTGGTTAATGAGATGTGACATCTCGAGTTTTGCCGCTGAAGCTGAGTTTTCTCTCCTTCAATGCTGGACACAAAGAAGCAAGAGTTTCCCCATGTTGCCTGAGGATGTGTGTGACCTCCCCACTAACCAGTCTTACTTTTTGGGTTGGTTTATGTAGCTGTACAAAAGAACATGAGTATACAGCACATGCAGGAAGTTTTATTTGCCTTTTTTTTTTCTCTGCTCCCCCTTATTCATTGCCCCTCAGTTCACCGTCTGGCAAGAATTGTGTTTGGGGCTTCCAAAAGCAGGACGTTTGGGCCAACTCTTAACAGGGGTCAACTCCTCAGTATTAAACTCACAATATCCCTCTTTTCATCTTGTGACAGATGTACTTCCCAAGCCAACTGTTTATTTTTATTATTTCGCTTCAGATGCAGGATGGATATATCTCTCACTGATGGGTCAATATTGAGTATGGGGTTGGAAACAGCTCTTCTGAGACCATTTGAATAGCTCCAGACTTTGTTATTGTTCAGTCTGAGCTTGATTTAGACGTGTGTGTAGGTGTTAGTTGACCTTCCTGTTGTTTTGGTTCCCTCGGAGTGGGATAATAAAAATAATTTTATTTCACAGGGCCAGATTTTCTGGAGTAGGTAATGGATGCTTACTTAGTGACACATTTATTGTGCTGTCACCCCAATCCCCCGTCCTCCCCATTTTCAATAGAAGACAGCTATCAACTAGTTTGGTTCAACCAATTACCTCAGAGTTAACCTTGTCACTGTTAAAGGCATAGTTCGACATTTTGAGAAATATTCAATGAGATCTATTGCAGTCTACCAGCATCTCAAAACCTCACTAATATAAAGTCTGACATATTCCTTTGAGTAAGCTTTTACACTTAAAATGTTGTAATAAATAAACAAACTAATTATAGTGTGGCAGGAGTTTTTTTTTTTTTTACTTTTGAATCGAGCCATGCTAGCATTTTCCACCTGTTTCCAGTTTGTGTGCTAAGCTAAGTTAATTAGCTGCTATCTGTAGCTTCATATTAGTCATATTCATATCTCATCTAACTTTGCAAGAAAACAAAATGCTGATTGTACCAACAAAATATTTCTAAAACTCGTTCAACATATTTAATGTTTTATGCTCATTTTATTGTTGCAGAAAATGAAAATAGGTCAATATAATTTTTTTAACATTTATGGCATATTTAAAGCAGCATGAATCGATTTTTGGCCACTTGGGGGCAGCAGAACAAGTTGTAAATAGAACATTGACATACTATCATCTTATAAAGTTGATTTGGCAAAGGTGTTAGCAAACAGTTACATATGTAAGCCATTAGAATTCATTATAGCTTTGTGTATCTGTCCACCTGGGGAATGTAAGTCCAGTATTTCCTCTCATTTTAGCTCTGAGGCCAACTCCTGAGGGAAATATCCAGTTCTTAGGCTGTTGAATGGTGGTGATGCAGTCTACTGCAGATGCCCAACACATGGCCACAAACATCAGTGAGCCCTTTCTTTCAGCCTTTAAAGGCCCAGTGTGTAAACTTGAGTGGCATCTAGTTGTGTTGCAGATTGCAACAAACTAAATACCCCTCCACTAATCCCTCCCTTTCCAAGCCTGTTGGAGAACTATGGTGGCCTTCAGGTAGGGTTGTTTTTTGGTTTTGTTGGAGCTACTTTTATCAATACTCTGCTCTTCTAAATAACAAAATAATTGCTTCTAAAAACATATACAATTTAAAAAACAAATAAATTCAGAACAGGATTATAATTTATATTTAAAATATATCAAAATATTGTTTATTGAGCAGCAACAGTTATGTTTACAACAGTAAAATCACTATATAAAGTAATTTATATCTCACTGGAAACAAATGTGAAATGTTAATAGAATAAATAACATTTCTGAGTGAGGTTTATAAAGAATGAAGAACACAGACAAAACCCTCAGTATCAGTCATTCCTCTTATCCTCTGCTCTCCTGCCCGCTACTATCTGTGCCCCTGTTGTTTGACCTCCTGTCCTCTGTTTACAAAAAAAAGAGCTCATCCAAGTTTGCCTGCTGTGCTTGTGTAAACATAGCAACGGTGGCCGATTAAATTAGGTTTCACTTTCGTTTACAGACAGATGTATTGATAAAGTATTGACCTTTTACTAACAAATATTGTATTGCTTTTACAGTAACGAGTGTAGTTTCTGTCAACTCAAGTGTCCTTTACTTTACCTGGTTCACTTTACCACAGCAGCCTCTCTGCTCGCTCTTTACGTGTGTGTTTGCGTCTACATGTGTGTAGTAGGAGGAGCTCAGCCAGACAAAGAGAGCAAGACAAATGTGCCCTGCAGCGTGATAACAAATGACACCAAAACATTAAAAAGAACTAATACAAACACCAGTAACGTCGGGGCTTATTAATACTCTCCGGGACCCGTTTAATACCGAGTTTCGGAATGCATCCCCACCTTCACATAACATAAAACGCGAAAGGCTCAGTGTTCAGTTTGTCCGCTCTGGGCTGCTGTAGATATAAATGACTTTTTCTAAGCAAACAAAAACACTATGATTCTTAGTTTCAGGTAATTATACACTGATTAAAACATAGTTTAGAATATTGTATCCCATTGCTGCCATTTTATCCCCTAAACACAGGTTGCCACTTTCTGCCCAAAGACCTCAAATTTAGCTTGGTTCACAGTGTTCCTCAAAGAGATGGACTTAGGATGACTTTTGTTTTACATTATATCACCCTAGGATTCTGAGTGGTTTCTTTTTGAATTTTATTTGAATATTGTCACACAATATTATGCATCTAAAGATCACACATCATGCCTCCAATGGTTCATACAATCTTTATTGGCACTGCTATATATTTACACGTACATTACAATTGTTTGTGTCTCCGAACCTATGTAAAGACACAATCAGAAAAAACGCAACAATGTAGCTTGAGCTGTTACAGTATCCCGTTTCTTAGATGCAGGGTGCAGGTTCTCTGAGACTTTATGTTTAAATGGCCATGGCTTAGAGACTTAATCCGTTTTGAACAGACTTTGAGCCCATTGAGCAACATGTGTTTCATAATGGACCGGTCAGAGGAATTAGGCAGAGTACAACACAACCAGCCCTTCAAAGCTTTTCATTTTTGTAATCAGCAGCAAAGCAGTGAAACGATAAAATGAAAAAGCGACTTTGTGCTCATTACAGCTCATTTGAGGTGAACCCTGTGTGAGCATTGCTTTACCGAGTACGTTCTACATTGCGTGTGTACGTGGTCTTAACTACAATTCTCTTGTTTCTGTTTATCCCTACAATAAATGTAATACTTCCTGGAGTTAGACAGGAGAGGCAATGCAGTTGGGCAGCATTCCTAAGTGCTTAAAGAAGCTGTTGAAGAAGAATTATTTCATGCTCACAAGACAAGAAGGGCTGTTGCTTTGCTTAATAATTTAGGAAGAATATTGTACAAGTGGAGTAGAGTTACATGGAGACCATTTGAGATCCAGTACAGCGAAGGCTAAGATAAACAAACACAAGACTAATTGGATGACAGCCTCACTGTTTGCCTCTCCATCACGCATTTGCTCGGTTTTGTCTGTGTAACATAAGCAAGCATGCCAGCGAGTATGGAAAGATTTTCTTTATAAAAACTGGCAGTACGTATGCCAGGAGACATACAGCGATGACATTAATTATAGTTTTGCAGATCATATATAATATTCACCCTTTTCAATGTATGACTATAAGATTAGAGAGATTAGGAAGTTGCTGTTGGCTTTCGGGAGACAGCTGCAGTTGTATAAAGCAACACAGAAGGGAACTGTCTTATTAAAAACTGAGGAAGGTCACAGATTTACATGAGCTGAGTTGAAATCTGGATGTTCCATAGATGATAGATTGCAGAATAACAGGGAATAAAACATCTTCTACCTGACGTTAGCCATGCAAGTCTGTGATTGTTTGGACAACGAAATCTACAGAAGTACAACCACTTCTGGGAGGATGTTTTTTTGGCCAACTAACAAAATACTTAATTAGGGAGGGCTTTGAATCAATTACTACTCACTTTCATGTGGTTTGCAGATGGCTACGCACTCTCTCTCTCCCCACTTTTTCTGCTCTTTCCTCTCCAAGCCGCCAGCAAAAAGGCCTGCTGCGTAGCCTCATTACTAATTTGAACCAGAGAAGTGGTCACTTCCTAACAGTGGGCCCCGGCCTGCTCCGCAAGCCGAACCGAAAACCAGCCCAGTGGAGCCTGAGCTGGACCGCTCCCAAAGTAGGCCAGAAACCACACAAACCCAAGTCTTCCTGACATGTGGTGAAAGTGTGATAGGGATATGGGAAACATCGGGAAAAGGGATGGCGATGGATATGTTTGGAAGAGAAAGAGTGGGACATGATGAAAATGGGGATAGGAGAAAGTAGAAAGGGCGGTATTTGCGGGAAAGAGGCAAAGAGAGGTGAAAGCACAGGAAAAGATTTGAAGGTAGAAGAAGCAAAAAAGAGAAAATAAGCCAGGTCTGAGCACTCCGTTTGTTGCAAACATGTGGCGTCTTTGATCTGGCCGAGGATTTGAACCAGTGTCAACAGAAACATGCAGGGGCCGTCTGTTTGCTCCCAGACACAGATCATTCCTCCATGAATTACTCGGCTTCAGTTCGCCGCAACCTCTTTACTATACTCCAATGTTTGTTTACCCTGTCGGGAACACCCGGCCCATTCCTCAAGTTGAGCAACAAGCTAATACCCCAGAACTCCTGCAATCAGCTAAACTTTCTATGCCGTTAATCTCTTGAGGGAAGCAGAAACCTGGGTAGTTTTGAAGATTTAAAAGATACATTTGAGTCAAACAGTGCTGCCTTTATATTCCGTATTTTATTCAGCAACAGAGTCATTTTTCATTTAGTCCTATAATCCATTCATTCTACTCCAGTCTCTGTCTTCCATCATTGGGACGAGGCATGTTCTGTATCCCTCGTAGTCTGGAAGGAAGAGGGAGGGATGACAAGCAAGCAGAGGCAAGTAGAGTAGGAGGACTAGGTTGCAGACATGTTCGCCAGATAGTTACAGTGAGAGGATGTGTCCTGAATGCTGTGTCCCTGCCATGTGACAGCCTGCTAATTCAAACCTCATGTTGGGAGCAGAGAGACAGTGAAAAGAGTGGATTTAGAGGCTTGTCCATAGTTAAACTGCATCTAAAAAGGGCTTTAGTAGCATCGAGAAATCTAGTTTTTCTTAAAGCTGCACTTTTTAATATTTTCGCATTAACAATTGGTCAAATTACTATGTGTAATGTGAAAAGTGGTTGCTTGTAGTGACAAAGCCTGAGTGAATTATCACCCAGCCCTGCAGTTTGCTCTATGCTTATGGGAAATGTAGGACCTAGCATATTTTGAGCTTGTGCTATTTTTACTTTTAATTGGTCTCCTGCCAGTCACCAAACTCTTTGGAAGTGCAATCCTAAATCACAGGAGAATATCTTTAATATATTGTACATTTCAAAATATTAAAATGTAATACAACAGTGGAAACCGCTCAAAGTGATACTTTGCCTTTCAGTAACCCCACTGCTTCTTGCTGGCTAAATAAGGCTGGTGCTGTGTGCACATTGAAATCATGACGGGAAAAGGAAAGTAATGTAGTCTCTTTGAAGCTTACTATCAAAACGAGTTTCATCAGCGAAACCTCAGGCTACCTTGTGTAGTCTACCCAAACAATGAAAAATGAGAAGTCATGGCTGCCAGTAATGGAGACAGAAATCGAATGCTCACAGGGAAAGCACCTGTGTTTGAGGCCGCGTTAGAAACCACTATAGGCTACTGCATTTTAAAAACGTCAATACAATTCAGTACATATTGAAGCTGTCCATGGTTATAAAGTAGTATATTTACTACTTTATAACCATGTAATAAATATACAAATATCAATTAAATGATAATCTGCATTAAAAAAATCTGTTATGGTAATCATCTGCTTATTGTACTTAATTTCACCTGGCCAGATGTGATTACTATCACTGTATACATAAACATAGAAAGTTGGACTCTCCAAAGTTACATCCTGATACGGTTTGATTTGCATTGGTAAAAAACAAAAGAATCATAACCAGATAAATTTAAGAGCTATGTAAATGACTCTTTTATAAACCTTCTCTTATGGTGGACACTGTTCTGTGAAACCAGCTATCATGCAGGTGTGCAACATTTCTATTTAAAAGTTTGGGCCTTGTCTTCATTTGCAGTATAAAAACAGATGTATGACAACAACTATGTTGTGTGGTAATGGTTAAAATATCAGAAACACAAGGAGAACCATAGATATGTGTGCTTCGTCCCTTTCTGGGAGCGGATCAGGACATCTCGTCTTAAGGGATGCTGGCGAAGGCTAGCCAGGCGTAACACAGCAGGGAAACGCACAAGCAGCCATCCACTCCTATGTGGAGACAATGACAAATCCAGACCCCATCAACACTTGTGGGGAATGTGCGGAGACCCCCTCCAAGAGAGCACAGTACTCACTAACAGTGCCCTAATGAATTGAAGGCCTATCCCTGGTGGGCTGTATACGGGTGTGATCCGAAAACCAGGTTCGCTGACATGTCTCTCTGTCTTGTATCTCTTTCTGTTCCCATGCATAATTCTGTTGATCACAAGTGTCCTGTTGTTTCCTCTGGAGGTTTACTTGTTGAAAGGCATGTCCCAGAGAGCGGAAAGTGATGATAGTCAGATATCCTTCACGCATAGCTCTTCCAAATGACGTATACATGCTCCTATTGCGCAACACAATTTCACCATTAAAATGGCAATTGTTATGTTGGCATCTAAATGTATTTACTGTTTCTTAAGACCCAGACCTCAGAAACCATCAATGGAAATCCAAAGTCCATAATACCTAAAGAGATTTTGTAAACTCTGACAGGAAGTGGTGCATCATGAAGAGGAGGGGATGTACAATGAGAGAGATGAATTATATTTTTCTTTGCCACACATTAGATAAGCCGGTTAGGTGGAGAGTACGTGGTTTTCTAATATTGACAATCATGTTTGGTGATAGGACTGGAAAAGAAAATGGAAAATTAGGAATAAGGCTGCCATGACTTTTAAACACACACACACACACACACACACACACACACACACACACACACACACACACACACACACACACACACACACACACACACACATCTAGAAACACATATAAACACTGTTTGTATAACAGCTACTGTGCGAGGGAACTCTGGGTGCAGACTCCAAAAACAGAAGCTGAGCTGTGGGGTTTCTCACTGCTGCTTTCCTTCCTCATCAATGATAAACAATCAAACAAATTGGAGTATGTTAAGGGATTTACAGCATAGAGTCTGCATCAAGAAATCTGCAAATATCCTCCATGTGACACTCGTACTGCTTCGTCCCTACCCGCTACACTGCCCTCAACATGATTATTCAGAAAGGAGGGTGAAAAGAAAAGCATTAGTTGTATTGCTGCCAGTGTCCAACATTGTCTAAATAGTTCTCAGCCCTGCTAGACACAACATCATATTCAGTACTGGCCTGTCTGTGGATTCAATTCAGTCTGGCACATTTTGATTCCGTCTTCTGTAACACTGCCTACATGTCTTTTCTGTCTATTGTCAAGGGACAGCATGGCAGTGCTGTTGTCCATCATCTGCAAAAGACAAAGAAGCCCTGATCTCTGTGCAGAAGATTAAACTTTCTCCTATATAGCTGTTAAGCTCCATGGAAGATGGCGTGTTGTAATGTCTTATCTGGAACCTCAGCTACACTTCATCCTATGTCCTCCCTGCAGCTTCTCTCTCTATGTTTCACTCTATGGAGGGCGTCTGGAATGTGTCTGCAATCACTTTCACTGCATTTTTCTGCAACAAGAGGGGAGCCGAGACAGTAAAACAAAGTGGTTATGGTGGGTGGGAGCAGATGCAGAGTTGCAGACAGTCAGACAAAGTAATGGATGGTGACGTTTGTTGGCTGAAAAAATCATCTGATCCACAGAAATTAAGACTGGCCAGGACTGGACTGTTTCCTCAAACGTGTCTTAGAACAAAAACATCTTTGTTCTGTTGACTTATGATGCTTTGGGAAACCCACTTTTAAACCCAGATGGAAGGGTTTTGTCTCCACTGTCAGTCTAGACTCCATGTATTTTCACATCTGTGCCTGTGCGATAAGCAAATTGCAGCCATTACCTTGCGAGTGTGAGAGGGCAATTTGGATGAAGAAGGGTGTGTGTGGTGGTGGTGGTGGCGGGGTGGGGGGGACGCACACAAGCAAAAATGAGTCTGACCACTGTGGGAGATGTGGTGAGCATCAAGCAGTGGGGGTGGACGTGCTAGGAGAGGAGAGTTGGTTGGTTGGGTGAAAGAAGTTTGGCATGGCAGATGGAAACGAGGTCTGGAGCCGGCACACACTCGCACATAAACAAATACACACTCAGAGGACAGACACCAGCACCCATCATTCAAATGGCAATTTTAGATCCATTTAAGTAATTCCAATAAAAACTGCAGCCGTTATAATATGTTGTCCAGGGGGGGACAGAGGGAAAAGCGCGTCATTTCATTGGCAGGCTCAGGGTAAGGGGTAGTAGGAAAAGTAAGTCAGACAATGTTTGTTTTTAAGTCTGCAATCTTTTTCATGTCATTCACCCTCCCGGCTTTTCTCTGTGAGAGGGAGGCGAGTTCTCCAGTCTGGGGAAATGATTTAGTAACAGCAGAAAGGTGCAAAGGGTTTATATGCCCGCAGGTCTTATCAGTAATCAGTTCAGTTCCTCGCTCTATAAACTTGTGATATTTCCCACCGGAGTAGTTCTCTAGGCATGATGGCAGTGATGTCCACAGTTCTCAAATACTGACCCTTTGTCTGTAGCTTGTTGCCAGGAAACATTTCATGGGATGTCTGACCCCTGTGATGGACCTTGGCACCTTCTGCTAGAGCTATTACCGACCTAATGTGTCACCTATCATCCCTATGCTACTGTTGACTCACTTACCCCCCACCCTACCCTTTGAGACCCTGGACTACCCTCATAACAACCTGCTCTGAAAACGTGACAGACCAGGCCAACATGTAACAGGAAAGTAGGGGGGAGTTTATCTGTCTGCCTCACAACCTTCAATCTCCATCCAAGGCCAACAACCTCATATGCAGCGTTGCATTCCGACAACTGTTATTTTGGCATTATGTCTATTTGCACTGTTCTCAACTCTGGGCTGTGAAGAGCCGTCAAAACACAGCGCTCTCATACCATGCGATCCTGGACAGTGTTAGCATTGCAGAGTGAGTGCAAATACGAAGCATGGCGATGGAGATTTGCTCCTTGACTCCATGGCTTGCGTCTTTCCTTTTCTCGTGTCTTGATCCTTTGTCTATTTCCCCCAAATGATCCTTTGAAGCATGAAAATCATCCCACTTTTTCACCCAAATTAACAAAGATATTTTCTTTCTTGCATCTCGTATCTAGTAGCTATCTTACTTGTCCAGGTTTTGAGATGTCCCTCCTCCCTAACATAACACTGATGAATGGAGTTGCATTTGGGGTGTTCACAGCACTGATCCACCATATTAACTGTCTACATAGCTTCCATTTTCTTCTGATAATTTGGGTGAACTTACCCTTGAAACAGCCATGCCCCTTTGATATTGTACTGTATTACCATGGGCTGTTCTATGCTATTAATGCCCTGTAGCACCAGTTTTGCCCAACACCTAGATTTATTCTTCTTCTTCATTTACACTATGCCTTACAGAAATCTGTACGGAAGCCCTGATAGGCAAGTGTGAAAACTAACATTTTGACACAAACATGTTTTTTCTGGATCCTTGTGTTTGTTGTTGTAATACTCTTTGCACCATTACCCCATGTGCTAAATAAGACTAAACATATTCCTGTTTTCTTCCAGCTGAATTTCAATTTCTCCCTGCACCCTAAACACAAGGTATATATATCTTGTGTTAGCAGCAAGAAACTTACCAGGAAGAAAACATAAATGCCTTTAGTTATGTTTTGAATAACAGGTAGTGGTACACCTCAGCCTCTTGTGGTCATTGAGCATTACAACAACTATATATATATATATATATATATATATATATATGCCCACCCACCCTCACAATTGTTCTGAGGCTCAGACCTCAGAATATGTTTACAAATCATTCAAAAGCCATTACCTTGGATTCACTGAACACATATTAACCTGTTCTCCTTCATACGTACCACCTCCGACACATGTAAAGTTTTTATAAACTCATGGTTTGAGCATGAGTTGATGTCTCCTGTCCCCATCTCATTTTGTTTTGCATTAAAAAAAAAGTGTTGGGGTTTTCGCTCCTACCTCTCCAAACCTAAGTAAATACGCTGGCTTCCAAATCATACAGCATTGTGCTTAAGAGACGCGTCAGACAGGTTTTGCTTTTTCAGCAGCAGATGAGTGATTTGAAAGGAAAGAGAGGTTTTGTGGGTAATTTACATACACTGGATCGTTTGTGGGCTTCAGGCATGCCTTTGGTTCTGGATGGACGGATATCTCTGTTTGATGGCCTTCATTCACACATGTTCGTTCAGTAATGTTCAAGCATGACCTCACTCTTGAAGAGGGAGAATAAGCAAAAGGTGTTAGCATTTGCAAGGTGAGAGAAGATGGGCGACAATAGACGGAAAGACTAGACATCCAATCCATTTTCATTATGTAATGCATGCCCTAAGAGCACAGATCTCAGATTTGGTTGATGATGCTCTTACCAACCTTCCTCCCCTCTGCGTTGCCCGCTAGCATGGTGTTGCTCAACTGGAAAACAATGGCAGAAGTCCTCCATCTGGTTGCAGTTTGTATCCCGTGCCAGTTTGAGTGGGCGTGATACAGAGACCTCCAAGGGGCTTAAAACAACAACAGCTCGCAGCCGTGAAGGCTGGTTGCATATTTCCTGCTACTGTAGCAATAAACACACTCACAGACATGTTCATACACAGAGAAACCCAAGTGAGTAACTATTAAATTGATATAATTCTGAAATCTGGTGACTGATTGCATTCAGGGGAATGGCAGAATGAACAGGTATTGAATTGTATGGTGAGACAGTGGGAGAGAAATGTAATGGGTCCATGGCAAGTGCAGTAGTGGAATGTCCCGGGGTGTTTTAATGGCATTTGTCTCTCCACACCTGTGGAACTAATAGCCAGCCACTGAAGTCAAATGTCCTATGAAAATATTTGGTGGAATGAGAGAGGGGGAGAATGGGGCGTGGATCAGTTGGAAGGTTCATACCTAAAGGCTGGCGTGTAGTTTGGCTAACGCCTAGGATTTCCATTAAGAGGAACAAGATAATTTGCCCTAGCAGAGTCTCCAGCCTGAACCCCATCTCCTTCTATATCCCTGTTTCTCATAGACGCACACTGGCCCATGTACTACAGAGAAAAACACATGTGAGAGGCCTCAAGTACGTTACCCACTGCAGAATAACATTACTATCAAAAACTGCTATAATATTTTAAATAGAAAGTATTAAGGACACAAAAAGAATGCTTTGCTGTTTTGAAGTTGTTTACTGTTTACTGTCATTCTTACAGTACATGTGTGGAAACCATTCCACTAGTCATTTAGATGTAAGCATATTGTCCCTGTTGGACAAAAATGTCAATATTCCAATGAACATTTGCATATTCTCAAGTTCAAAGCACTTGATTGAGCAACGAAACCGAAACCCTTTCATAGCCAATGAAATTACTTATAAAAATGCATGGCTTTCAAGCTAAAAGCTATTTTTTGTAACTTTTTGTTTTCACCCGACAACTGCGATGTGCTTGAAAAGGTTTTATGAGGTCAGTGAGGACAAGACGCCAGAATGCGGTATGGAAATGGTCCTGCTAGCATTAGAGGATTGGTTGAGGGTTTCCACTGATGCAAACACTCCCCCTTTTACTCTCCTTCTGTCTTTGAAGTCAGTGATGGCAGTAGTAATCACAAATGATGATGTTCCCAAGTCTCTAGGGGTGAGTTTTAGTGGTTACCCTGGGACTGGGTCCTTTACAGTGCAAAATACACATGCTAGTTATTAGTTCTTTTTGTGTGATTCTACTTGTTTTGTAGAATATTCTTTGATCACATGTCATCTTATTGAAGCTAGTGGTGTTAGATAATATGTATTTGAAGCCATGCTAGCAACATGGCTCTAGTGATGGCAATGTCGGTTTAGCACAGATATTTCCTAGATGATGTATCCTAATGACTTTGGTGATCTCCTGACTTTTCCTTCTAGCACCACCATGATATTTACTTCAGTTGTTTTGACATTTGAATTGAAATAACTTAAGTAATACATCTACATCTAAACAAAACTGCAGTAAAAAGGGAAAAAAAGAGAACATTTTTGCTTACTGTGTGAAGAAATAAAACATTAACGGATTTTCTATCATAATGAACCACCATTAGGGCATGTTAGTTTAATTTACGGCTGTCAGCTTTATAGGGTGGTGGCATGTTAATTAATCCCGAATTAAATTAAGGTCACTGAAAACATCCACGTCAGACATCCTCAAATCTTATGAGGAAGAAAAACCCAATAAAGGCCAAAAGTGAAAACTTTAAAAAACAAAGCTGTGATGTTTCAAACTTGCGATCTTGCTGCACTTGTATTGTAAAATAATTAAAAGCATCAGAGTGTCCTTCATAATAAAAAAAAACCTACTCTAAAACATGTAATACTGACAGATCCAGATGTAAATAGCTTTCTCTTATGTGGTATATAACTTACATAGACCAGCTGAGTGACAAGGGTAACAAACATGATCCTTGAAAGTGACCAACATGGGATTTGACCCTCTGACCTCTGACTGACAAGTGCTTTGCTGGTGGGCAGATGCTGGTTGATGAATATAAAAATGGAGAGCAGTCTGGAGGCTTGAGGGAAAGCTTAACCATTGCTTGCTTTTACAGTGCTATAGGGTCACATTCCTCCCAGACACAGACTTTTAAATCCTTCCGGAGATGTAAGAGCGCGAGGTGTGACTGGATAACGGAGTATGCCGCGTATGTGTTGAGTATGTCGGCCTGGATGAGAGGAAACAAAAGCCCTCCTTCATTCCTCAGCCATGTTCCGTCACTAGAACAGAGCTCACGGTGGGCAGACAGAGGGCGAATAACTCCATGGATCAAGCCCTATCTAAAGCTGTGGCAAAGTGCCGAGCTGCCCCATACCACGCAACTCTTCCCCCTCACCCAGACTTTAATCTTCATCTCCCTTTGATATCAGAAACATAATCGCTAATGTGGGAGGAATGGAAGGAAGGAGGGAGAGCGGTAGAAAGAGGGGGTGGAGGTAATGGGGGAATAATTGGGGAATATGGTTTCCAAAACTGTGTTTTTTTTTTTTTTTTTTTATGAAGCTGAGAGATGTATTCAAGTCTGGAGATCAAACGGTGGGGTGCTTTTTATGTTCTCAGACCACAGTGAAAGAAGGAGCTGAGGTTTCCCGCAGCGGCCTGCTCTGTGTCACCCGAGGAACTGAAAGAGCTTTGCCTCTCCCTGTCTACCTCTCTTTGCTTCTTTCTCTCTACTGTCTCTCCGACTGTCAGTTGCTGGAAGTCATTCTGAACTTTGCTTGGTTCAGTGGAAGCCATTTAAGTCCCTTGATCAGTCTGCATATGATATCTTTTGCTGTGACGGTTAAAATGGCACACTGTTAAACCTGTCTGCCGTGTAGGTCTGTATTTCAGAATAAAACAAAAAAAAAGAAAGCATCGTATAAATCATAGAAGTACTTACTGAGTCGCATTTTGTAGTTAATAAAGTATCAGGTGTTTAACAGAACATAAAGTCTTCTGTGTGTAAAATTTCACAGATCATTAACAGGGGTGTATCCCAGAGGAAATTAAATTTTTTTTTCTCATCGATGACCTCACTCGCACATTTGCACGTAGATTGGAGGCATCTGCTTGGGGCAGGGCAAGATCACATGGTCAACATAATCTGAGTCACAGTTCCCGACTCGCGGTTTTCCGACCGCTCTTGGCCCGATGCCCCCTCACTCCACTTTGCGCTTATTCGCAAACTGACAACTTGTAAACAAACTCGGTGAAAGAGGTCGCTCAACACCCACTTCTCCCTCAAATCCCCTCTTCATCACTGTCATTCCTTATTTTGGCGGGTCGGTTTTTAGGTTTGTTTGGAGTAATAACACAGCAGAGACTCCCACCCCTGGAGAGTTCGCTGGAAGGACTGAATGTGACTTCATGGAGGTATACCTTTCCCTCTTCATTAATTTTCCATATTAAACCCTGTGTGTGTCATATTGCACAGAAGTTCTCTTGTGCTAGAATGGATGTGCAGTAATTAAGCTTTTCGGGACTTCTTAAACTTGCAATAACAGATTTTTAAGCCACTTGGGGGCAGCAGAAACAAGCTGTGAACACAACACTGACATGTTACACGTTTAAATTTAGCTTACTTTGCTAATTAAAGCCCCTTTCTCACACTCATGTGCTGACTTGGCCTGACTCGGTTCGACTTGACCCGTCGGCCCATCACGGTAGGGATTTGCATCTCTATTACAGAAGGATTACCCGCTTGAAGGTGTGTCTTGAACTGACGATGCGGTTGTCTTGAGTCGACGACTTTTAAAAGCAGCAAGCTGGTCTATGGCTGTGACTAGTGGTCAAAGGAGCGGATGTAAAAACGGCGATGAACACATTTAATTTCCTATAAATTCTATGCGATTAAAGTCCCCCGATATTTTGTTATTTTAAATATTTTATGCTGAAGCAGCAAAATCAGGACATGTTGGCTGTTCATCAGCAGTAACTAAAGACTGTACAGCTGAAAGAGAATATAAAAAAAGTAAAAGAAAGGAGAAAACGTCTTTCTCGCCTGTTGGGGGTTGGCTGCGGTTCGCCTAGACGTCATCTTAACCTGCTTGGAAAATATCTGGATGTTTAGCTGCTAAATGCTTCACTACATTCACCAGCTAGGACCAAACTGTGTCTGTTTGCTGTTGGGTGCTGAGCAGCTTGTGTACCGGTAGCATTTACAGCTGCCTGCTGCACACAATACAAGTAGTAATGTGATCTATTGTTGATATAAAAAAATATGGACTATTTTTGAAACTCAGAACAACAGCTGTGTCACCCAGATGTTCCAAAGGTCAAAACCATTTTATGAAAAACTCATGCACATTGAGCTTGTAAAGACAACAGCACCATTCTCTGGGTCTGTTGATTTATTTGCTCTGGATAGGCTCTAGCCTCCGCTGCCTCTCAGTGTCGCTCCATCCTCCCCCACAGCTCCTCTGGTATCCAAGGATGTGTCTCATTCTCATGTCTGTGGTGTAAGTTTTATTCCTCTTTAACTCTCATATTCCTCCCACCAATCCTCCCATCCTTTCCTGCTGCCAAGTGGAGACAAAGAAGCTGCTTCAGCCCTCCTTTGGTCTGGTGATTATCTAAGCGAGGGCCCATCAATCTAAAATAACTCCAGACTCCCAAGAATGTCCCCTTCTTCTGGCTGCCAGGTTGGAGATAAACATATATCAGATCCTGAGAATCAGTCCTTAATGAACCATTAGATGCATGCAGACTGATGTAGCCTCCCTCAGTCTTATCATAACCTCCCAAACTGCTGCTCCGTCATGACTGATATGATCTGATTTTACGCACAGAGCACAGATCCCACCATTCAAAAAAAGAAAAAGGAGTCTCCATCGTTTCTTTATTTCCACTTAATTTCAGCCGTTTGCCACATAATGCATAATGAGAAGGTTATTACTGTGTCTGGCCTCGCAAAGGTTGCATGTGCTGTTTTATTGGCTCTTGGCATCGCTGCAGGAATTCCATGAGGCAGGTGAACAAGGAAATGGAGTTCATTCAACACTATACAATTATCTGAATGTTTGTTGTCATTAAAAAGCTCTTTTTTTTCCCTCCTTCCTGATGAACAGCGCTCAAACTCGACTTATTGGGGAGTAGACCAGACACTTTTACAGCTCATTAACCATAAATTTGTCGTTATTTTTGGGAGTTTACAACAGTAACAGATGTGCAACTAATTCCTTTTCACTAAATTGAATCCTGAGTCTTTTGTATGGCATGCAGACATTTCAGATGATCTTAAAAGTCACATCCAGAATATGTTGTTGCAGCCAGCTTTTGGTCCCCCTAAACTGTCTTAGACTGACCATGTCATCCACCGCCGCCTTTGATCGCCCCATCATCGTTATATCTTGTCTCGAATGGAACATTCCTTTGTGTGTCTCTGATCACCTCCTGATGACTGCGCTGTGGAGATAAGAGACAGGGGACGAAAAGATCTGGTTTTAATATAAAAAGGAGCCCCGGTGAAATCAATCACACACAAGGGAACTGAACAGGGAGTCACCCTGATCTCGATTAGTGTCAAGAGAGCGGAGGAGGTGTTGACAGGACGGGAGGGAAGTTCAGAGGGAGATGCTGGGTCAGGGAGGGAGAGGGACGATGCGTTTTTAGGGAGGAGATATAGCGCTAACCCCTGTATCTACGAGGCACGCTTCCCCTGTCCTGCTCCAAGCGTGGACTGATTTATTCCTCTTTTCTTTAACAAACCAGATAATGCACTGCAGGACACGACAGATGAAAGGGACGGCCAAGACAGTCGCTGAAGTTATTTGTTACTTTGCACCATTGTGTGGAGTCGATATGACATACTATATTCCGTGGTGAAAAAGAGCAAGCAAACCTTATTATTATGACCTGTATTTGCCGATATCAGTTGTATTGTGGAGTTGCATTTATTTTCGAAACATTGAGTCTATTATATTAGCTAATGGTCTTTCTGTTGTCTTGGCCCTGCTGCAGCATCTCATTCAGCTACTTTTTTTTTGTTTCCTCCTCCTCACTGTACAAAGTGTGATTATTGAAGCTTTTGGCAAACAAACATGCTTCTGTCTCCTTTTCCTTCCTTGATAATTAACAACGCTGGACTGGATCACAAGAAAATCAGCAAACAGCACGCCCACTATGTCTTCTGTCTAAAATCAGGAATATCTCGGCTAATTACTATAAATAATCAAAATATAATTTCAGGTATTTTAATGAATATGTTGGCTGTTGCTCGCCAATTGGTGATATAATATATTGTTTCCTTTGGAAGTTAATTGTCATGATATTGCCAAGTTTACATGATGGTCTGTTTCTAATTGACTAAACCTGGAGAACACATTGTACTTCCACGAGGAAATGTCTCTACTTATTGAATTTTTATCGTTCATGGGTTACTGCATGAACCAGAACCAATTGAGAGTATTAGCTGGTTATTATTTAGTCTATTTCCTATTATTCTCAATTGTTTTGCTCTATTGTATTTATCATCCTGCTGCTGTAAATACTCAATACTGCCAAATTAGTATTAATCCGCAACTGAAAATAGTCCCCAACATATGCATAGTTAATTTCTGTTTGAGTAATGTTTATAAAAACTGAGCTTTTTTCAAAATAAATGTATATATTTGTGACCTATTTTCAAATAACTTACACATTCAGCAGGAACAATAACCAACATTCATGGATTGCTTGTACTACAAATAGTGAATATGACCATGTATGTATTGACAGATGACATTTTCATGTTTTGGATCATTGTGGTTATTTTTCAAACAGAACAGCCTGTTGTAAAAACATATAGTATAGTATAGTATGCAGTAAGCTTCAACTTCAACATATTATTTCCTCGCAAGCTGTCTGGCAGTCCTATAATGTTAGAGTCCTGACAACTTCATATCCAATTCATCCCAATAACCTAATGATTCAAAATATTGCAATTGTTTTTATATAGGTGGGCCACCTCTAAAAGTGGGGTGGCTGTGTTTAATTGTAGTTAAATTAGATAAATGCAGTGTCAGTGATGTGAGTCTTGATGGCAGTGTTACAGAGCTGCTTATCATCAAAATATTGTTTTATATTCTTAACTCTTAAATATGATTTTAATATAATTTATGTATATTCATAAAACAATTTTAGATATGTATACTTTTTTTTCTTCTTTTTTTTTTAAGTGAGTGTTTTGAGTAAGCCAGAATGATTATCTTTGATGATTGATTTTTAGCAGATCAATAATTGATACATTGATGTATTAAGGCAATTACAAGTCTGCTATTTACAGTACGTGCGTTCATATGATTATATCTGTATGCATTGTCTGCTTGCATGTGTTGTTCAATGTACAGTACAGTATTTGTTTATAACCTGCAGGCACACAATTCACACAGTGATACAGACTCTGAATCAGACAACCAGTAACATGCAGTAGTGAGAAATAGGACTGGGCATGATCCCATCCTCCCCTACCGAGTACCTGACACTTCCCAGAGCTCCTAGTACTGTCTGGTCTGACCGGTGCTGCTCTCTGGTGGCTCGTATAGCCTTCATAAGGCCTGGCGTGAGCCCACTGTATACGACTCTAACGGGACGTATTCACTCGGTTTTCTCACAGTTTGTACATAGCCCCGTGGGTGCACGTCAGCGGCCAAATAGCTTCTTTTATGTGTTTCATACTATAAAGTCAGACTGATTATGACTGTACAGATGTAGCACCGTAAAAGTCCCACTTATCACATGCTTGCTTCACTGACTAGAAACTTTTAGTATTCATTATATATAGCATTATAAGTGAGGGATAACTGGACATTGGTAATGTTTCCTCTCCTGTACAAGAAATCTGTCTTCATGGCTGTTACACAGATTTTCTTTTTTTATTACTTACCTTCTATTTTTTGTTTCTTTGAATGTTACAGCTTAACATTATCTTCACAACTATATTGACATAATTTCATACACACACACACACACACACACACATACACAGAGCCATGTTTATACAGCCCAGTGGTGGATTTTGGGAGGTGTGAGGCCAGAACTGGCAGTGTCCACTTACACAGTCAGTGCTCTTAGCCAGCTGCTAATAAAGACTTGCATTGATCCTGATGGGTGGGGTGAGTTTCAACGAGGACCACAGTCAGAGGGGGCTCTGAACTGTATGTTAATATGCGTGCATGAGTGTGTGTTTGAGCTGCTTTGTGGGCTCTTTTCAGCTGGCTAGGTCTGGAGGCTGAAACACCCTGCTGGGTTCTGCAGCGTTTTAAGTGAGTGATCAGTCAAACAGGGGCCAATGAACAGTTAATTTTCCTCAACTGTGATTCAAAAACCATCCAATGAATATTCTTATAAAACATACTGTGAGGTGGAAGGGGGGACAAGGGATTTCGGAGCACAGAGGGATATAGAAAATGTCCACCTACCCTCTAAAGCAGAAAAAACATGGTAAAATAGTGATGGAGGAGGGTGCACTGCCTGTGTGACCTGATATCCTCAACTATGTTAAGTGTACTATAAAGACTCCCAAGTGCAAACACACACACTACACTAACCCTTGCCTTCACACACTATTGGAAAGACGGCAACATATTTTCGATTTGGTGTCCAAGTGCTCACAGCATCGCTTTATGTCAGCTCATCCCTCATCCTCTGATGGCCCTGCGTCACATAGTCTGAGTCCTTGAGCAACAACAGTTCACATACTTGCTCATTTCCTCGTATTTGCCTTTTTTAAAGCACACATTGCATTTAGTAAATCCCTGTTACTGTTGACTGTCGAGAGAAAGCTCCAGGCTTCACGTTGGCATGACTAATTACAGTAACTCAAATCTTTTCTTGTGTCATTTATTAAGGAATTAACCCTTTTTTGTTCTGGTTGCAAAGTGAGACCAACTTTTGAAAGCCGAAAAGCGCATAATCTTTTTTTTTTCTTCTTCCATTTTCTTAAAAATGGAAGGGTGAAGGCATGCATGTAATACGATGCACTCTTGATCATTTCGATACACTCAAGATTGTTGCTGCCTTGGTCTGGTACGACCAGTAGCTTATGGTGGTTAATGTTAGCTAATGCTAGCAAACTCCAAATAGATATTTCTGGTTACTGACATGACTGAATCATTTTGCTGATGTAATCTCAGCACGTCAACAAATGTTACAGAATCTCACTTTTTAGGTGGAAATCAAGTGGTGGCGTCCTCACAGCTCTGTTTTAGTACTGCAGTTTAGTAGACAAGGCCACCGGGGCCAGTGTTGTGCCGCTTCCTTTAATTGTGGTGGCTTAGACTACTTAAGCACATTTTTGGGAATGTTGAATGACACCAATATAGAAATATTTCAAATAAAACAAATGCCTCAGTAAGACATGAGATGAACTGTGTTTCATAAATAGGCAATAGAGAGAAGAAAAAACAAGTATTTTTGGACGTTTGGGCATTGAGCCATATTTGTATTAATGCTAATCGCAAAATTCATCACACTAGATCCAGCAGAAGTCACGCAGCTGATACTATGGATTTACAAATTGATGGCTCAATATTTTATATAGGAATATACCCCCAAACCATGGTAGGGTGGGATTTCTCTCTTCCTGGTCTGTTGTCTGCTTTTTTTGTCGTCTGTCCTTCTGCCTGTGCCAGGGAAGCCCATTCAGATGGAACCTAGTCCGTCTGTAGTCCAGTAGCCTCCAGCACGGAGGCATTTCAGCTCCTTCGGGGGGATTTGACCAAGATTTCCTGCCCCTTATTAAACTATAATCTCCCTTCTACCGCTTTCTTTCTCCCCTTCTCTCCATCTCGAACAGAAAAATAGGCCTCCCTCTCTGTTTTGCTGCCAACTGATGTGTGTTTCTGTGTGTGCACGACCTGTGCACATACGTGTGAATCTGTTTCGGCTGCCAGCGGAAGGAGTGTATGAGATGATTGGCGGGGCAAACATCTGAACTGGGTCAACAGGGAGATCAAGAGCTAAAGCTTTTACTTTCTGCTCCCCTTTCATTTTTCTCTTCCATCTCCCAGTCTTTCTTTTCGGCCTGTCGTAGGGACTTCTTGCCCCCACCCCCCCCTTCTGTTGCTTCAATTTCGTTTACGGTCAATAAGGCTTTTCCACTGTCTCTTCTTCTTCTCCCCGTCCCTTGACACAAGTTTCCATTGCCCTCCGTCTCCATCAGTGGTCGCCTTTGACAATGTGATCTGTATTAGCTTAGTGTTTTCATGGAGCGTCAAACTGTGGAATCCTTCGATAGAAACAGACTACAAGAGGACTTTTCTGGGCTTTTCCCTCCTGGAAGTCAGCCCCAGCTACGCGCAGCTTGGGATTTTTTCCAGTCTTGGCAAAAAAGAATGGAACAATTGATGGTGTGCGATTGTTCCGGGTTTAGTCTTCTTATTTAAGCGCCCCGGAACATTTCTCACCTTCAGAGCACTGAATCGTAAATAAACCCATGCACACACACTCCACATGGTCTTGACTCCGAGCCACAGCCAGCAGTGCCTTTTGGATGAACTGCCACCATGAATATTTTGACACTGGAAATAACGAGGCTATGTTGCGAAAAAAACAAAACTTGTTATGAAGAAAATCATGGTTCCTTTAAGCGATAGCTTGTGTGGAGCTCTTTTCTTTGTCTCACTTTTGTCAGTTTCCTGTGTGTTCTCTGGCCTGTGTGTCGACATCACATTTCAGAGGCCCCATTCTGGCAGAAGCAAAGCCACCCACCCAGTGAAGTGAGAAAGGTAACAGCTACTTGGAGACATGGCACCGAAATACAAGCCAGAACGGAGACCAAGCCCAACCAAGCACATTAGAGCCCTACAAAGTCCAGCATCTGATCCTGGATCCTGCACAACACCATGCTATCCAGCTACTGAACAACTGATCACCAACTGTATCTAATCACATCAGGCTTGTCAAGCTTTGGATATCTCCAAAGGCAAAATACACAGGGCTTTAAAAAGACCAAAATACAAAGAGTTTGGAGATAAGAGTTAAACTGTGTGTTAATGTTCTGTAACATACGCTTTAACAGTTAGCATGCCCATTGCATACTATCTACAGATGGGGCATGTCTTTAGCTAACTAGTGAAACATTTTAGTAGGGTTGCCGATTACTTCAATCTGCTGGAGACATTGTGCTAGTTTTAAGTAACATTAGCAACGCTTTCCTGCTCTTTATTTATTTTGTGGGATTGTACACTTAAGCAACCCCAGCCAAACTTGCGTGAGAGCGTTAGGCCTCCATTACTTTATAATTCCTCATCCTCATTTTAGCCAACAAAATCCACGTCCATCAGAAGTCGCTTTTATTTATTTCCGTGTGAAATCTACAAAAAATTGTCTAAAGAAATAACTATGAATTGCATTATTATTATAAACTGACTATGTGCTGTGCTAAAGTCAGAGCCGAAGCAGCAGCTTACTTCACGTTGTCCCTGCTCACTCCTTCTTTCTCCCATTTTACCTTTTCTATTCTTTTACCTCGACATTTGCTGTTATGTTAATTGAGAATAACAGAGACCTGAGAATATGTCAGTACTGGTGGACTTACAGGGAAAAAGGAAACTTCTTGCTTGGCCAGGCCTTGGCAGCACACAACAAAAGTATTCACACCAGCAATGAGCGGTGTGGAGAGCGGGAGGTTCAAGGAGGAGAGGATAAGAGGAACAGGAGAGGGAGAGAGAAGAGCTGAGGGAGAGGAGCCGAGGCAGGAAGCGACAGGGTGATCGTTCTGATTTGCAGGACATTATATTACTGTCTGTCCTAGAAGTTTTCTTTCTGAGGTGAGGTCATCTCCACAGTGCCCTCTGACACACAGTTCCCTTTATGGTTGTGTTTTCCAAATCCATAAATCTCCATCTTTGTAGTAATTAAAACATTTTAACATGATGAGAAAATGATACAAAGCCAGTGATGTCCGTTTTTTGAGAGGGGTGATGTATTCTTTCAATGACCTGTCTTGCTGACAGTTTTTTGCTCCGGAAAGGTGGAAGCAGATCACCTTTTATGAGATTATTTTTTGTACTCTTTCCTTTCGATTACCTAATCAGCCGCTCATATTGAGTTTAAGTGCACCACCGGGTCAGCCGGAAAGATATAGCCGTGTCTGTCTGCCGTCAGACTCACTTTCGCAGCTCCCCCATACTGCAACTGGTTTCTTGTCTAGATGTTTTGCAGACTTTCAATCCAAATCCCTTGGCTATATCTTGATCTGAAATGCTTCACTGAAAGATGAGGTGATAGAGCATGAATTGGTAAAACAGCAGGGGAGCCAGACTGGCTAATATATTGTAATTAATACGCTTTCACTGGCCTGAAACTGTTCCTAGTCGGGGTTTAAGAGCATATATGGGTCCCTTTTTAAAACTCACATGCAACTGTAAATGTGTGAGGTCCTACGGGTTAATAATTCTGTGACTAATTAACCTCACTTTGACTGCTTTACCCTTTACCCCCGAGTACCCCACACACATACGCTTCATATGCACAATACATCAGCCCCATCTTATGATTAGCACGTCTGCTTCTGCACTTAGATACGTGCCCAGGGGTATTAAACGTGTTCTTCTGAATGAAGTCATCAAGGAATGGAAACCCTCTGTCTGACCTCTTCACTCATTTCCTCTCTCCATGTTTTCTTCACAACCTGTCTCACCACCTACACTTCTCCTCACATTTCCTTTTTATTCTCACTCGTTCCCTCTTAAACCACACCATCAGCATAAACTCACCCCTCTCTGACCATCTCTCAGCAAAGCGAGGCATTTTTCAATCCTGTCTTCAGATCATCCGTGGTAATTTTTTTACTGTCATCTCTTATTTTGCTTCTTCCCATTCACATTATGACGGACACATTTGAAAACCAAGGACGCACATGCTGTCATGCTGTTGTAAGGGAATCCTCCAGTTGCAAGACAACAGGCGAGACAGATGACAGACATAATAGGCCGCCGTGACAGATTCACAAAAAAAGACAAGGTTGTGATTGTATTCGCCTGCACCAGGCAAGCATCGCATGTGTAAAGTGAAAGAGTGCCATTTGTGTCATCTGCTTTGCAGATATATAAATATATCATCATTAATACTACCCAGAGAGAGAAAGATGGATGAGTTTTTTGTGGTAGGCTGGATGAAGACTCTTTGATCATACATTTCAACAGTTTTCACAAGTTAACTGTCTGGCCACATACAGATCTTTCAGTGATATAGTCTGCATGGCCAAAAGTATGTGAATACATTGCACCCAGACGTGACTGTTGAACTTGTCACATATGCTACTATAATGGCCGCTAATCTGATGCAAACGCTTTCCCTAAGATTTTAGAACCTGGCTCTAGGGATTTGCTCCCATTCGGTCATAAGAGCTTAAGTGAGGTCGGGCAATAGGTGATATGGTCGAACATCTAATTCATCATAAAGATGTTGGAGGGAGTTGGAGTCAGGGCTCAGTGTGAGGCCAGGCAAGTCCTCCCACACCAAACTCAGAAAACTGATTTGATGGACTGACTATGTGCGTAGGGGCTTTGTCATGATTGAACAGGCCCTAATTATTGTCTAAAATATAATTGTACCTTGTAGTTAGCTATTTCGATAATTGATTAAGCATTTAAGGGATTTATCAAGTAAAAATGCAGAACATTTCCTATTTGTGAGGATCTGCAGCTTGACTTTATCATATGTAACAGTGAACTAAATATATTTGAGTGTTGATCAGACAATACAAGCAATTTGATATCAACTTTCAGATTTCAGAATAATTAACTGTCATTATTTTGTGACATGTTATTGACCGGACATTTACTCGAATGACAGAATGGAAAATTTGTTGTGTATATTAGTGACTTAATATACGGTTTAGTGTGATTGTATGTGAGCACAAACGTGTATGCATCAGCATATGTAGAAATATCAAACAGTACACATCATGTCTCGACCTTGATTCAAATTTACAGTATTTCTAATGACTGCTTCATAATTTACCAATGAGTCAGTGTAAACACTACTGAGAACACAGGGGCTTTTATTGTGGCAGCACAGAAGGAACAATATTTTCCTGAGAAGCAACCAAACAAAACCTTCAACACACACTTTCCAGCCAGTGGCAACTGAAGTAACCGATGTGAATGCCTCATCATATATGCATTTACTTTGTGGCCACTTTGATACACACGCATGGACATGTTATGTGAACAGCCATACTGTTCCACCAGTGCTTATTTGCACAGTGTTGAGTATTACAGGGTGCGTTCAAAGCCACCGAAAACTGTGACCACTACTCAAATATTACGCAGTGAGCTGAAACCGGAAAGGTGTAATGGTCCAAGTGCCACTCAGGCTTAGGGAGGGATTACCTCATTCGAAAGCAGGTGATTCTCTAAATATAACCCCACACGCTCAATTTCCTCTCCCCCGTCACACACACCCTCAAACTCGGTAAGAGATGTGTGGCTCTGGCCGCCAGCATGTTGTGTAACTGTTGTGCTCACTTTCTCCCTGCTCACTGTTTCCCTCAATCTCATATAGAACAAGGCGTCCACACAGTTCAATGGTCAATGGAGCTCTGTGTTGTCTGGAAGTGATACCTTAGCAATACTCCGGCCTGTTTGTGTATTTTTTAAGAGTTTTCTCAATGTTTGTAGGTGCACGTATTTTTACTGTAAATCTGTAAAATCCGTTAATACTCAAATGTCTAGACTAGAGTTTGAATAATAAATGATATGATAATAAATTTATGATGTATAAATTTAGTTTATTCTTAGAGTGCCTCTTCCTCTCTAGTGCTGGAAATTCACTCTGGCTGTAAAAGGGAGGTCTCCAACAATTGCTTTGCGTAATTTACAAGAAGAGGGTTTTCGGTAAAGGAAGCTGACCACCCATGTGGGTTCATGGTTAACAGTCAGGAATGGTTATGGTCATGGTCGTGGCTCAGGTTTGTCAGAATTGGATGAATCAGCTAAAATATGTGGTCAGGCGAGACCTGTGGTCGTGACCAAACTATCCAACAATCATAAACCTCGGTTGTTGTTGTTGAAGCATTTGGAGTTTTTGTAAAAGCTGGTACATGACGCTCTTTCCTCAATGACACAGGACCCTCACTCTTGGTGTACCTATAATCGCTCCGTGGCACGTAGTTTAGGAAATGCCTGACAGTCTGGATCCACACATGTACCACTTAAGGGAAGTGGAGGCAGAGCACCTTCAACCTCACCTCCCCAGTGCTGTTGATTTCATTAGCGGGTAGCCGAGCAGTTAGGGAAGTGTGTGCTTGGCTTTCACTCAACCGCGGTGTCTGTGTCTCCTTTGCCTGTCTGAGCAGGCCACTTGAGATGCTGCTGAGTTTGGGTTTGGAGGCTGTTGAGTCTTCTCTGCGGCTCGAAGCCTTCGCAGATTAGTGTTTCAGCTCTGTTAAAATGGCATCCAACACATGTTCGAAAAAGACTGGATATGGTTTGTGTCTGTGACTCAGATTACCTGGCGGTTTGGAGACAGATCTGTGAGGTGTACTGGATGTGGGAAAGTGGGATGTCTGCCTGTGTTCATTATGTACACTCGCCGACATGTGTCTTTGTATTGGATGTGGGCATGGATGGATGTCTGAACCGACCCGGTAGGCCTTTTTGTCTCTGATCTTTATCTAGTCTTTTATTATTGAGTAATGCAAACCAAAAATGGTCCAATGTTTCTTTTTGTTTCTTCTTTCCTTCATACTACAGCTGGACAGCATACTGCAGCTATAGTAATATTTCATTAAAATACTGTAACATTATTAGAGCCATTTACATTCTTCAGAAGAACAGCTCAGCTTTAAAATGAACCCCTGGCATCTTGATGGTTTCCTATAATCATCATTGTGGATCTGCAGTGGCAGGACTCTTTGGACAGGAGTCAGACAGCCTCTCTTCATATCCTGTGGGAACAAATTACTGATGTTCAGGTGCAGTTTGTGAACCAACTGCAGCAAGAGTATGGATCACCTGCAAAAATGATGCAAAGAGACAAAAAAACGACTTCAAAGTGACACAAACTAACTAAGAAAAGACCCTAAATGACAAGAAAACAATGCAAAACAACCCAATAGAGATCCGAAACAAAAAGAGAGACAAAACAACGACAAATAAATTAAAAATGACAACAGTGGGACACAAAACACCCAGAAAGAGACATAGAATTATTACAATGAAACACAAAACAGCCAAAAGGACACAGCCTGGGTGTCTAGCTATTATGTAGGAGAGGTGGGGGCCTTTTATCCATCCATCTGTCCATGGATGTGGATGTCAGACATAGTGCAGTTATTTAACAGCTGGCTGGAAGTTGGAACAGCAAAGTGATGACTGTAAGAATGTCATGATGGAGTTGGCGGTGCGGTTGCCCTTTTACACCCGAAGGTGAGACTTTGCCTTACTTCCTCATTAAGGCTTCTTTTCTCTTCTGCTCTTTCTTTCTTTGTGTATTTTTGGATCTGTTACCTTGACGAGTGTGGAGATTTCTGTTTTTTCAGCTAAATCTGTTTCATATAAAGTGTCACTTGGCCTGCCAGACGAGGCTTTTTCACTGTAACTCTGGATGCTGCTCATGTTTAATGACTGAGGGAGGCTTCGATTCACCATTAGCTCCCCTCTCCTCTCAAACCCGGGGTTTTGTTTTGGTTTGTTTTGAATGGACCAATTTTTACAGGAAAATGGGGGAAAGTTAACGAGTTTAAGCATTTTCAAGACACCCGCGTAACCACTTACCAGAGCTACAGTATATTGTGTTCTCATGCATACTGCGAGTGGGTGTTGTGTTACGTGGGTGTACTTGTGTGCGAGTGCATGTGCGAGTCTCAATCCAGCAGTGGCTCATGGTGGCCAGCCAGAGAGGATTGCGTGAGATTCTTTAACAACGTCTGCAGAGCTTTTTGAACAAAAACATTTGATAAACAGATTGTGGAGGTCTGTGTATGATCCCTGTTCATGCACGGCTTCTGGGTTTGAGTGTGTGTCGCTGTGGTTCTCGATAGAGTTTGACGCCTGCAGAATGGTGGGCATCCAGAGCCGCCTGTTAAATTACATCTCCAACAAAACCACAGACCCCCATACCAGACGAGCTTCCCTGCCAGCCAGCCAGCAAGTCGGCCAACGACCGTACACTGCCCTACCAAAACTGTTCTCTCTTTCTCCTGTTTATTTCTTTTAACATCTTTCTCTTTGCTTTCCTCATTTTGCATCGATTAAGCTTTTGTGTGCACATTTGAGAGGTGCAACCCGCGGTACTATAAACAAGCATAAACATATACCGCAGACACACATGCACTTATGTCTAATGACAAAAAGAAACCAGAGAAACACTTTAGTAAATGACTGTTAAACCAGAATTTGACTACCTAGCTGTGTGGTTGCTAAACAATCACAGGCGTCGGTAAGAGCAAAGCTGTAAAACAGACGTCATCTCTGCACACACATGGTGGCAATGAACACATTGTTTTCTAAGTACGTGTGAGTTGAAGTCTGTTGCGGACTCCCAGATTACTCGCAGTCCCTGCTTCCAATTAACTGCAGTGTAGAATTTGATGTAATTTTCTAATTAGAAAATGTCCGATAGCTTTTAAATGAGAAAAACGTCAACTCGTGTTTGGGTAACTGCTGTTCCACGTTGTAAACTTTCAGAGTGAACTCTCCTGTCAATGTCGCAATCCAAACTAAGTCCAAATCTGCAGAGAATAGCAAACTAGCAAGTACACACACACACACACAAACTCACACACACACACACACACACACACACACACACACACACACACACACACACACACACACACACACACACACAGGACGAAATGATTATTATATGAAGCAGGGGAAATAAAGGAAGGGATGATGAGCTCGAGACCGACTGCAGCAGCCTCCTCCATCGCTTTGGCACTGAAGAGTTGCACTTAATGCTGCTTTATATTAATGACCCAAAATAATTAAGAGGTGGTAATCAGAAATTACATTTGCCAGAGTAATGAAGTGTATCTCTCTTGTGTCTCATTCGGTTTTGCGAAATGTCCCCTATCGCTGATATTGGTGTGACTTTGCTGTAAAGTCCTGTAAGTCTATGACACTGTATGTCAGGTAAATCAGAATATCCCTGGCAGGTTAGAGAGAAACTTGCAGTTAACAGCTTTTCATAGCTATGCACCACTTTCTCTCATGTTCACACAATTTCCATGTCTGATATAAGCATGACATTTAGGGCCTTAAAACAGGAGCAGGCTGAACCTGAGATTCCATTTTGCATCCCACATTCACAAAATAACTCCTGACAGTCATCAGTCCAAAGACAGCTCACAAAAACAGCTCAGGTGAGAGTTCAAGTGGAAATTTAAGCCATTTTCACACATTTCACCAGTTAAAGGACACCTACAGTTGCTCACTTATGATACACAAACATACTAACCATCCTGGTTAGTATGTTGGTGGTTTCCTGTTCGCACCTGACCACGGTTATGAAAATATTTGGCAGAGGGAGATGTGGTCATTTCTTCCTGAAGTAAATTAAAGTCAACAGATCTGCTTGCCACAGGTTCTCAGAGCCATCTAGGCCAAATATTAACCCAACCAAATACTTACCGCGTACAGTGTAGCAGCAGAGAGCATAGAGCACATACATCAGCAATTATGCTCACGTTATGTTATATTTGTACATGTGTGTGTGCAACTCATGTTTGGACATATGAAATGTATGGGAACAGTCTTGTGTAACTTATCATTTACCAGTAATGGAGGTTGTGCCTGTCTTTAATATTTAGCTGCACATAAACTAATTCATGTTTTAGTCGATGTCAGCCAACCTTTAGTCCACTTGTATTTGGGCATTAGTATCTTCTGCTTTCCTTACTTCTATTCAAGAAACATGTTTCCTCTGCTTCCTTGGTTTCCAACATGTCTGTGGCTGGCTTGTCTAGGACATACAATGCTTATAGACAAACAAACTAATAAAACTAAAAACTAATATTCACAGCAAAAAAAGATTTGATATTGGTGTATTACTTCACATTGCTTGTAGCCCACATTTCAGCTCATAAACAGTAAATGCAAAAAAGGTTTGTGCCTTGCAACTTTCAAGAAGGTCAAATATGTTTCCTCAAATGTTTGCTATTGTGTGGTCAATAAATGAGGAAATGCATTAAAGCATGATGGAAATATTATGATCCCTTAAGTCATGATCACAGTGGGTCTAAATTCCACATCAGCTTTATCCCATTATGCTCCCCTTGACTCCGTGATTTCTCCTTGTGAACTCCAATAATAAAAAAAAGAAAACGCAGAGTTATTTTGAGCATAATAACAAATATGGACCTCTTTTCTGTTCTATTTCTTCCTCCAGTTATTTTTGTGTGACATCTGAAGCCTGAGATGCTGGTGACCATGCTGTTGGCTCCTGCCTGTGTGCTACTGATGCTGGGAGCACGTGCTCTTGCTGGAGGCTATCCCCCCGTGGCCCACATGAAGTACATGCAGCCCATGATGAAAGGGCCTATTGGACCCCCATTCAGAGAAGGCAAGGGACATTATGTTGGTGAGTAATCCACGGGGTTATATGGGTCTCTTTTACGTCAATGTCTCACTCTGCTCGACATCATCTGTTTGCTTTTAACTCTGCCGGCCGATAGGGCCACTCACACTTCAGCAACAGTCCATTGGGGCATTTGGAACAGAATCAGGATGATTTAACTCTATAATATTGAGATACACTCCTCAGTGAGGCAATTTTGAAACTGTAAAGTTAGCAACGTAAAAGACTCTTTGACAAGTCTCTATGTCTCTGATATTAATTAAAGTTTACACAATAGCCAAACTATAGTTAGGTATTGATGTTTGTGTTCAGTTATTTCAAATTGAATAGTTCCCAACTCAAAGTTATTTTCCGCAAACAGCATACGAGTTACTTTTTTCCAACTATCCGAACCAAAGTCAGCACTGATGTGGATCATATGCAAGTCCCAAACTACAGTACAGTAAAGAACAGAGATATAACGACTTCCTAGGAACAAAAGAAGTCTCCAACATTGCGGTTAAATATGTGACTGATGTTGAGACCCTCCCAGGACAGACTTGTGCACTAAAGCCTCTGGTTTAGTGGCTCTCTTCAGGCAGTTAAAGGACTCACTGAAGTGTGTGTCTCGTTGCCCTGCGGGTCCTACAGCATTTGGCAGCTTCTCAGTTGGGGCCTAATGGAGGCCTGATTGCCCACTGTTTGCTGAGCTCCACTTGGCCAGTTGTTCTTCCTGCCATCTGGATGCTGTTACTCCACTGTTTATCATATATTCTTCAGCTGTGTGATGAAGGAGAGAGTGTGAAGGATATAAAAATAGATTGTATAAAAGGCTCAGGCAAGGGGAACCTGGGACTGGGACTGGGACACGGGGGACACGGGGGGTGATGATCATCCTAAAAAAATGTTCATGCTGTCATTGCTATCATTATCAAATTTTACTCAAACTACCAATACAAGCTCTGGATCAGATGAGACGCGCCATGTGTGAACGGAGGCCCCTTCTTCAAAGCAAAGTTCAAAGCAAACGACGGGCACATTTTCATTTCAGTGCCATAATATGATGTTGGACAAAGACAGACTCCAGAAGTTGGATTCAGAGCAATTTTAGTGTTGCAGTTAAATCCCTCACAGAAACATCAAAGATTTGCAAAAAAGAAGTTATGCTTTCTATAAATGGGATTTCAAAGTGTGGTAGAAAGGAGATTAAGATTTGGAGGAGTGAAACTAATGCGCCATGTGGCTCACATTAATAGCATGCCTTTACTGCCACCCAGTGGTCACATGTCCACATTACATCACCACTGAAATAATTTATCAATTATGAATTAACCATATACTATAATTAACAGTTCAGTTGATCTTTATCAACACATCTTTATTAAAAGTCCATTAGAAAAAGTCAAACAACAATACATACATAGGATCTTTAGATCTAATGTATCAGATGTAGTATTATAATTAGCAAATACAGTGAACTTCCCAGAAATGTATAAAACAATGTCCGTGATCTTATACAGAATATGCGAAAGTATAGAACATTTTTTATAGTACTAATCACATTAAACAAACAGACCACAGATACAAGATATAACTTAGCATACTGAGTGTAACTCAAAGAATATTTTCTGTCGATCAGTGGAATAATAGATGTTTAGGTAAAAACAAAGGTTAAAGACTATAATTACAAAAAACTTGTCAAATATCTAAAAGCAAGACATTCTTGTAAGAAGAAGGCTACCAGTCACATATAAAGGTTTTCTTGTGCAATCACAAGCATTCGTGAGCTGTGGGTTATGTATCAATCTTGGCGGGCCGGAGTCAGTGCTGCCCTCAGGCTTTGCTCAATAAAGCAGAGTTCAATAAATTCAGTGGATCTGTCAGTTTAAATGTATTTAAAAGCACAACTTAAGTCTTTGTCATGTGGAGAGAATCGCAACAAGTAATGAAGAAGCCATTATATCCTCTCAAGTGTGAAGCACCTTATTTCCCCTCTCTGGGTGATTTATTAAGGCACTCTACAGCTAAACAAACAAAGCTGAGGCCAGAATGCTCATTACGTACCTGAACACAATGTTTCGGGTGGCACCCTCGCCGACATAGACAAACTTCTAGTCTAAATGTGTTATAGGAACCATTTATTTGGAGGAGGACCTTTAAGTGATTACATCTGAAATCTCACAAAAAGTCAGACAGTAAGCAAAATCATCACATTTACCCACAGATTGGGTGTTAATGTCTCAACATATTAAAATGAAACACTTAAAGTGTAAATGTTATCATACAGAATAGCAATAATGACCACAACCACAAAAATAAAACCTTCATTATTAAAATTGGCATTTTGCTTTAAGTTGATTGCACCCATTTTGGGGACATATGATCACTTCGTATACAATATTTCTCAGTCTTCAAAACTACATGATGCAGGCTTATCACATGCTGAACATAAAAGTTGTATACGCACATAACTAGACTCATATAGCACTATGACCCATGTGCTGTTTAGTGTATTAAGCTTTTTTTCTCATCATTGTGTTAGATTTCAAATGAGCTCTAAAAGGCTGCATTCTCATTAAGTGCCAGCAGGGGGAAGTAGTGGTCTGTGGTTACATTAGGGTAAATAATGGGATTTCCAACTTTCATTTCCCTGCAAGTTTATTACAAGGCAGAGAAAAGAGTATGTTTTCACCTATGTCATTTATTGCTGTTGGTGTATTGACAGATCCAAGGTTTGAGAGATCATGTGTCACAGAACACTGTTTTTGGATATGGTTAGAAAATGAGGATGAATTACTTTTCCACAAGTGAATCTTGGCTTTCATTAGGGTAGGCTCACTGAAGCAGGGGTCAGTTCTTTAATTCACTGCAAGTTTGTTGGACAGAGATCCAAACATACACTATGCAGTTTAAAATATGGATACTTGTCATTTGTGCTTTCTTATAAAAAGAATACAAGGTGAGCTACACTCTAGCCATCAGACCTATAGGCGAGGTGTTGTTGAGATGAGGAACAGCAAACCTTATGACATTTTGTGATTGGAGTGTTCTGCAGACCAGGCCTGTGTTTCAGCTCTATGTGTTCTTGCTGTGCTCTGCTTCACTCAGCTAAGAAATAATAATGAGACAGATTCTGACATGTGGCATACTTCTTTAGTCTGGTTTCCACTTTATTACACAATCCAAACATTTTCATTTTACAGACACTCTAAAACCCAAGCCACTCAGGTGTAAAACAGAAAAGTGAAGTCCTGTCTAATTGTATGATTACATGGATTGTTATATGGATTGGAGACCTGTCCAGAATACAGCCTGCCTTCTGCTCATTCTGACCTGTGATAGGCTTTAGCCCTTCATGACAATGAACAAGCAGTTAAGAAAAATAATTTATGAATGACCTGAATAGTCAGAAAGCTTACCATACCTTTGATGCATGGAAAAAGGTCATCGAATTACAAAATTATAGAAAAGTGAATTCAGAGGACTCTTTCCAACATGATTGAGATTTTAATTTTAATTTCCCCGGTAATGATGTTGTGATGTCAGATGTTTCATCTCTGTAGCTACTTAATTCATAATTCATTCTGTCAGTTGTGTTCACTTGACAGTGGACAATGTACTCAGCCCCCAGTTGCATTTTTACATCTTCTCTCTTTAGTGCCTCTGCAGCTGCATTTATTCTCTTGATATTGACTATACAATATTGACTATTAAAAGCTACTAATATCAACATAAAACACATCTTTTTAGAATTGGTCCATTGGCGCTTGCTCTGCTGCAACAGTCTTGATCACTATAGCTTAACTTTGGGCATACTTTAAAGGAACACATGTAGGATTGATTCATTGACTTTTTCATTTTGTATTCTTTTAAAAGTCTGACACCCTTACCGCTAAGTGGCAGACATGTGTGAAGTCCAGTGTTTCAAGTATCTTTAGTTCTTACATGACGATGAAGCAGTGTTTCCTTCTGAGTAAAAAATAGGTTTGAATATACCTCTAATGGTGGATTTCTCCCTCCGGGTGGGGACGCAGTGCCTGCCGCAAGCGAAGGAGTTCATGTATCTCGGGGTCTTGTTCACGAGTGAGGGTAAGATGGAGCGGGAGATCGACCGGCGGATCGGTGCGGCTGCAGCAGTAAAACAGGCGCTGCACCGGACCGTCTTGGTGAAGAGGGAGCTGAGCCGGAAGGCAAAGCTCTCAATTTACCGGGCGGTCTACGTTCCGACCCTCACTTATGGTCACGAACTCTGGGTCGTGACCGAAAGAGCGAGGTCTCGGATACAAGCGGCCGAAATGAGTTTTCTCCGTAGGGTGGCCGGGCTCAGCCTTAGAGATAGGGTAAGGAGCTCGGACATCCGGAGGGAACTTGGAGTTGAGGTGCTACTCCTTCGTATCGAAAGGAGTCAGCTGAGGTGGTTCGGGCATCTGATCAGGATGCCTCCTGGACGCCTCCCGTTAGAGGTTTTCCAGGCACGCCCAACTGGTAGGAGGCCCCGGGGAAGACCCAGGACAGCTGGAGGGATTATATCTCCCAGCTGGCCTGGGAACGCCTCGGGATACCCCAGAATGAGCTGGAACGTGTTGCGGGTGAGAGGGAAGCCTGGGTCGGCCTGCTAGGCCTGCTGCCACCGCGACCCGACCCCGGATAAGCGGAGGAAAATGGATGGATGGATGGATGGATACCTCTAATGGTGAAGCAGCTGGTTGATGCAGTTGGCTGCAGTGGAGATAGAAATTGCATCCCCTAGTTTTTTTTTTTTTTTTTATTGCTTTGACCTACAGTAATTTGATAGAATTGTTTTGGTTTCCATCAAAATGCATTCAGTACACTACACAGCTGTGGCTCAGGTGGTAGAGCTGGTCATCCTTTAATCATATGAAATCAAAAGTGTTTGAGTGAAATATGAACCTCAGGTTTCTCCCTGGCACTTTACAGCAGCCCATTGAAGATTTTTTTTACACATAAACATCTTTATATGTTACATGCTATAAACTTTCTGATCAGTTTTCCACTTCTTTGTTTTGAAATACATTATCATGCTAACAATATGATCTTCTCTTTTTCCAGATATGCCACCCATGATGGAGGTCAAGGGGGAACCAGGCCCCCAAGGCAAACCTGGACTTAGAGGCCCCGCTGGGCCAGAAGGAATTCCAGGCAAACCTGGACTGGGCAAGCCAGGTCTCAATGGACAACCAGGCTCTCAAGGACCTCCAGGTTTTCCAGGAATTGGTAAGCCTGGACTTCAAGGACTCCCAGGAAAGATTGGACCAAAGGGAATGACTGGGCTTAATGGCGAGGTTGGCCCTCGTGGTGAACCAGGTTCCAGAGGTTCTTCAGGGCATCCCGGCCTCCCTGGCCCAGCTGGCTTGTCTCTAAATGGGAAACCTGGACTTCCAGGCATGAGAGGCCCCTCTGGGGGTCGGGGTGAACCGGGAGCAAAGGGTCTTTCTGGCTCACCAGGTGAACGTGGGTTTAGGGGCGAGAATGGAAATGGAAAGCCAGGGCCTTCAGGTATAAGGGGTCCTCCTGGGCTGAAAGGCAGTTCAGGACTTCCTGGTCTTCCAGGTATAGGCAAACCAGGCCTAAAAGGTTTGTCTGGACTGCCTGGTCTTAAAGGTGATCAAGGACTCCCAGGGGAATCAGGAGAACCAGGAGAGGCTGGGGCTCCAGGTCTACAAGGTCTGCCAGGACCAGTTGGGTTAGGGAAGCCTGGGCAAGACGGACTTCCTGGAGGACCAGGTTCTCACGGTCCAAAAGGTGAGCCAGGGCTCAGGGGTTCTCCTGGATTTCCTGGCACTCCTGGTTATGGAAAACCTGGTCTGAGTGGGCCTAAAGGAGAAAAGGGCTATGGTGGGTTGCCTGGTCTCCCAGGGGACAAAGGAGAGCAAGGAATGCTGGGCCCAATTGGGGAACAAGGCCTTGATGGGCAATCGGGACCACCAGGACTTCAGGGCCCAATGGGACTCCCTGGAAAACATGGAATGCTAGGACAGAAGGGAGAGCTGGGACCACAGGGCCCTCCAGGACTTCCTGGCCTCAGAGGTGACCAAGGCCCCAGTGGATCCTTTGGAAAACCTGGCATCCCTGGGGAGAAAGGCATTCCTGGGCCCAACGGTCCTTTTGGAAAACCTGGACCCAAAGGTGATGCAGGGCATATTGGCCTACCTGGCAATCCAGGGCTGACAGGTGTTTCAGGGCCTAAAGGTGAGGCAGGGTTTATAGGAACTCCAGGACCCAGGGGCCAGTCAGGAATTCCTGGTCTACAGGGTCCCATGGGTCCCATGGGGCCACAGGGTGGCCCTGGCACAAAGGGTGAATCCGGACATCCAGGGCCTCCCGGACTGGGTAAGTTAGGAGAGAAGGGAACTATAGGTCCCCAGGGTCCTCCAGGGAAACCAGGCCCTGCTGGGATTAATGGTAACCACGGTGCTCCTGGTCTTCCAGGGCCCCCCGGTCCTCCAGGAAATGGCCAAACAGTTGTTGCAGGGCCAACAGATTCGCAGTTGGAAGGGGATGAAGTACCAGGGGACAGGAAAGGGCCTGCATACAGTCAAGTCCCACTCTCTGCCTCTGTGGCACCAGCCTTCACAGCCATCCTCACCACACCTTTCCCACCCTCTGCCATGCCAATCAAATTTGACAGAACCCTGTACAACGGGCAAAATGCCTACAGCACTGCTACTGGCATGTTCACTGCTCCTTTATCTGGTGTCTTCTACTTTGCATACCACATGCATGTAAAGGGAACAAGCCTGTGGGTGGCACTGTACAAGAACAATGTGCCAGCTACTTACACCTACGATGAATACAAGAAAGGCTACATGGACCAGGCGTCCGGTAGTGCTGTCCTAGAGCTGAAGGAGGGTGACCAGGTATGGGTCCAGATGCCCTCGGATCAGGCAAATGGTCTCTATTCTACCGAATACATTCACTCCTCCTTCTCAGGATTTCTGCTCTGTCCCACATAACCCTGTCCTTTCATTCATGTTCCTGTATTGGCACCTCAGAGCAGCCCTGAAACTAAAATACCTACAGCCATTACAGAAACACAAAACCCATAGGATTCTCCATATTATTGCCATCATCTTTATCTGTCTCACCCTCAGCAATATCAGTGAAAGAAAAAAAACTTTGTGAATGAAATATGGAAAGTTTTAAAAAGCAGGGGAAGGAATTTCATTCTGTGTTCTTTGTTTCAATGTCCTTCAAATGTGTGTTTTGGGTTGTATTTCATGATGGTGTTTTTTAGCTTATATTATTTTAATTATTATATTGTCATAATTTTATTGTTATTATTTGGTCCTTGTCATCATTGTTGTTGTTGTTGTTGTTGTTGTTTATCGGATTCAGACTATTAAGTGCCTTACTTTGTAATGTGCTAGTAACAGACCTTCCCATGTGACTGCACATCCTGCCCACAAGCTCTGACATCACCAGACCCTGGGGGGTGATTGGTTCCTCTGGCTGCAGTCACGTCCCCTTGTCTTCCTATTTAAACCGTGAATGGCAATACTGACATGAAGAGCAATGATACAAGATAGAAAATATAGACAGACAATAGCAAAACAAGGCATTTTGTGCTGAAATACTATTACTTTTCACGTTTCTTTTGTTTGACCTTTATGGTACTCTAAACAATTGCTACGTTAAAATTATTAATGGGATTGAATCTTTGTTTTAAGAGTGAGATATATATTTTGACAATTAGTTGGCATCTGTAGGGTGCTTATTTCTCTGCTTCTTTCTGAATTTAGTTGGCGACCATTTAAGATGACCTTTATCTTTTTTTATAATTTATTGAACTGTCCAGAAATGCAATCCAAGAAATACAATCCAAGAGTAAATATGACCTCACAGTATTCGACTTTTAAAAATTAAACTGCCCTGTTAAAGTGGATAATGCAATAATTATGCTTTATCTTTTTTACTTTCAGGACAAAATTAATTAAGGATGATATGTATGCATACAGTCAATGTTTACATGCCATAGAATAGATACTGAGAGCAACCGCAAAATGGACGGTTAGGACATAACTCAAGCTGGATTAATGGCCCGTTTCCTTGTATTGATCCCGTTTTTCACATTTGCACGGTGTCGCAGGCATCCTCTTCAGACGCTCTAACAATGACATCACTGCTTTCTAATGGTAAACTACCTATTTAGAAATGTAGTATCACATTAACATTCAAAGTGAGCAATCTCTGCTGCCACACTATGAAAGCCCCATTTCTGACCACATATTTGCAAAATATGTGACGATGCTGACTGTCAGGGATGCAAATGGTTGACAAACAAAATACATCCACTTCTTCCCTCAATGCCAGTTTCTATGCAACTTGTTGTTGCTGGGCAAATGAGAGCAATTCTGAATAATTGGGTGAAGAAAATAGTTTTTTATTAATTAACAAAAAACTTTGTATCTAAAATAGCATAATTATTGTTTTGCTTCATGGAACATCTGTGGCTAAAAGGACAAGATGTCTCTCAGAACCGAATAATGTAAAAAATATACAGCCAGAAATGAGAATCAATCTGCATTCACTCCATGAATAAGTAAAGGGACTGACTGAGGCCCACAGGTTGTGAAATACAGGTTGTGTAACATTTAACAACCCCCTGCCAGATTTCTGGGAGAGGTGGTGGGCCAGAGGTGAGAGTGGTGTATTTACTCATTTCTGTTGGATGAGGCATTAAGGATACATGCTGTGTGTGTATGCGTGTGCTTGTATGTTCTGGTAAATATACCCTTCTGTCTGTCATTATGTCAACATACGTGTGTGTGTGTGTGTGTGTGTGTGTGTGTGTGTGTGTGTAGTTCACATTGTCCCCCTGGCATTCAGGTCATGAACACTTCAGCGAGGATAATCACAAACTTGAATGAAGTTACAAACCCTGAGGAAGAGCTTACAGTCCTGTTAATGTTCCACACGTATTCTGACTCCAAAATCTCTCAGCCTGCTATGGGCTTTTAAGAAGAATTCACACGCTGCAAAGTAAGGGAACAAGTTATAAAATGAGTGAAGGTAATGAGTAGATTATGGGAGATCAACAACATAATGAAGACAACATTTACGAAACATAAATTACTGGTTGACACTGAACACTTTTGACTATTTTGCATATTGGTCCAATGAGTGGCATACTGGTGTGCAACATTTGTTGAGTTGTACCAAGTCATGAACAGAAAAAAAAACACGACACTCTGGGGAAGTGTGCAACAATCTTTTATCATGGTTGCAGTTACATAAGAGAGTTGATTTGGGCAACATTGAGAAAAGTAGCTTATATTCCCGACCGATTACCGCGCCTTTACTTATGCCGCCCAAACGCTATCATTACACTGAATTTAGGACGACCTTGCATCTTGATGGAGGATTGGGCCAAATATTGAGCTTTGCCATCAGAATAAATGTCGTATAGAATGTTTCTATAAATCATCTACCATGCTGCGTCACTGTACATAAACAGTAACTCTTCTGGGAAAGCAGTTCTAGGATAAGGCCTAATCAGTATTTTAAGTCTATGTAATGCAAACAGTGCACTTGTTCTTGCCTTCTCCTTCTCATAACATGAAAACACCTACAACTGCTACGCATTATTATTGTCATGTGAGTCTACAAGACCGTCCAAGGCTCGTTGTGTACTGTATGTCGCCTTTTTTTGTCGCCTTCTATTTTTGGACATATGAAATGGTGATGTGAGTTACATGTGGCTATAACTCTCTGTCCTTGTGCTTTGCTTGCAGAGTTTGCCCTGTGTGCAAATCAGTCAACGAGTGTCAGTAAGATTCATGTACCGTCTCGATCACAAGTTGCTTTGAAGTGTGTTTTCTGTTTTGCTTTAAAAAAAAAAAAAACAACACATAAAAAAAAAAGAAAAAAAAGCCTTGCTTCGGTTCTTAAGGGATATTTGTTTGTTTTAGTTTCAGTAAATACAAACGGCCATTCCCATTTGCACATGAAATTAATGAAGATGTATTTATACATTTATGATAATTTAATAGGGATGCCAAAACCGACCACCGAAGCCTAGAACGTATAAATGGTATTTAACAGCATTGATGAGTTAAAAGCATTTACGACATGTAGTTAGCATTCTAGAGTTGTTTGTGAAGGATTATTTGTTGACTTTTATTTTCTATTTGAGTAATGTACAATGTATCAACTTAAAATATTTTTGTCATACAAGGCTATTGCGTGCACTCTATGCAATAGAATTTGGGTATAAAATGCACTCTTTTTGATCGAAAATGTTTGTCTGCTTATACAAAATCTACAGTACTTGATTGTATTGATACCACATCAATAAAAACCTTCTTGTATATTGGTGTCAGGACCTCTCTTTCTATCCACTGTATTTGCATTTGTACATATTAGTAGCCCTTAAGGTTTTAGTAAGGGTTTTTCATTCACATAGACATCTGGCGTAGACATCTGCTACAAGTAAAGGAATGAACACTAGAGGGAGATATACAATATAGTAAAAACAGCATTTCAGGCCACGGTTTTGACAGATCCTTGTTGATCTACCAGTAAGATCAGAGCTGCATTGATAGGCTTTTGTTGGTTAGTTGAGTTTACTTGGATAACAATTGTGTGTTAGTCAGTTACTTGGAATGCTCATTCATTGCAGACAAGTGTTTAACGCAAAATTACTCCACTGAAAATGAATATAGGCCTATTATAAACAAAAGCAATATTTGTCACAATTTGCCCAGTGTGAAGATGCCATCATAAGAGAAACACACTCAAAGCAGCAAAGCATCTTCAGGAACAGAAGGACAAGTGTCTAACCTTACTGTGCTATGCCATATGTATATATATATATATATTTAGACCATGTTTTATGAGTTTTTGTTAGATATATACAGACAGATATACGTACAAACACACACATTATAAAAAATGCATGAAATTTAGGTTGCAAAACAACCCATGAGCACAACCATAGTTGTGCGGTTATTTTCTGGAACTGTCGTCACTCTGGTGAGCTCTCGTCGTTCACCCGGATTCTTCTTACGTCGCACTGACGCCAGACCTTCATGCTGCATTCGAGTGATAGTAGTAAACGCGTACAATTTTATTCCGCACGTGAGATTACGACTAGACGGGCATACACGTGCTCTCATAGAGATAACTTCGTAATAGTTTTTGCTTTCATTTACCTTTTGTTATAATGAATAAATTAAGTGACACTGAGCCACATTTTGCTACAACAGGGAAGCAAAGAAGAGATGCGCACAGCAAACAAATTGTATGCAAATGTGTCCAAGTGGGCATTTAAAAAAACGATTTATTTTATGCTTCTCTCCAAAGGAATAAAAAATATGCCACAACTCTTCGCCAATATACTTTCCTCATTGTCCGAACATTTTAAACAACCTCAGACTCAACTCTGATGATTCTTTATTGATGATTCTTCTTGTAGCTGTAGTCCTTAGTTTGTCATAATATAAATGCATGGCTTGTGCTCACCGGTCGGAACCTCGCTGTGTGTGCGTTTTTTTTCTTCTAAATTACAAAGCACATACTATACACTCGTGTGCCGTAGAAAGTGACAGATTTCCCGGGTGTTTCCCCACTGTGTTGACTTGCCACTAACTTGGGCCGCCTCGCTTGTTACATTTCCGACCGTCCCTGAACGTGTGGACAAATTGAGGAGGCTCCTCCCCAACAACAGTTCCCGACCTCCGACGAGAATTCAGGCTGCCACATTGAAGTGGAACAAAAAGGCGACCTGGCAGCGGTTTTCTACACTCCCTCCACTTTCTCCGGGGTAGTCACGGGATTTCAATGTTCAGCCTGCTCTTTGTAAGTACATAACAACTTAACTAACTGTAACCGACCCCCCTTTTGAACGCGTCTCTGGTGTGGCCGCACACACGGCTGCAATGACACAGATCCGCAGGAGCCCCGGTTAAAAGTTGGGCTGCAGATCGTAGAAAGATCCGCACAACACAAGGTAGCGAAAGTAAGTTGGGTCCGATCAGACGAGCCAGGACGTAGCCTCGCCGACGTTAGCTCGCAGAGCAAACAGCTAACCATAGACTGTTGTCCACGTAGCGTTTTCACGCTGCTATACCCAAAATCCTGCTAACATTTAATAATACAAACCCTATTTGTTTCCTTCCAATTGCTGTTATCCACCCTCAAGTTAACGGGTCTTGGCACATCTCTGGACCGGCTGCCAAATAAAAGCAAAGTGACGGAGCGGAGCTAGCCTGCTAGCTGCTGCAGCTACGCTAGCTCGCTGTTGGGTTGGGGGCTAAGGCTATTTCCTAGAGTAATAGTAAGAATCCTCTCCAACGTTACGGCTTCAAGTGGCAGCACAGGGGCCCCTCTGGGTTTCATTTTTATGTGGTAACGAGGCACATTGTGTGTAGTTAAACGCCACGATATCATCCAGCACTGGACGCCGTCTGCAGTTTAATAAAATAAGAGCTAATATGACGCCTAGCTATACAATGAAGTCTTGGCGTACCAGTAAAGGTAGCCTCTCTCTTGGACAACGTATAGCTTCACGTTAACGTTTTTAAGTGCTGCATTTGCAGCACCGTTCACGTGTTTAAACTATAACCAATGGTTGTGATTTCCAGTATTTTCAGCTTCTTTTGTCGTTTTCTTTTGTTGCGGTGGACTCGACAGACGTCGGTGACGTTAGTTGCGAGAAGCTTGGCTAGAGGAGGTATAGATGGCGACTAAGCTAACTGCCTTCCGCCCTTTGTGACAAATCTTGACCCAAAGCATGCTTGACCCATTTATTTGAAGCCACATGCCGAGCTCGCATCTTACAAACGAAACGCGTTTGGTCGACAAAACCCCGACATTTCCTGTGTGTTGTTGTTGTTGTGGTATCTTGGGTGACCGTTTGTATTGTCTCTCGCTCGCTCTCTCGCTCCCTCTCTCCCTCTCTCTTAATTGTTAACTAGCCGGTTTGTCTCAGTACATTTGTCAGCCTTTCATGTAAAAATATAACTAGCACCGAAAGTTGTGGGTCTATAATTTAGCCTCGCCTGGTTTCTTAAAACGGAAAGCACCCGGCCATTTAGCCATGTTGGTAGAAGTGAAATGAGGAAATGCACTTGGGGAGGAAGTTGACTCGAGCAGCTGTGACACTAAAGGCCGCAGCACATTCCCATGCCTCTCAGTTTTCAATTTATGACCTTCCTATGGTTTCATTCTCCTCTCTGTAATAAATGCCAGTGGGTAGCTAATACAAATGAATAGCTTTGAACACTCCTACCAACATGGGTGGATGAGTCAATGAGTAACTGGTGTAACAGGTAAGCTAATTACATTCCTGCTCATGAGTCACTGCAAGGTGACCCAATTTGCCTGCAGCAAGTTTAGAAGATGAGATGTGTTTAATGCAATCGGTTATCAAAACGGACTGAGGACATGTGTACAGTAGAAGTAGCAAGCTATTCCTGTTGTATATCTTGTATTTGTACGCAAATCATATAGTTGTACCACTTTAAGTAATGCTCGCAACAATGCCACGTAAAAAAAGACATGGATTGCACATATCTTACAGAATAGTGAGTCTTTGTGTTCTATTTACATTTTTTTTGTGGAAGTAGGACACTCATACTGGTGACCTGCTTTATGTTATAGTTAATTGACAGCCCGATGTAGAAATAGCATTGCTCCTCTCGGTCCACTTAGAGCACAGCCTGCAGCTAAAAAGCAGGCCTTATACAGTAGGAAGCCCTCATCCCAGAGACACTGCACTTAAAGTCAAACTGACATTACCTTATTTTTGTGCATGTTTTTAAACTGTGAACTTCAAGGTTAATTTTAGCCTTCATTTTGCTGCATCGTTGTTGGACTTGGATGAAATACTTCTTCAATTTTGCGTTGCCACGTTTTGCTTACAAATCATTTGGTGTACATTAGGATTGAAGTGTGTCATAGTTGGACTAAAGCTAGCTGCATGACATTTTACACAGACAGAGGAACCACCCATCTGTTGGTTCCTCTGTCTATAGGCGGCATGAAAAAAAAGGGCAATGGGGAAGTTCTCACCCTTGGTTACCGTAACAGAGAAAGGCAAGCCCAGTGTACAGTAACATGACACCAACTTACCAAGGAGGTTACTGGGGGAGAAGAACACCTATGTTGTAGCCTGCTGGCATTCAGCCCATCTATCCACAGGGTGGCCGCGAGTGTTGAAAGGTAGGGTTGAAGAGGTCTGTTCCACAGTGACTGGCTTAACAGATTTGGCCAATTTAAAATCTAGTTATGCCCCTGGGTGTCTGGCTGTGCTGAGAATGGAACACAAGCATTGTTTTTTACTGTGTTAGCTTGCTATGATCCCTGGCTCCAGAGCAGTTGTTGTGTTGAAATAAGGTGAAAGTGGAAAGCTAGGATTAGATACCCACACTTTTTTTTTTTTTCATCACTTTTGTCTCATTTCCAGCCCGAAAGTGAAAAGCCATGTGTAATTATGCACGGGTAGCCATGGGCCCCTTGTGTGTTTCTTGTGTGATGTGTTGGTTAATGAATCATGCCTGGCTCGGCACAGCGTTCGTTTACAGTTGTTGCCACAGCGCTGGGATAAAGCAAAGACACCGGCTCTGTAGTACTGGCAGTACCCGACAGATTGACAACTCTTCTAGATGCTGCTGCAAGGCTGCCTACTGAAACTATAGCAACAGGTAGGAATAGGATCCTCTTTTGTTATTTGTGTTTACAGTTACCTTGTCTAGCTGCAGCGGCCAGAGCTGCAGTTAGCAGGCGAAAACACCGTCTGTTGCCAAAACATGCTATAGTAAAATGTGTTGTTATTGTTATTAGAGCTGTTGTTTGTAGGCATATGTAGCTGCTCACCTTTGCTGATCCAGAAAATGTTCTAGTTTTGAAGCAACTATAGTCCAGAAAATGCTGTGTTATTGCACACAAGCCTAGTGTGTTTTCCTATTGCCCAGGCACTGTTTTGCTTCTCACAGAAGCTTGGCCTTTTCTCCATTTCCTTAAGCAGCTTATTAAAAGCATGAAATGTGTGACTACCTCTCACAACATGACCTCCAAACTAATTCATTGAGGCCATAATCTGAAAAAGATGGATTTTCTACTTTTGAGCTGATTTCAAGATCACATGGAGGGCCTATATTTGATGCCTTTGGTGAGGAAGTTGGATTTCTTAGTTTAGTTTATATGAGCAGCCATAACCCTGACCCTCTTTAATGTTGCATATTGCATACTGCATTTTCAGCATTGCTCTGCGAATGTTTTAAGAGCGCACCATGGCTCTTCTCTGATCTATTCACAAGGGACACCAAAATTCCCTACAGGAGCACTTGTTGCTACTGCTGAGATAATTGTTGGTATGGCAACAGGCATCCCCTGATGCTGCTGTCAGAAAGCCAACTTAGTTTCCAAATGTCAGAAGAATTGATGTCACAGTGGGACTGTGCATCTCTTGGCAAGAATGTGAGCAGGCATTCTCCTGCCTGTTGCTGAGGGTCGGCCTGAAACTTATTTCTATTTTAGATTAGAAAATTACTATGATTTCAGTCATAGCAATTGTGCCCGTCATTGACGCAAGTTTATCTCTCTGACATCTAAATACTCAGATGAACCCACATTCCAGACACGCGTACACACAAGAAACGTTCTCCCTGTAAAACTAGTTTCGCTCCACAGGAAGTGGTGGACAGTTCATTTTCAGAATGGAAGCAGTTGTGAACTGGCATGTAGGGGGAAGAACTTGTTTTATGATCAACTAATTTATATTATAGCTGTATAGATCTTTGCTCCACCTGCTAATTTCTTGTAATGTCAGTTTTTGGCTACACCCACACACACTGTTTCCGTTTTAAAATGCATATCTTTTGCTATGTTTACACCTAGCGTGCGCTAGGAATGGGTGTCATTGTGATTTTATCAATACTCGTATTTACTACTGTCTTATTGGTTCCTGTTTAGAACAGAGTTTGGGGGTCATCCCTAGCGTCCACACCACTCTGTAGTTTTAAAACCCCAAAATTGAGGCGTTAGAAAATACTGCAGACCGCATGTTAGTTTGAAAACTCTGGGGTTTCCTTGTAGCGTGGACATGCAAAAACAGGGACCTTTTGAAAACAATGACATAGACATCCACGCTTGTCCAGCGGCATTATCAGCCCTACGTATGTCTGAAGTAACGGTTTGCGGCTTTTAAGGAGGGCGATGGACTCAAAGCAGAGGACTTTCCTTTGCCTAACAATGCTTATTTTGTTCTGCACAACTGTTGTGAAGTTCACAAAAACTGAATACAGACGACAACAAAACCGGGTTACAAACATCTGTGTCTTGTCTTGTCAGTTTGAGTATATAGAGGAAGATTTCAAGTATCAACTACAGCCTTTTATTATTAAAGAGTCCAACATTACTATTTTCTGTGACTAAGCAACCAATCTACTTCCTGTTTACACTGGCATCCACAGTGTACGTGAATAGTCACGTGATTTACGTTTTCACGCGTGTTAGTATGGGCGGAAATCCTTTTAAAAATGGTGCTGGAACGCCCGTGTGGACGTAGATGATTTTTGTTTTAAAACCCTGTTTTAAAAGGAAAACGCATTAGTGTGGATGTAGCCTTCGTATTACTATCCATGCCTTGATGTGTTGGCAGAGAGGTAGAGGTGTGGCTCACTGCTGCGACGAATGTGTCTGTCGAGGCTGGGAGATGTCATCCTGTAGCCGATTTGAGGATTGTGACATGAGATTATGACTTATCAAAGGAGCTCAGAGATGGCTGAATATAGTCCCTCGACCCATATTCCAGATGAAAACTTATATAGAATAGAAAAACTTAAATTTTCTGAGGAGGAAGCAGCTGTATTTAAAATAACAATAATAGTGATACCCATTAATATGGACAGATGATGTTCGTAGCACGTTTGTATACATTGGTACAAGTATAGATTGCCATTTCAAACACTTGTAGGCCGGTGAAGTGCGATACTTTCCAAGCGGTATCTTTTCCCATCTACTGACTTACTTTGAACTTCATTGCAACATCATATCCGTGGTTGTTCTCAACAGATGAGTTTCAAGAGTCATTTAGTGAGCCATTGGGGAAATGTTTAATCGACTGAGGCTCAAACAGGTTAATGTTTAAATCATTTTGGCTCTAGGGATGTCCCAATGTAGTTTATTATTTAATATGTAATCTTTAATGCAACAAATAGTTTCCTACTTGATTTAATTCTATAGGCATAGCATGAAATGGATGACTCCCTCCTCTCCCATGTCACAGTGCAAAAGTTTTTTTTTTTTTGTCTCTTTAAGTTATTGGCTTATTGTCATAAGTGTCTATCATGCAGGTGTTTAATTTTGGGAAAAGTGTGATTAAAAGTGCAACTAGGCCACAGCGAGAACAGAACAGGCCTTTGTTTGGATATGTTTTCCTCTTTTCATTCCCATTTGTAAGGTACTAAGCCCTGTTCTCTTTCAGTCCTTTCCAGAGACGGATCAGTCCTTGCCCCCCCCCTCGCCCTCTCCCTAAGCGCTATCAGAGGCCTTTGATCGTCACACTGTTTATCTGTGCTCACTCAGAGGCTGCAAAGCAGTGCGATAAGTGGGCTTTGCCATGTGCGAGGACGTGCGCGTGGAGTGTTCGTCTGTTCATGGAAATAGGGGGGGGTTAAATATTCTCTCACCTCCCCTCTCCAGTCCAGTTTACATGGACACAAGAAGCCAGGACAAAAAGTACTCTGCTGGAAGATTAGCTCCTGTCCTCTGGGAGCGGAGCGAGGTAACCTGTTGCACGGAAGGATACCGAAATGATGATGTCCATTTAGCAAAATGCCAACAACACTTAGACGGGCAATAAGACAACTGCCACCATAATCTTTTTTCATCATTCTAAACTTGTTTACTTTTTCAGGAAAACAATTTGTTTTTCTCAATTTGTACAGAAACATGGACCACAAATGAACAATGAAAACACACAGTACACAAGCATTAAAAGCCAATAACACTGTTATGGTGCACGCCCATTTACAACAACATAACAAACTGAGCTACTGTAGACGAAGAATACATTGAGCAATAAGTGGCTTTAATCAAGAAGAAGTGCACATCCTAGCCGCATTTCAGAGCCTGTGTATTGACGACGTGTTTTGGCTGTCTTTGTGCTAAGAAACCACAGAACAACTTTTTGTTCAATACGTAGATGGCATGTTTCAATACCTAGAAGAAATGTTGCAAAAATGTGACCAAACGTATCAACGTAAACCATGTGACCTATGCGTTATTGCATGTTCATTTTTTTTAGAAGGTGGTACATCCTTAAAACAGTTTCCGGCTGAAACGAAAGCTGCTGTTGTAAATGTAATCTGCTGAAGCACATTAAGTTAACTTAAAATGGAGCACTAATAAACATGAAAAAAACATACCATAAATTTTGTCCTAGAGCAGCATTTTTGTTTGAAGACTGATTCGTACCACAGTAAAGCATTGCTGTTGTTAGTGGGTACACTAGTGCTCAGCCCTTTGTCAGTACCTTTTGACTCTTCGCTCCTTTTTTAAAGGAGCTGTATTTAACATTCTGAGCATTAATAAAGCAGTGGGAGTGGAGGTGTGATCAGAGCGTCTTCTCCTCGCTTTGGTCACATGGCCGGACGTGCGTGCGTGCCCCACTCACAGCGGCTGCTCTCATACGGCGGTAGCAGCTGATGCTGTCGCCCTGACCAACAGCGTTGTTGTGGAAACGTTCCCCCTCAGTTCAATGCGACTGTTGGCTCTGTCAGCCCTTGGGGCGACTGTGGCACAGTGGTGGAGCGGGTCGTCATTCAGTCAGAGGAGGATCGGCGGTTCGATCCACCAGTCCATGTCGAGACACTTAACCCCAAATTGCCTCCGTGTATAAACGGGTATGAATAGTAGTCCCAATGGGCAGGTGGCACCTTGCATGGTGGCCCCTGCCATCAGTGTATGAATGAGTGAATGACAGGTAGGGTGACATCGCTTTGAGTGGATGTAGAGACGTGTGAGCAAGGGTAAGTGAGACGCGGTGAATCTATAAACCCTTCAAGAGGTCTCCCGGGGCTGGAGTAATCTAACTTGTAGACAGCCTTGAGGATTTTTATGCATCAGTTGGATTATAGTGTTGCTTTTATGGAGGGTCATTCTGTACCCCCGACCTATTTCTAGACTTGATTGAATATAGTCCACCCACATACAGGCTAAAACATGGGGGATGCTTATTTATTTTTTTATGCAAAAAGGAAATGTATGTATATACTCTTATATTGTTGACAAAATGAAAAACAAGATGGCAACACTAAGACCTGTATATGAGAAACTGCTGTAATCTGACACCAAACCTTTTGGCTTACAGGTTTTTCAAGGTATTTTCACATTTTCCACATTTGAATTCTGGACTGGGTCTTACGCCTTGGTGACTTCTTGTCCTTTCCTGTCCTTTTTTGAAGTACTACTACCAAAAATTGGGACCCTGTATTTCGCCCTGTGAAAAAAAAAAAAAACACGGGGTTATATTTCAAACTGAGACGACCACAAGCCTGAGTCAGACTGTGTGCGTGGTTCTGCGTTGACACAGCTAAACAGACGAGAGCAGTTATAAATCATGTCCCAATTATTAGGTTGTGATTAGGTGGCTGGGTCCAAAGGGCAGGTAACCTTTATTTATTATTTGAGTCAGCACATGGGGTTTTCTAGTTTCACAATCTACTCCAATCCCTTGTGCTCTAATAAAGGCAGTGTGGCAAATATTGGCTTGAAAACAGTAAAGTTTTTAGGACTGCACGATGTATATCAGCATGTCATCGGTATTGGCAGATAAAGGCTTCAAAGTGACATATCGGCCAGAGATGAACACCTCGGTGAAGTAGGATGAATTTTTCTGTCTTGTTTGAACATGTTACACGAAACTACATGAGCATGTTTTACATAAAAGGTAACCTAACTGGAAGGGTAACCAACAAGAGGCACTTGACGATCTCTGCAAATTAGGTGGAGAAACATATGTGTACGCATCGGCAACCCGTCAAAATGAGCTGGAAAATATCTGAATATCAGATGTATCTTAAAAAATCCAATATTGTGCAGTCCTAGTTCTATATTTAAAAAAAGTGATGTCAACTGATTGAAATAATGTAAACGTCCAAAGGCTAAAGTTAACCTATATTCATCCTAAACTTGCACAAATAAACACAAGAATAACTAGAAGAAGAAAAATAACGTAATAAAAAAAATGAATTGTACACAACAAAGGTACTTTGTTTGAATTCCCCCACAACAAATCACGTTTATTATGTCCGTGAGGCTGTGTCCTATTGCCGTGAGTCCCAGTGTGCTATTTTGAGCTCAACTGTTGCCAGACATTAATCCCTGTTGCTCGCCTTGAAAGCTCCACAATGGACAAATATATATTCTAATTTTATATATTCGTTGACAGCCTTGGTGTGTCGGATTGCTGTCCATGGGTATTAATATCTAGGTTCTTTTGCGGGGGGGAAAAGTTTTTAAAATATCTTTTTGGAATCTTGGATAATAATCTTGATTATTTTACATTAATAGTTTATTGTCCACCATCCCAATACATAGACACACACACAGAGACACACACACACACACACACACACAACCTGTCCTACCCTCATGGTAGGTGAGGTAAAGGTACTGTTGTCAGAAATGTTTTGTGTAGATGTGGATCAGTTCTTCCCTGCCCCAAGACTGTATTCCCAGAAACCCACGTTATCAGAATTCAGTGAGCAAAGCATGCGGCCACACATCATCTCCACGACGTCCAAGTATCACTTTCAGCCCGAGGCTGCTGTTTGCAAAGCCCCGAGGTGTGCTCATGGGAGGCACAGCAACAGTTTAAGATCTCTGTTGGGAGTTTTGCATATAAGCCAATATCTCTCAATGCCGTCTTGTCCTGGCCTGCCTGGAGCTTTTAGTCTTGGTTGTTACACTAGATAAACTGGTGAGGCTCAGAAAAAGTATTAGAAGCTTAACTAGTGTAGCTTATTATAGTTGTGTGCGTCGGCGTGCGGTTGCTTTTTTGCTTGCCTGTCTGTTTGTCTTTGTGTTTTCAAGCATGACTGATGGTGATGGAGGGCTACGCTACGCTACATGTGTGTGTTGACCTGTCAACAGGCCCCTTCAGTCGTGCACCGTGTCCCCAGGGTCCATAGCATGCTTTTGTCTTTATTGAGCATAAAGTTAATTCTCTCACCTTGTGACCCACGAGAGACTTTTATTGTTACATTTTCTGACTTCTCAGACCCAAATACTTGAAACAAAAAAAATCTGTTTTGGGAGATGTTACTGAAGGTTTACTGTCGAACACAAGCGTCCTGATCGGTGGTTTGATTGTGCTACAGGCATTCATGGTAAGACGGTATGCCAAATATGTCAAACGTTTAAACAATTGAAAACTTAAGGGAGCTGTATTTAACATTCTGAACATTTACATAGCAGCAAACAAGTACCTGCCATGTAAAGATAACATGGAGTAACTTCTACCTGAGCAGGGTAGACGTTAAACCTCTTGTTGGTTTGACATAGCCGGGCCGGCCGCGCATGCTTTTAGTTTGTGTGAGCGTGCCCCTCTGGTTATCTCAGAGCCGCTCCTCTGCTCTGCTCACTAGGTGGTTACAGCTGATGATGCCGTCCCGACCGGCAGCACAGTGCCCATCTATTTGGAAATTACACATAACATTCAATCTATCGTTCTTGCAACGCACACAGGCACCCTATGCAAATTAACGTAATTGTTTAATTGATGAGGAATCCTCATCATCATCTATCTTGGGTGTATTCACACCTGTACTTAGAAATGTCCACTTGTGATTGGCTCACCCAAGATGCACGTTAATGACAAGTCTGAACAGGGCCAGCGGTTGCTTGTCTTGCCCACACCCAAGTTTGACACCAACTTTCACACTCAGCCAAATGTACCGAAGTCTACGAAAAGGCTCTCAGGCCCAGAAAAAACGTTCCAATTAGCGCAAGTGTGAAATCCCCCTTCTCTTCCCCCCAAGAGTAGGCATATGTCAGTCGAGCTATTTGTATAAAGTTGGCCCTTGCCCAATTTCTCCCTGTCACTGAGCTCTCCAAACCAGCTGTTGTGTCCCAGCACTCATTTGAAATGAATGAATAGTGGTTTCTCAATCTTATGTCGGTGTGAGCACACTGTTAAGTTTAAGCACAGCCCCAATTTGAGGTGAGATCAACCCACCCAGCCTATCAACAGCATTGGCGTCACTGCAAGGACCCAGCTGGACCATTGGGCAGGTGTGACACCCCCCACCCCCCTGTTTTATCTCAGCCACAGTCACTGCCAAGTTCTTGACTGAACTTTTTTTGTTTGTCTTAATGTTTTTCTTCCTTTTTGCCTTTCTTCCTCACTCGTTTAATTTGGCGTATCCATTGTTATGTCCTCTCAATGATTTTTCCTCACATCTTACCAGCTTTCTTCATGTTACTATTCCTTTGTCCCTGTCCTCCTTGACATTTCCGAGCGTATCTGCTATCTTCTATTTGGCATTCATAGAGGCCACAGGAATGAAGACATGCCCCTGTGACTTATGGCCACATTTCCATTCCCACTGATTGACGGTGTCTCCGAGTTTGATTGCGTCCATCTTCCTCCTGATTTACCCGTGAGTTTCAGATCCATGCTAGCTCAGACAGTTGACGCATCTGGTTGTTCTCACCTTGTTTTTTTTTTTTTTTTTTGCACGTGTGTATTCGTGTAAATGAAGGCATGCAATGTGTTGACATGGATGACGGCCACTTCCTCCTGCTTTTTGACTCAGCTCGCACACAGCAAAGAAGCCCTCTAGCTGCTTCAAGGCAGTACAGTCTGGTCATGACCAGTCTGGCTCCAGACAAAACACCAGCGAGACTCAGGCACAACCTCAGACCACCAGACAGGGTGACATGTAATACTAACATCTTTCACAAGGGGGGAAGAAGATGGACTCAGACATTCCACATTTTGTGTCAACCTCTTGCCGTTTTGCCACTTCCAGTCTGTATATTCCCTGTGCAGACATTTGAGTCGGCGTGAATGTTTCTTTCTGTTCTAATTTTAGAACAACCCCCTCGCCCTTGTGGCAAATGTATTGCCCCATCCAGCTTGTGACTGTCCACAGTATGTAAATAGTGTTACATAGTTTGTGTGTATTGGTGGTGGTGCGCGAGTGATGGGGATTTGCCACCTGACGGCTATCGGGTGTCAGCAAGAGCTGCCCACGGCCTCAGCTCTACAATTATGGAGTCCCATGATGGTAAAATCCTTCACAATGTGGAAGGCTTTCAATTAGTACTCCCACTGTGGTTGTCTCCATGCACTTTAGCTGTGATAACTTAACAACTTCCACAGGCAGTGTTCCAAGCTGTTTCCGATATTATAAGCTTTGCTGATGAAACGTATTAAATTGTGTAATCTGCCACTGTAAATCACGATAAATGAACAGCTGGCTCATCTCTTGTACTCAAACCACACTTCAATCAAATACATTTTTTTCATTCAGATTGCTATTAAACCTGACGCTCTATACTTTGCCATACGGACTGATGAATCCTCCATAAATAATGAGTTTGCAGTTGCAGGATATCCATGCACCGATTCCCATTCTTTTTTTTGCGACTTCATCACCTGTTTAGGTTTGTGTGTCCTTCTCTGATACAGCAGTCCTTATCAGCTAGTAGAGCTACTCTCTGCTCTCCCGCTTCCCATCTTACCCTCTCCTCCTGGTCTTTCTCTTTAGTCACTGTAGGAGATTTCTGGGAGAGGCATTGGTTATTACATTTTAGAGGCTGCTTTTTGGCCGCTTTGCCAAGATAATCAATACAGTGACTGTAGAGTTGAAATGATTAGATGATTTATGGCACTTTTGGTTCTCATTTAAGTCATTTTTAAAGCAAAAATGCCAAATGATTTGTGGCCCAAGCCTCCAGCTTCATGCGAATGTCTGCTGGTTTTCTGTGTCTTCCGTTAGAGTAAACTGACCATCTTCGAGTTATGGACTGTTGGTTAGTGTTGACACAATACCAAAATGATGACTGCATTATGATCCCTTGCCTAAATATCTCTATTGCAATGCCACAGCAAAAAAGGAAATGGTAAAACGGCACCCTAATGAGAATGGGATAATAAGTGAAAGCATATCGCCTTGTAAATTGTTTAGCTGCGAATGTATTTCGAAGATTTTGTAACTTTTTGTCGTGCTGCTCAAGAAAGACTATTTGTTCACATACAAGAATAATAAACCAATGTCGATTCTTTTCTCACAAAATAATAAAAAAATAGCCGATAAGAGTATCGATAAGGGACCAAACTTATGAGCAGTAAACGACACCCATCTCCAAACTGCAACTGTACAAAGCGCTGCAGCCGGCAAGCGGTTCATGACCGGCTTTATTCTTCTTCTCAACTTCCTACTGGGGAGCCCGAGCTAAATCCCTGGTGGCCGCTCTTCATTTTTTGGCCGCTGGCTCCCACTTGCAGCAAAGTTAAAACCTTCCTGGTATCGGTACACTTTGCAACACTACTGTTTGGTGTCAAGTTTAAAAGGGTAAAGTAACAGCATAACGCCCGTTCACTCAGCTTGAGGTGGCGCAGTCTACAGTTCTACGGCTTTTGTATATTCTGCTTCTTGTTTCCTGTGTGGTTGAACATGTTTTTGCTTCCACAAACAGAATGGGTGTCTCTGTGTGTGTGTGTGTGTGTGTGTGTGTGTGTGTGTGTGTGTGTGTGTGTGTGTTTGTTTTGTTCTTCCTGCATCTGTGCACTGCGTAACTGCAGAACCAGTTTGCAAATGATTTTGCATGTGTTCCCAGCAGCGCCGGCATGTTGCCACAGTTTACGCACTTCCCTATTGATAAGCTCACTCGGGTTGTTTCTACCGTCTCTATCAGATCAGTGCAGCAGAAGTATTTTAGACCTAATCATGAGGAGGGAATGGCAACCAATTAAGAAACAATGTTGTTGGTCCCATTAACACTCGCACTTAATTACTGCTTCCCATCTAGCCCAGTTGTTCTTCAGTCCATGTACCAGTGTGAACTTTGAAATGGCTTTTTGGCCTGTCTCTTTGCTCTTTGCTTTGCTACTATTGGCCGCATTTAACATGCAGGCTGTGTGACGTCACTTTGTGCGTCTGGGCAAGTGTCCACAAACCAGCTGCTTTTCACCCTTTAGCGTAAGCTGTCACTGTGGCGTCCTTGGTGTGTCTGTTGGCTTTTTTGTTCTTTGGCGTTTCCGCCATGTTTCAGTCTCTCTTAACTGTCTGCTCTCCTTTCCACATTCAGGTTTCACAGGTAAAAACACATGTTCACTGCCCCCTCCAGCCCCTTGTCCATCCCTTTTCCTTTCTGGAAGATTAGAAGCAAACAAGCCTTTAAAGTCCGGTTACTCTTCTATTTTTTTTTTAAGTTTCAGTTGTCTGCATGCAGCAATGCCACATTGTGTTTAGAACTGCTCGGAGACAGTAATTAAAGGCGTCACGGAGGATCTCGGCCATCAAACAAGAAAAAAAAAAATCAAGCCTGCTCTGAGTGCCCTTGCGGCTGTTGCCAAATATAAAAGACAGAGGGGATGAAAGAAATTTATGTTGGAGAGTGGGTTGATGCATCCCCTTGACAGTGGCTCTGTGGTTGGCAGTTAACTGAGAGGACAAGTGACACTGGGGGTGGGAGCATGACAAAAAGAGGAGAGAGTTGGTGTGGTTTTGGATTGCAAAAAAAACGAGAGGTCTCTTACTGGCTCTTTTTTTAAACTGGTGTGGATAAGAGCACAATATAAAATGGTAAATATATCTTGTAAGTTTAATATTCTGAGTGAGATAGGACTAGACAGTCAGAAAGGGCACAGAGTCTTGTGTCAGTCTCAAGCAGGTGAAAAGAGGGAGCGTGGGACCGTAATGCTGGGGCTGTTTGAAGCTTTGCCCACCCTGCAATCCTCACCTTGTGACTACTGCCTGTGACACGGTGCTGAAGTCCAAGCCCTTTCTCTCTGTTTCCCGCCCACTCTCTCTCTCTCTCTCTCTCTCTGTGTGTGTGTGTGTGTGTGTGTGTGTGTGTGTGTGTGTGTGTGTGTGGGTGTGTGTGTGTTGTACACATCGTCATCCACTTTTCCTCTCTCTACTCCCCCTGTCTTTCTCTTCCTACCTCCCTCCTATGTTGCTCTGAGACGGTTCCAGCCAGTTTGTGGCGGCTGGGTTTAGACTGTCAAGGACTTGGCACAGTTTGACTGACTGCACCCTGGTTGGTTACAGAGCAGACATTACCTGTTGTGTTAGACACCCTCTTAAGCGCGTGTGCTTCCTACTGGGCATATTATTAGTTTCCATTTTGGTGACAGGTGGTAAAATACAAGGGTGATGTAATCCCACGGTCTAGTCGGTTCACAGCAGATGCATAAAGTTTTGTTTCTGCTCACGCAAAGTACCATGGCGCAAGTCGCCATAGATTGAAAAATGTAGAGGTGCACGACCAACTGCTGCAACAACTTGTCGGTCAGCCTCTGGCACGACACGCAAGTCGTGATGACAACGATCATTAGGCGCACACAAGCATAAACCACGTATAACTATGGCTGGAAGGTACAATCATTATGATGCCTTTTCTTCTGAATTTAAGATTACAGGCTGACATTTAAGAAGTACAGAGGTCTAATTAAATTTTTAAGATACAACTGTCTTCTCCCATTGTGACCGCAGGTTTGAGCATGCTACAGGTTGTGTTTCAGTTAGAGGCAGGGTTGCGCATAGTCTTTGACATTTCTTTTTTTTTTTTTTTACATTTCTGTTGAAATTCTCACTCTCGTCCCGACAGCAATCAATGACTCAAATGCGCTGACACAAAACCGTCTGGTTTCTGTGGCTGTCACAGGATTGTAATAAACCCGTCCAATTGTTGTCAGGCTACAACTACAAAGCGACCTGCTAGCTACCTCTCTGAAATTGACACAAAAAGTTAATATAAAGGCACAACACACTTTTATGAACAGCAAAAAAGATGCCGTTCAGTCACCGTAAGTGTGTGTGTGTGTGTGTGTGTGAGATGTCACTACTATTATTATTATTATTATTATTATTATTATTATTATCATGTAACCTCACTCTCAACTTTCTCCTCTCTTGGCAGGCTTTCTGTGTCGACTTGAGCCGTACCTATATGGCGTGTGTGAGTGGAGAATTCTGCCAGGCACAGCACCTCACCTCCGTGGAGAAGTGAATCGGCCGCCCCCCGAGGGACTACGCTACCCAGAAACCCCCCTGATTGACAGCATACTAGGAACTGCTGACTCATCCAAAGGCCCCTCTGGGATACTGCGTAGTCCTTGGCCCGACTGACCTGCCTTGTCCCAACCAATACGACAACTCTTTGCTCGCTGCTTTCTTCTTGAACAGCCAATCACAAACAGCTCTCCTGAATGGGGTAAACTGATTGGATGACTCCTGGATAGTCTCTCCATCTTTTCATTTTTTTTCTTTTTTATTATTCTTTTACATTTTTTGGTTTTGTAATAATTCATTTTTTTACATCCCGGAGTACTGTGGACTAGTTGAGCCTTTTTGTTACCCGTTTCTGTGTACATCATCCCGTAGTTGAACACCTGTTGTCCTCCTGACTCATCCTTCACCACGTGTTGTCATTTTTATTTATTCTACCCTTTTCTAAACACATAAATCTCTGAGCAGTCTTTGCTGACTTCTGAGCCAAAAGTTTGTTTTGTTTTGTAAGAGTATTGTATTGTAATTGTTTTTTAAGCCGTCTCGCCAACATGAACCGCCCCGCTGCAGTCGAGATTGCCTACGAGTGCATGAGGTTCCTCATCACCCACAACCCCACCAATGCCACGCTCAACAAGTTCACCGAGGTATGCCCCGCGTCTGACCGCCTTGGTGTCTGTGTGCGTTCGTTTTGCAAGTCCGGTGTCTAAAACTCTCTCTTTATGTCTGCCAGGACCTGAAAAAGTGTGATGTGAACACACTGGTGAGAGTTTGTGATGCCACTTACGATAAGACTCCAGTAGAGAAGGAGGGGATTCAGGTCCTGGTAAGAGTTCACACACATCCAGCCTTTTATTATGTTTTTCCTTTTTTTTTTCTTTTTTCTTTTTTATAACTCATACACTCACCCTCTCCTTTTCTCTCCTCTAGGACTGGCCCTTCGATGATGGCGCCCCGCCTCCCACCCAGATTGTGGACGACTGGCTCAAGCTGCTCAACACCAAGTTCCGAGAGGAGCCCGGATGCTGCATCGCTGTACACTGTGTAGCAGGACTTGGACGGTGAGTGGCAAGCTGCATCGATTTGTCTGGAGATGTGACAATAACACAAGAGGCAGTGCGGATTGTTGTCCGGTCAACTTTTTAATGTCAGAGGTCTGCTGTAACATCAGTAAGTGACATTAAATTCCTTGCTCGGATACAACAACTCCTCTGGCAATATGCCAGGTTTAAGGAAAAGCTCTGTGTGGATGTTTCATCCAAAGATTTTCCATCAATCTATGTACTGCTGATTTATCAAGGTCCGTGGCACAATGCTAGCAGGCTAGCCCAGTAGAGGTACGGCTCTTCACTAGCCTCACAATTTGATTCGATTTGTTTTTCACAGTTCCAACGCTTCATGCCCTCAAACTGGATGAGCAGCACTGTCTGTGCCAGTGCATCTGTCCCTGCCCTTTTTTTTTTTTTTTTTTATCTGATCTTGAATTTTAAACGGGTGATTAATTCAGTATCTTGAATGGTTGTCGTTACTTCCTGCTCATGCTCGGAAAAAAAAAGCAGAGTTCACACTACACAACTTTCAAAGTTCTCATGCGAACATTTGACACCTTTTGGTACCACAACTTTGGTCCGTGTTGTAAATGACACACACACACACACACACACACACACACACACACACACACACACACACACACACACACACACACACACACACAGAGAGAGGTGGGCTGAAGTCGTGGCGATGCCAGGTTTCTCCTCAACCGGTGTCCTGCGTGCTCATTGGCTGTAGCTCCCTGACAGATCCAGATATTTGGCCTGCTAGATATCCGGAATGCGTCTCTGTCTTTTTGAACAGCTGACGCATAGCGCCCGAGTGACGATGTGCGAATGCTGAGCCGATGCGGATTTGGCTCTGATCTGTTTTTGTTTTGTTTTCGGGGGGCTCCAAAAACTGTCGGCGAGTGGAAAATCGGGACTAAAGTCGTGTAATGTGAACTAGGCATAAATGGACAATCGGCTGGTTAAATCATCATTAATGACGACACTCGGCTGCTTCTGCAGACTTGAAAAGAAAAGGCAATTACATTTGCATGTGAACTGTCTGTTGGTCTTGAGCTGATGTCGTATTCACAGGCCAATGTGACGGTGAATTACAGGCGCCTTGTGCAGAATAGCAAAGTGTGAAAACAAAGAAGGCAGAAGCCCATGACGTGGGAGAACTAGTGTTAAAATGTCCTCCCTGACCACAGACGCACAATAAGCCAATCACTTCTCAATGGCTTCCAGCATTCTGCATTGCTGTAGCATTCCAGAGGTTGCATAATTACCAGTATTGGTTAGACTGCTATTTTCTGAATTCATCCCCTCTTCTTCCTTAACCTGTTTACTGCAGTCTGATCTGCTTTACACTAGCCTTCTCTGAAGGGTCTTTAGTGTAGGAGGCTGCAGCAGTCTTCCTTGTTGTTGTTTGTCCTTTCTTTAACAATATTCTCATCCCTCGTTCTGCACGCTTTTTTTTTTTCCCATTTTCTTCCAATCCCTCCTTTCTCACATACTATCCCTTGTGAATTGTGTGAGAGAGAAAAGCCAATGAAGAAAATGCTGCGTCAGCACTGAGATTTGACCCTCCAAGTGGTCTAGAAAGTTTTTTTTTTTTATATTTATTTTGTTCCCCCTCATCTGGTGAGAAAGGAGAAGGTTATCTTACTGTAACTTATCACCGTTGTGTGTGTGTGTGTGTGTGTGTGTGTGTGTGTGTGTGTGTGTGTGTGTGTGTGTGAGCACCGAGCACCAACAGGGCAACAGTGAACCTGTGCACCCCTGTTGATTTCCCAGGCCTGTTTCCCAGGTTTAAACCTCCTCCCTTCCACCATATTACTATGGAACCATGTGAACTGTGGCATTTAATCTTCTGTTCTCCTTCTCTCCTTTTGATTCTCTCACTGTCTCCTTGAACTGGTCCACTGGATTTCTTTACCTCTCAGAGCTCCAGTCTTGGTGGCCTTAGCCCTCATTGAGAATGGGATGAGGTATGAGGATGCTGTGCAGTTCATAAGGCAGTAAGTACCCTCCCTACCTTTGCACTTTAAGGCTTTAATAAAGATTGAGTCTTAAATCAGTAAATGGTAGAATGTGTGTGACTAGAATAGTGCATGTGAAATCAACAGCCTCTTATTGTTATTTACCAAACTGTAATTTAAAGTTGTCATTTAGGGAAATGAGCTATGCATTTTTTCTTCTTTGGTATGTTGGCATTTGTCCATCTATAGTAAATACTGGGAAGAGGTATTCCTCCAGTTTGGCACTACGACTCGAAACAAAGGTGTCCAGCGTTAAAGGAATAATTCAACACTTGCAGTATTTGCCTGATGGCTGTCTGAGACTCCAGGAAGTCACTGCACCCATCCACAAAATACGGCGCTTAAACCCCCGTAAAATGTCAAACTGATATCTTTACTTCGGTATTCGTACAGATCAAACAAATGTATAACGTCTAATTTATTGAGCATTAGAGGTGCTGGCACAGGTTTTTTTTTGGCCTTTGAACAGATCCAGTTGCTCCCGTTTCCAGTCTTTGTTTTAAGCAAAGCTCACAGGCATTTCTTTTTACAATCATCACTTAAAATGATGAAGGCACTTCGCAAATGACAAGGTAGTACAAAATGTACTCCAGGCTGCCAAATGTAGCTTATATTTAACAGACTAACTCTCTGTCATAAAAGGAGTTTGTATATTTGCCAAATATTTTGTCCGGCGGCGGCTCGGTGGGTAGGGCAGGTCGTTCTTTCACCACGTGACGTTGGCAGCTCGATCCCCAGCTCCTTTTGCCCGCATGCCCACTGGGGATGCTGCACAGCGTCCGACTGCTCCCAATATGCTTAGAATGAGTTAAATTCAGAGGCGATTTAAAAAAAAAAAAAAAAAAAGAGTTTTGTGAAGGGATGTACAAAGAAGATGTATCTTCTCCAGTAATGACTGTAATGTTTGCTATGGTGTGCTCTTTGCCCAATTTTGTGTCTATTATTATATTAATGTTCTGCCCCCCCACCCTCCCCCACCCCATTTCTCCTCTGCTTTCCGTAGGAAGAGACGTGGAGCCTTCAACTCCAAACAGCTTCTCTACCTCGAGAAATACAGACCCAAAATGCGTCTGAAGTTCAAGGATACCAACAGCCACAACTGCTGTGTGCAGTAGGCGGCCTGTCAGTGCATCTTTCTAATGCACATCTTGTGGGGAATCTTCCAACAAAGGGAGATTAAAAAAAAAAAAAAAAAAAATGAAGAGTGCTATCAGTAATTATTGTGATGATTTGTCAACACTGAGTCATGGTTAATTGATCAGAGAGCTAGTGAGTGATCGAATGAATGAATCCAGATCTGGGGATCCACCAGCCGAACCAATGAATGGAAGGTCAAAGCACACAGATAGGCCTGCCTCCCGGTTATACTGTTCAACCGCGGGCCAGAATTTTTTTCAACATGAGTCCATCCTGTTTCTTTTCTCTTTTTTTCCTTTTTCTTTTTTCTTTTTTTTTTTGTGTTTCAGTTGTAATCATGGGATAACATTTTCCATTTAGTGAATTTTACTTTTACACAAACAAAGAGGCGATGAAGAGACGTAATGTTAAATGATAAGACTGATTTTCATTTCCACTAATTATTGATATTATGATCAGGCCAGAATAATGTACCTTTTTTAAAAAAAAAAAAAAAAACATTTTTAATCTTTGAACACGTATTGTGACTGTCCATTTTGGTATTTGGGTGTTTTTCTTTCTTTTCTTTTTTTTTTTTTGCACAAAAACTCAAAGGTTCACCTGAAAATGCAGTAATGTTTTTCCTTTTACCCTTCACTTGCTTAATGTCACTTTCAGTTTAGGGGTTCACTCAGTTTGAATATGTCTGAAATATTTATTCACAAGATATGATGTGTGGCAGTTATGTGTTTGGCAGGGGCAAGGACACTTTGTTATCCAATACTTTTGTTGTTTCTTTTTTTTTTTTTTATCCTTTTGAGAGCCATGTCTTTTATTTTTTATTTTATTTTTATTTTTTTATCTTGGAGTGCAATAATCAGTCCAACTCAGATAAGCCCACCAAACTTTGCTGAGCATCCTACACACACAGACACAGACACACACACATATACACAGACACACACACACATATACACACATATATATACACACACACAAACCACCTCATCCAGGCAGTTAAACAGGAAAAAAAAACACAACTACAACAGGTACTTCTCCGGCTTTCATTCATTCTCCTTAACAGGGCTACAGTAGGACTTCCCTAAGTATACATATTTAAACTCACACACAGAGCCTAAGATTCAACCTGAAAGATAAGGTGGAGAAGAATGAAAATGGTCAGTTTTTTATCATTGTACCCATTTTGAAAAAAATCCCCAATTCGTATTGGTTCTTTAAAGATAAATAAATTGAAATAAAAAGCATACGTGTCTTTTTTTTCTTCTGCGTTTGAAAAAAAAAAAAGGGGGCGGGGGGAGGTTGTGATTAATGTTTTTAAAGGAGAAGTGAAGGTGGATTGTACTTTATGTAGGCAGGTAGTCGGAGTCAACATTGGCACCGGATACATGGCTGTGATGTCTCTGTCTAGGCCACCAGCTGCTCTGGTCTATTCAAGTAAACATGCTTTTCTTAGTCTTCCCCGCAGTAGTTTAAATACATTTTCCCTATCCACAAAACTCAAACGCGTGGGACTTTGTTGTGCCAGTCCTTCGTGACCAAATTCAAACATTTTTATTGTCCTGTTTTGAAAACGAGCGCCCGGTGATCAACACGTCTCGGTGTCTCCCAGGCGGTGCGCCGTGTGCGCGCGCCCCCGAGCCTGGTCCATCGAAGCCTGCCCTACATGTCCTTTCCCCAGCAGAAAGTGAGTCAGCACCTCGTGGAAGGCACAGGACACCGTGGTACTGAGAAAATGAATGACTCACAACCCGCAACTGGTGATCACGACACCAGCCGATTAAACTGGACCAATCGAAAGGGCCCCCTCTGCTGCTCACATCTCGTCATGGACAAATCTCGGAATAGAGAGCGCGACGTATCCACCCCGGGATTTAATGAAACAAACCTGACCGCTCAAAGATTAATAACTTGACACAACAATACAGTTTGGCCTTTTAGACTGAATAAGCGGCTGCATTGTTATGCTGCTTATTGTCACCGCCGGCAATAATGCAGCGGAACCATAAACAAATGAGCTCGTGTCAACAGATTAGAGCTGCGTGGACCTGCTTCCTAGTCTATGAATGCCAAATAGGCTTCCAGTGGAAATGTATGACAACCAGAGAGTCTGATTTAAATCTGACTTTGTACTCATTGTTCCAGTTGAGAAGCCGTATTCAGACACCACCTCATCAAACTACAGTGAATACAACTGGCCTTTCATTTTCCACTTGACTTCTTTTGGTTTATGATTGTCTTGAGGAAACGATTGCCTAACTGGGGATGTTATGTTTTACAGAATTCCAGCTGGTTTAGTCCGAGACCAGAACATCTCTTTGGGTCCAAGATTGTTGCTGGAAGAGAAATGGACATCTCTCTGCATGACCTATACTTTTTATTTGCACGATCATTTATATAAGTCTTGTTTTTCCTCCACATAATCTTTATTATATTTTTGACTTGTCATAGCAGTTGTTAGCACAGTTGTTACTAATATTAACAATGGTCTATTTATGTACCAGTACTTCATGTTAGGAGTACACGTGTGTGTTGCCAGCTGTGACGTGTCAAAATGTGTGCTGTAAAAAAAAACAAAAAACTCCTATTTTAAATTAAATGTCGTTGATTAGCCAGTGGAAACAAATAGGTTAAATCATACTCCTTTCTACGACATTTATCCAATACATTGGTACATTGGTTCAACTTTATTGTGTGCAATGATGTGGTAATATTGACAATGATGGTTGGTACTGTTGTCTCACAGCGGGGAGGTCTGGGGTTAAAATCCTACTGGTCGTCCAGGTTGTTCCCTCAATCCACGTTACAGGCGTCATAGAGATGTGACATGCTTCAATACCCAAGTATATGGATAATCTGAGGTGAAAACATAACCTGCTGTGGGGAGGGACGCAGCAGGCCGCTGTCTTGTCTCGTGCGTTCAACCCTCTGCACAACAGGCTTGTGTTTTGGATCGTTGTCTCACCCGGCAGTCATTTATCTGCTGGTCTGGCGTCCGTTGCAGCTCCACTAGGATCCTGTTCGCTTTCGGTGACACCTGTTGGTGTGAAGCGCAGCACGGCCAACGACTTCAACACTGCTCGTGCTTAAATAGATCCCCGTTAATATTAGTACTCCTGCTGTGACATGTCTAAAATATATCGAAGGCTATATTAATTGAAAATGAGATTATTAGATAACGATCATGCTCAGAAAAACTATACATTTTGGTGATGCAGAGAGATATCCTAATCACTTCCGGCAACCATCTTGGAGATTAATCGTCGTGGCAATTTAGTCACTTTTTTTGTTTGTTGTGGTAGCTGGATAGAAGAGTCCAGTATCTTATTATGTTTGGTTTAAATTCATCTTAAAACATATTTGTAAATGACAGAAAAAAAAACTTCTCAAGATGGGCACAACATTGTTAAATGCAAGTATGATACCGTGATCAGGTGGAGCGGACATGTTCAACGTGAACACGCGTGGATACGTACACACTCGGCATTACTCCTCGTCTTGTAAAGGCCAAGGCAGCAGCCTGCAGAAGAGACGGCTTTCCTGAAATCCAGAGATCAATGCATGAACTTGATTTATCCGAGTGAAGATACATCTACAAACAGTAAATGCAGATCATTTGTATTCACAGTGGTGTGTGTGTGTGTGTGTGTGTAGGCCGCTGTGCCAGCCAATGCCTGTTTTTGAACTTGTGTCTGTCGGTCATTCATGCTGCCAATTAAATCTGTTGCCTTTTCCCCGCTGTTCGCTGACTTAATTTGTGTTGGTTCTGTGAGCTTGTGTATATGATGAGATGTGGGATGAGGCTGTGTTTAGGGTTGTGTAATGTTTGTTAGGCCTTACGCATTTTGTATCAGCCTTTCTATGTGACTTGGTATTATTCGGTTGCCTATAGCTTATTGCTGTGACATCTGTTCATCTATCCAATAAGGAAAAGTGTAGGGCTGCGGGTAGTTTCGGTAGTGATTAGATTTCTTTAGCCCTGTTGTCATTTTCTTACGCCTTTTCATGCAGAATTACATTTCTGGTAAACACAGGATTTAAAGTGTTGTTTTTCTGTGATTATTTGTGTAGAAACTCAGTTTTACAGATCTGTTGCCTAAAAGTTTTTTTTTTGGGTTAAGGACAGCTTTAGAAAATTATTTAATGGTTTTCTCACTTAATCAATTAATTGCTTGAGCTTTAAAATGTCAAATAGTTTTTATAAATGTCTATGATTTATGAGTGCCTGTTACAAAATACCAGACCACAAGTTGACATACTTAAATGCCATGTATTGATATGAAAAGTCCAAAACCCAGAAATATTCAGTCACCTTTCCCAGGAGACAAGGAAAAAGTGGCACATGTCCATGGAGTTGAATTTGAGTTACTTCTACTTAAAAAATAGAAAAAGAAATATAAAAAAGATTCTGAATAAAACGGCAATCATTTTAATATCAAAGTTAGTGCCGTTTGATTTTTTTTTAGAGGTGTTCATTCCACTTTATTGTCATTTTGGAGGCTGTAGTTTGTGGTGCTGTTGAATAGTATGGGGTTATACTGATTATAAATGAGATGGAGAAAATAAGAGAGAGACTTTTCAACCCAAACTGAATGTATTAGTTTGGCTACGGACCTAATAAACTGTAGTCTACATCTTTACGACACTTGAACATATGCAAACCCTGCCAATTCATTGGCCCAAAGCTCCTCTTTAACGCCATGTGGATCGTTTCTAAGAGGACGTCTGAAGCTCTGGAGCTACTTTTATTGTTTGCTTTAAAGGACGCAGGGGAAAAAGGCCAAGAGGTTTTGATTCTTCTCAAGGAGACCTTGATCTAATGCAACACGAGGCCCTCTGCAAAATCTGATCTAGGCCACGCTATTAAGCAGCCAACTCTGCGATACGCCATTGTGATTCGTGTCCCTTTAAAAATGCATGTTCGCTCTTGGCTCTGTATCTTTAATGAGGTGTGTCTGAAATATTTGATAGCCTCGTGCTCATTTGAAAAACAAGTACGTTTATTTTCATTAATATTTGATTCGGAAATGAATATATGTAAAACACATACATTAATTAGTCTGTTTTGATCAATTGTCTCTGTCTAACGCAGAGCGAGGATTTCCGCACAGTAACTCCCCACAGGCTACACTGGTGCATATCATTCTCTGGTGCTTCAGAGCACAGCCATTTAATTTTCAAAGTGGGATTTAGCATCTTTTAAGACTATTCACACTCAAAAGAAATTATCAGTTTTCACTAAGCGTTGAGGCTCATTTGTAAAATGGATGTTTGTCCCATTAGAATGTGCTGCTTGAACGATAAATGAATAGGGATGTAAACATCACAGATGTGGCATTGCAGATGTGACAGCTGAGAACTGATTTTGCCTTTGGGGCACACGCAGGGTGCTTTATTGGCGGGTTCACTCAGCTGACATATTGCATATTCATATTGGATATTAAAGAAGTTCAAAGTCTTTAACATCAGCTTGACACAAAATTATGAAAAAAATGTGAATTCACTGAAAAACTTCCTTCATTTTCATAATCATTAGTTCAATGTTAGTGAGTGGAGAGACACATCACACGCCTGTCTCCCCTCCCCACCAGATGGTGGTAGAGGCCTGTATGAACGGTGCAGTAATGCATGTAACGGCCAGTAGAGAGCAGTACTAATACACCGATCCCTCAGATGCTACCGGTGGGCTGCGGAGTCCAGAAGTGTGATGTATTCTCTCCGGGTGCACCTTGGACAGCGGCAATCTGGTGAGTCATACTGCCCCTGTATTCCGGATGTTTGGATTCAGTAGGCAGAGGCCGCGCGGTAATTAATAACCACATATTTAGTATTTGTTGAACAAAGAAAGCAGTGGAAAATTGAGGTTGTTTAGCTTCTCTGCAACTCACCCCTACCTAACTCAATGAGGAGAGACTGCAGCCAGGAGAAGGTGTCTCCATTTGTACCAATAAAAACAGATTTTAGCATGAAGTATTCTTTTTTTTTTTTACAAGTTATAAAAAGTGTTTGTAGCCCATTTCTTTCAAGCTCTTTCCCTGAGATGACAGTATATGAAATGTTGTTTGTTTATATCAGAAATGGTTGACACAGCTCTCTGATGTCTTGCCAGAATAACATGGATGTTCATTGAAAAAGAGCTGAGGACGGGGAATCACATATTTTTTAAAAGCTCCTTTTTTTATGCAGTGTAGTCGTTTGGCAAAGAGCAGCTTTATGTTGGTGAATGTTATTGTGCGGCGCTGCTTTCTGCCCTTGGCTCCGTCGCAGCCAGTGTTAATGAGTGTGAGTGCACGGTGAATGACAGGCCAACACACTGCCAGTCAATCAGCAGGGTTGTCTGGCCCCCTCTCCTTCACTCTCTAGGGGATGAGATATGTGTCATCCTCCCATGAGGCATCTCACCACGGCGCTCCCTCCATTCTCCCTGTACTGTGCCAAGTCCTCTCCCCCCCCCCCCCCCTCCACCCACTCTGCTTCTCCGTACTAGTTTGTCTACTATCCCCTCTGGCTCATCTCTGTGCATGGTGTTTTCTCTGCTTCTTCTTCTTCTTCTTCCGTTCTTTATTCACCTGTTTGCTTATCAGCCCAGCTCTCATCTTCGACTCCAGCTGCTTCTTTTCATCTTACCCATTTTCCTTTGGATTCGTGATCCTGCGGTACCTCGCAGCTTCAGCCTCTAACTCCGTCTTTCTCCTGCTCGTTCTTCGTTCTCTCAAAGCTGGCAAGGGACTAAAAACTGAAACGGCAAATACGCAGCACTTGAGTGGTATGGTTGCTGTTTAGCCGGCTGATCTTCATTTATTTGCTCACTGAAGATGAAATAGTAATCCCGAGCAGAGGACTTTTTCCTCTCTTAATGCAGCTGTCAGCAGCCATATCAATAGCCCCAAAGCAGCCATGAAAGGCCGATCCATCCTGACACAGCATGCGCTAAGTGGCCGGTTTAACAAGCACCTCCACTAATTGGTTGTGTTTGAGATCTCTATTCATTAGCAGTTAGGGTCACGTCATTCCAGTAGGCAGGTGTGCGCATTCCTTTGTTCTTAATCTTCACATTATCTCCTCTATCTTTTCTGTGGAACTCTGTGGCTCTCTGGGATTCGCAGAACCTGTGCTGAGCATTTCCTCCACTTCAGCACATATCTGAATAACTTTGGAATCTAACAAAGTGGACACACACACACACACACACACACACACACACACACACACACACACACACACACACACACGTGGTAATTAATCAGCAACTATTCTTTTCCCACCTGTGAAGAAATAAGACGGGGGCAGAGCAGGTTAGAGGCATACAGTATACATACAATATGTATTTATTCAAACAGGGGTTTTAAACTGAAGTGTATTTATAGTGGAGGAATATTGTTTACAGGGATGTCGCTCCATCTACAACTTATTTACTCATCTTTTTATTTCATAAGAGACCCTTTTTTTTTGCACTCGTCAGGCTTTAGGAGGTTAATCGGAACGAGAACTGTTTTTTGCCAAGTACGTTACACATACAAAGACTTTGGCTCGGTGAATTAAGGTAAAAATGATCAACATACTGTACATCATGGTGTTATATATTAAATATTATTCCCTGTACAATATACAATATTGTTTTATGTCTGCTCCTCCGGGGCACACTTGGGTTTCCATGAGAGATCCCTTTTTTTTTTTTCAGGGTCATCTGTCAAAACACTCTCCGGAGAGACGACGTCAGTATCCCAGGTGTAATCTGTTCTGGCAGACAGCTGATCCCTGCTGAGTGAAATGGCTGCCAAGGAGTCTGGTTTGAATGTGAACGCTCCCCTCCAGACTCTCACTGTCAACAAGCGAGCCAAGTCCATCTCTGGAGTCAAACTGCTCATCAAAACAAAGGCATTAGCTATTCTTTTGCAGTGTTCAACAAACGCTCCACCTACGGATTTACAACCTTCACACGAACGTGTCTCCAGTACGGTCCTTTTTTTTAGACTCAGCATTGAAACACGTAGTTCAAGTAATGCTAATCTCACAGTAATGGTCAAGTCATTGACTCAATAATGGTTTCTTTTCAGTGCTGCCCTTTTCCACTATTGACTCTTGGTACAAAGCTTTGCTCATTGACCACTGCCAGAGTGATATTCCAGGGAGTGGATGATAGGGGCTTGGAGAGGTGATCTCACTATTATCCCTAAGCTATTCTTCCATTGTGGGCAGATCAAAGTGGTATTTATGCGAGGCCTCTGGATATGTGCATGCCACGTTGCTGTGGAGAAGTATCCTCCAATGTAGTGTGAAAGCCTCTCCATTAATGGATGAAAGGTTGTTGGCCCAAATCATCAAATGGAAGTTCAAAAGGGCTAATCAGGCCAGTGAAAAGCTGTTATTGCGTATGAGTATCGGCAACATGTATACGGCTATTCTGTTTTAAAGGAATAGTTTGACATTTTGGGAAATGAGCTTTCCTTTCTTGCCGAGAGTTAGTTGAGAAAATAGATGCCACTCTCAGGTCTATGTGGTAAATGTGTTGGTGACGCGAGCAGCCAGTTAGCTTAGCTTAGCTTGGTTTAGCTCGTAGACTGGAAACTTGTGGAAACCGCTTGTTTGGCTCTCTCCAACGGTAACACAATATATCTGACTAGCAGAGTACAACTAACACTTTATATCTTGTTTGTTTTAATCCACCCAAAAAACTGAAGTGTAAAATGTAAATTATGTGTCAGAGTATTTCTTATTAACTTCCTGGAGTCTGTACTGGTTGCCTGGCAACCTATTGATAATGACAAGGAATTATTGTTGTTGTTGTTTCCCTGTCATAGTAATATAATTTAACTGTAATAGAGCATCTTTGTTAAAAATAACTAACCCATCAAACTGTTGATGATATTTAATAAGGTTCAAGAGGGCTTTATATTTACCGCACAGACATATGACTGGTGTCAGTCTTCTCTCCAAGAAAGAACATTTACTTATTTCTCAAAAATGTCCACTTATTCCTGCTTTACTGACACTTTTTGATTTAAAACAAATAGGCATCACCAGATTTTCCTTTTTCAGCAAATCAAGGAATCAAGTCACTGGTTTTGCTCAGGTACTTTGTTTTTATCTTGTGTATTTTACTTTCTTAAAAAGAAACGCATGCAGTGAATGAATCACTTAAAGAACAAAGTGCACTAACCTACTCAACTGTGCAGCTTTGAAGCAAAGTTATCTAAATGCAGGCTCGACTGTCGCTGCCACAGTTGGAGGTACACGGTGAGCTCATCAGTGTGTGAGATTGAGGCATACGTAGGTGCTCCTCTCGGTAGCTGTGATCATCTGTGACATCTGCCTGTTCAGTAGATAAAAGTGCAGGCACTGATGTTTTCATTAAACGACAGACAACATGCATCTGTCTGAAAAAATGCCTTTAATCCTCACGAACCACCAGAATATCTCTCTTGGTTACATTATGCTTCCAAAAAAGAGATTTAGACATGTGAACCTGTCAAAGAACATACCTCTGTTTTTCTGTAATTCTGCGAGGCGTGTCGAGAAAATGTCAATGAAAATTCCAATGATTAAGCATTGTTTTTGTAAGCCAGGTTTGGCTAAATCAAATGTTTGTTGATGCAGACCATCCAAAACATTGGCAGTAAAAATGTAAGATTCATAAAGGTGAGACTCCCATGAAGCTAAGGGACAGATTCAAGTCTGTGTCTTGAGATAATGAGGTAGCAGGGGGTTTCCTTCATTGTAAATACCTGAGTTGCACAATGACGGTTGCGTGTAATTGCATACCTCCATGTCGTCAGCATTTATTGCCCTTTATTTTTTTCCCTTGTCAGTGTGCAGTTTTCTGTCTGTTTGCATGTGTTAGGCTCTTTTTCATCTTGTCATTAGGAAAAAGGCAAGACACGGTGGCATTTGCTGATTGCTGATCGCGAATGCTCCGCATGCGGCAGGGCTTGCATACTTAATACCAGAAGGCTGGAACTCCGATTGCAATCAGGGGGGGACCGAGCGAACGCAGTGGTGGGAGGGAATAAACAATAATACATCCAAATTCAACAAGTGCAGTTGACAGAGGGCACCAGAGACGGGGAGAGGAATGGGTGAATATGAAGCCGGTGTAATTGACAGCTGCTTTTACGCAGCGCACCTCCGACCTTAGCTGCTTTGTTTTTCTCTCCCCTTCCACGCACACACTCACAATGGTCTCCAAACATGTATAATTCAACCCTGTTCAAGCCTATATAGAAACACTGTATAAACCTATTTAGCATTCTGACCATTTGCTGGTGCCACACCCTCGACTGTCGAGCTGTATAACAGGCTTCCTGTTGGTGGAGGCAACCGGAGTGGCAGGGGAGGAAATCCGAGGGTGACAAGAGGTTGAGACTGATGAACTTGTCTTCATGCAAATGCACTAGTGAACTATTCAGCGTGTGTTTCCTCAAATGTGTTTGTAGTGCACCACCTTGATGGTAATGCGCACAGGCTGAGACTCAGAGGCAATCTTCTTGGCAAACAAAAGGCAAGGCGTAGAATTAAACTGCTGGGGGAGGGCAAATCAGGAAATTCATGCCTTTGGGGCTGTTTGTTTGCATACATTTATATGGAAAACTGTGATGCAATGTCTTTGCTAAATAAAGCCCCATAGTCCCACAGTGTTTACTGTTAGATGACTATTCTACATTCAGGGCCAGGCACCCAGGGCTTTGTCTTCAGCTGTCTCCAGTCGTGAGATGAGGGAGACAGGAAAAGGTCTTGGGAAAGGTCTGCCAAGGGCTCGGCCTCTTGTAGCTAATCAGGCTCTCTCTCCAGGCTGCTTGTCCATTCAAGGCCTTTGCCTCAATCTGACTACAGACAAAGACTTGTTAGGACATAAACTCCTGGTGACACACTGTGTCGTCACCCTAGGCAAGCGCACATGTCGGGGTTGTGCATAGTTTGCACGCAGTACACTCAAGTCAAGGAAAGAGCAAACAGTATAGTCAGTGTTCTCTTTCTTACGCCACCTTTTCTTCTCACCTTCCGTTTTAAAGTATTCCTGGCTGCAAAAATGTTGTTCTTCATTCTCTTTACCCATCTCTCTCCCAGAGGCATGCCATCTATTCTTCTCCCTCATCACTCGTAAAGTGGTGGGATTCTCAGGCCTTACGTGCTGAAATGCCCTTTGCAGGACACTCACAAATGGTTGGCATAGAGTGGATGTTGACTTGATTGAATGTGGCTCTGACATCTGTAATCATCTGCTGACAAGTTGCAAAGCATTGGCCCCGAGGGACAGACTTTTGAGGAGAATGTTCAATTCAAGCTCGTGTTATGATTAGGCCCACATGCTTTTGCAAGGACATCCAATATTGCAGAGAGTATTAAGTTGCAGGGCACCACACGAGGGGATCTTCGTTCCATCAAGCTGCGTGAAAAGAAGTCCAATCTAATACAAGTTTGGAATTGCGGTAACACAAAGCATAAAAGTTTCCTTTGCTGCTTGCAGCGCCACAAGCGATGCAGTCAATAAATATCAGAGACAATCTCCCCCTCTTCCACCCTTTATATCAGGCTGACTCTAAATCCAGTCTGGAATGCATTCACTGCTATCTGATCCCGGCTGTCACATCCCTGCAACACACACACACACACGCGCACACACACACACAACCGTTTCTCTACCAACACAGTACCTGTCCAGCTTGCATGGCTGACTCTATATTTCATAATGCGTCATGTACCAATGTGAGATATGGTCCCTGATTTCATTTATGTGGAGCAATGCTTGCTCTCTTATCTGTGCTGGAGTGAAATAGCTGTGCATCAATGTCGTTAATATGTCAGTCTCAAGCTGATGGAGAGTTTACATGCTGCAGAGAGCTACAGTGGATCATTTGGAAGCAGCAGCGATACGGGGAAGTTCAGTTGAGTTTTAGGTACCGATGTTCACTCCGAGTTTGATATTGACTCTGGTTCTTCAGTTAGTGTCAATAATTGGACTTCTGCGTTCTATACTCTGATGTCAACACTGAGATTATGTGGCAGGATTTAATCAGCGATTGATTTTCACAGAGGCCAAGGCAACATTGCGTAGAGAAGTCCATTCACCTCTGCCTTGACCAATCACCTTTTGCTGCGTGTTGATTGATGTTTCCTGATGTGTGATAGGAGTGACACTCAGGGGCAAACGCTAGATTCCTGAATTAAATTAAGTTTTCATTTTGACATTGGAATTCACCTGTGTGAAAGGAGAGCACCTTGTCTTTCAGATTTTAATGAAAAAAGGGTTTCTTTCAATGTCATTTCTATGTTTTACAAATTTCCAATGGTTTGACTCTTTAAGAAGATTGAATTCTGCTCGTGAAGGTAATCTTAAAATTTGCTAAATTCTTTTATATATATTTTTTTATTATTTCTAGATAGATTATAACAATACAATAAGCCACAAATATGTCTTGTGATAACTTTTTCAACCTTTTCAACCCAATTTTGTATTTCCTTGATTAAAGTTGATTCCAATCCCAACAAGTTTACAGGTACAAAAGAGCCTCTTTATTCTTTCAGGTCTTTTGACTGCTGCAAATCACACAAAAATTAAATAGAAAGATGGATAGAAAGCAATCAGTGGATATTTTTTAATCAAAAATACCTCATGAGCCAATTCCACTATCTTAGAGCTCCCTTTTCTTTTTTTATAAAAGCACATTATTTATTTCCATCTTTTATTGAATGCTGCGGGTTTTGTGCTGCTGTGGGCTTTGTGTTCAGTAATTGAATCTGATGGTCTGGTCCGGATGGAAACTTTGTATTCTCAGAAAAAACAAGCTGAGCTGTTGGCTTATGGAGATGGCAAAACGAAAGCATAGACTTCTAGCCAGCCATCCCAACCCCTCTCATCAAAGCAGTAGTAACATGTAGGGGTTTTTTTTAAGTTTACTGTAGGCTCCTTGAAGTGTAATTCTGTGAGATATGCAAGCATCAATATGAATATAGACCGTCGCTGCGTAAACCTGCACTAAATCGATCAGATAAATTTTCAGTTCCGGCCTGAGCGGGAGCGTCATACTGTGAATATAAACATCAGGGCCTGTGCTATCTGTCAGAATCGGCAAAATGCTCACAACTGGATCCGAATCCTTACACTGTCAGTGTGTATGTTGAGCTACAAATGAGTTCTCCTTCACACAGCACTCATAACACTCCATCTCAGCTCAACGTTAAACACCTCTCACAACCACTTCTTGGTTTCTTGGCATTATAAAGTTCCCTCCATTCACTAGTTGTCGTTCTTGTTCTACATAAGCGGTCCACTCATTCCCTTAAGTTCAAGCAAACCGTATAATAATGACTCTGAATACCAGATATGGAGTTTTAACATTTGAATTTATTCCATAATTTCTGACTAATGCGTGACTAATAGCTTTCTTGCTCTTTCCGTCTTCTAGCCTATCTCGCCCCTCCCTTCCTCCCTCACTTGGCTCTTGGTTTCTAATAGCCTGCTTTCACTGCTTCTTTTCTTCAGTTTGTCAAGAGATGTGGCGGAAAAAAACACTGAGAATGCGAGGGATAAAAAGCTGCCACTTAGCCGAAAGAAGTTTTAATTGAGGCCCAGGGGAAAAGAGCGCCTCCCGTTTTTGCCATTTCTCTCTGTCCTTTATGGATAAAGATCCCATTTCCCTATTGGAAATGCGGTTACGTTGACAAAAAAAATTTAAAAAATGATGCTGCCACGCACGTTCATAAGACGCCTGCTTCTGTTTGTATTTATAAAACAGCAGGGTTTTCTTTCTCTCCCTAAATGATGCAGCACTTTAGAACTCAGCCATGGTATTTCACTGTCATTCAAAATTTCATCATGCTGTCTGAAATGTCTCGGAGGACTCGGACGGGGCTATCTGTGGAATAATATGTTATGCATGTAAATAGAAATTAAATGAGATTGGCATGAATAAACCATGGCTGGATTTCACTAGAACAAAGACAGTTTCTCAAGTCTGAGAGAGTCATTTTAAAAAAAATATATCTCTCTGCCTGTGTCACTTCTAAAGCTGTTGTCTCTCTCCCTCACCCACCATTGCGTCCTTTCCTCCTCCCTCCGTTTCTTTCTCCAAGTTCATTCATACAGGCACCGGACCCATATTGAGTTTCTGTCCAGGCGCCGCCACAAACTGCCAGCAAAGCTCAACCCAAACACTAAAGAAATGTCTATCAAAAGTCGTGCGGATGGGAGGAGCAGAGCATAACAACAATGGCGGCGGGAGTGACCCCTTGACAGAGTGACATCACCAAGAGTAATTGCCTGTCATGTGCCGTACTGTTTCACATTTCACATAAAAGCCCCTCTCTGTTATTCATTTAAAGTTAAGCCGGGTTGGCCAAGGTCGCCGCACTCGTCCTGTGAAGAGAAGGATAATTGAACAGCGCACCTTCTCTCCGGACTGCCGTGGGATGGAGTGACAGCGGTGGCAAGAATGACTGGAGGTTAAAGAAGAGACGCATTTGAATTTGAATACAGCTTGTAAGATATGTTGGTGTTTCTGGAGTGTTTACACAGTTGTGTGTGGACTCGAGGTGACTCTTTATCCTGCTCGTCATTGTCTCTCTCTCTCGGTCAGCCCCTCATCTTCTCCCCCCCCCCCCCCCCCCCACTAACGAGGGGAGAACCCAAACAAGTTGGTGATTTTTAACCCTCTCCTCTGATTTTTAGAAATGTATATCCTTTTCTTCTTTAGGCCATTTTCCCCAGTGGTTCCCAAACCCCTAGGGGGAGCTGGAGTTTATGAATGTTCCTATTCTGATAATTATGAAGCTGTATCAATGCATCACCCGTCACTGGAGTTGCAAACATTGTCTTTGGTTGTTTTGCTTTGTTTTGCTGAAATTATGTGATTGTACAGCAATCGCTGTGAATTTACAGCTACAATCTTATTAATTTACCCCACCTAAACATGAACATAACAACGTGTCCTCATACAAATATTTTGTATAATATCTTACGAAAACTTATTCCTAATTTTTTGTGCATTCTCCTATGAAAGCCAACAACACATATGTCAATTTCTGCCCCTTACATGTACACATTCTTTTTAAAATAAACTTTTTAAAATAAACTTAGGCAAAGTTTATTGCACACAAGTTATGTGACAAAAACATAAACGTTGACTTCTCGTTTCACACGAGGAACAAACGGCGGGCTCCTGGCTGAAAGATCACCGTTTCTTGGACCCATCCACCTCTCCTCTCACCCACCATGTGTGGACTTTTGTGATCTTTATACTTCCTCATTCATAATTACGTGGATAACAGACAAAATCATTTTATGTGATATCTCCAATTTACGGCACATTTATTTCCCGTTGGTATAGCTACGAATGCTAGATGAGACCAGCCTGAAAATATTTTCCATTAAAATGTAATTACTTGACATGCAACATAGCTCCATATCTGCACGATAAACTGCTGCAGGAATATATGACTAAAAATGAAATAATTATGGAATATATGTACTTCATCTTCTGAAATGACATACCATACCTTCAAGCCATTTCTTCACAATGGCTGTTTCAAATAGGCATGTTTTATTGAAATCGATGCTAATGAAAAATGTAATTGATCATCATTAATTTTCCCATAACACAACCAGTACTCAATATTTTTTCAATAAAATTCTCTAATGACATTTATGGGCTCCTTGAGAATTTCCTATTCCGGGGAATATTATCTCTTATACATGTTTCAGATTATGGCCCTGTTTCTCTGATACTGGATCCAAGCCACATTTGGTGGTGGTTTGAATTGAGATTCCAATCGGATTTCTCCAGATAAATCTCAGTCCAAATGCCTTGGCTGCTAAAATCTAATTTCAAAGTGTCTTTAGCGTCACACACAAAGTCTGCAGCGCTCCAGTGTGGGCAGAGGTCTGGCAATGCAAGACTACTTGCAATGCGACACACACACACACACACTGTGTGTGGTGTATTAAGACGTGTGCATGTGTGAAACTGCGCCCTAAACTCCTCCTCGAGCAACAACACATGCGAGACAGCAGCAAAACCGTAGTCAGCAATGATGATAACATTGAACACAACTTAAAATATAAGTATAAAAGTAATATACAATGTCTATATATTATGTACATTCAACTGCCACTTCATTAGTTGCACTTTAAATGTTATTCTCTCTCTGTGTTGGTGTGTTTCAGGCTCGTCCTTTTCTTCTTGCATTTTCACCAATAATTCTCTCGATGTAATGCGCGCACACACACACACACACACACACACACACACACACACACACACACACACACACACACACACACACACATGTTCTGCACTGACAGTGCGATTGTTTCTGAGGGCGAAATGATGGACCCCCATTTCTCATGCTTCCGCGTTGGAATGCCACGTAGCTGCGTAGTTACTGATGCCTACGCCGTTACCACAGCAACCCATGCAGTAAGGTTGATGATGTCTCAACACACCAATCCAATCTGATCACTTGCAAATAACGGTGCGGACAGTCTGCCTTAACGATGTGGCTGAATGAAAAACAAATGGGAACTTGCCTGCAGTGTGAATGTTGCCCAAAGCACCTCTCTGACAGGGCTCTTGAGATAGAGCAGGCGGGACTTCCAGCTCCAGCGTTTTCATTTGCACTTGCATTCTTCTTATATTGGAAACTATGAGAAAAATATTCTGCAAATGTTACTTACTTTCAGCGGTTGTTTTAAGGCTGCCCCCATAGCAGCGCCACACACTGTTCATTTAAAACGTCGTACTAAACCATGAATTCGAAAAACGATTGATCAAATTCATTCATCGCCCAGCTCTAAAAGGAATACCGCGTTGCAGGCTAATTTTCTTATTCAATTTGTGCAGAATTAAGGCATCATTAAAGCTTACTTAAAGAGCTCTAAAGGCTGGCAGAGGATGATGGTCTTCATGGCAACAGTGTCTGTTGTTTATGGAATATACACTAATCACTAACCAGCTCTAAATGCTCTAGCATTGCACCATTTTACATGGTAATTTTTGCAGTGTGACGATGAAAAGGAAGCAGAGAGGGGAGAAGGGGGTGGGAGGGGTGGGGGGGGAGGGGGGGAGTTGGGGGGGAGCAACGGTTGCAGAGGTGATGTGATAAAAGATTCATAGAACAGCAGAGCCCAGGTCAGCTGGGGCCTCTGCATCCTCTATATCACCACCAGTAGCAGCTTACCCAGCTCCCCAAGCAAAGGCAAGGAATTTGTGCATGTGTGTCAGAAAAACATATAGACCAACAGAGAGAGAGAGCGACAGATGAAGATAGAACGACTCTCATCAGAGAATCCGTTTATTCCTGCATCGAGATAGATTGATCAGCCTTAACACTTTAAACAATCTTAATGTGTGTTTGCGCCTTAGTCTGCTTTGAAAACATCCATAATGTCTGAATACACAAATGATAAATCACCGCTGTGTGACCTCAAAAGCCTCTGTATGAACATCCTATGCAGCACTGTGTGTGTGCTGAATGGAAATGCCAAAAGTTGCACGTGGCTTCTTATAGATAAGAGCATTTGACAACACTCCCCACCTTTAGCCTATAAAGCAGTGTGTCTGATAGTGCCAATGAATATGTTACCAAGACTGTGTGAGATTAAGAGGGACGGGCAGAGCGTTCCATATCAAATCAGGTGGAAACCATTTCCACCTCTGCCATATATTTATCATCCCATGTCATGCATTTTTTTTTTCTTCCCCTGTTCTCTCCTGCTCCCTCACAATGTCAAAACAACATCTTTTGGCATTTATTGGATTTCATATATATTAATCTTTTTTTCCACTCTCTAGAGAGTAGCAGAGATTTTGAGTAGGGTGAGAGTAGAGTGATTGTGTGATGAGTTAGGTGTGATTTATAATGAGGTGTTCCAATTGCGAAAGTGAAAAAAAGGATTTTCATTATTCAAACTTTTTTCCCCCCATGGATTCTGTAATGAAGATGTATCGCCGGCATTACCTCCCCCTCTCTGATTTGACGCAGGCATAGGCAGCCATATTGAATTTTGTTTTCAGTTTTCTCCTGGTGGTATTTATGCGGGAAAATGTGCTTTACCGGTGCTGAATTCTCCGAGGCGTTATTTTTAGGACGACCGAGGCTTGATGGCAAGAAGGATAAAATGTCACAGGAGTTTTTGTTTGCATTATTCCAGGAGGAAGAATACAACTACAGGCTTCTCGCACTGCAGCACAACTTGGAGGAAAGTTAAGTTTGACACATTTTGATTAGAGGGAGCTTGAAAATTACTGACAGTATAAAAATCTATCAAAATGTAAAAAATGCACCTGAATAATTTTTTTCACTCTTTTTTTTTTTTAGGTGGATGGTGTTGTAGAAACAGAATACCAGAAATATCATTTATTATAAATTAACACTTTTTGAAGTGTGTGTACTTGAATTCATTTGTGCGTGTTCCCGTAAGCATGTGCATATTAATATTACATCTTCCTTGGCTATGATCAATATCCATAATGCAGGTGCTGTGCTGTCACTTTCGATTATGTTGAGAGTTCCTAATGTTGCCTCAAGCCTTGTGTGTTTTCACCATCGCTCTGGTTCTCCTGTTGCCTGCTCCCACTCATTCTTTCTCTTCATTATTTTGCAAATGCTAAGCATTTCTTATTGGATCTGACGGCGCTCACGCTATTCCAGTCTTACTTGCTGGAGTAAAAGTGAAGGAATAAAGATGGAGAGAAGTTGAAGAGAGGAGAACTTGGTGTCGTCTTGTGGAGGAGTGGAAGGATGTGTTCGGGATGAGGAATACAAGGGAAACATGGACCCACACAAGCGCAGACAGACCATGCTTAATCATCCCGGCCACATTGGCTGTATATAGTTCTGGTACAGGCTTTTAAAAGGATTGCTTCTGTTGACATCGGGCAGCTGGACAGCCAAATGAAAGGGAGTATATGAACTGTTAGAGATTTACAAGACAATGTTATTGGAATGAAGCTTGGGGCAGTGCACTGACAGAAATGTACCGACTAGGACCAAGACTGAGGCGCTGCATTTGTGTATTGTGTGTGTATATGGATCAAGTCATATTTTGAAAAAGGATTATTGAGCAGTGGCCTTAAAATAAATAAATATGTGGGACAAAAGGAAATGGTTCAGATCTTGGTGGAGAGCCACTCTGTCAAAAATTATGTTGTTTTATTTACTGTATACACATGAAAGTTGTATCAATATTCCAGAGATGCTTTCATGTCATTTTTTGCAAGTGTAAGTCAAGTTTCAAGTCACTGTGTAAGAGTCCTAGTCGCAGACTTAAGTCCCATCTCTGCAATCTTGTCATCTTATTCTCTGTAAGAAATCAAATAAAAGTATGTCCCAAAATATTGCCATTTAGGGTTATTATTATTATTGCATCGCATAAGCAACGGTGATGGCAGCGCTGCCTCGGCTTGTCTCCGTGACATGACTGCGGAAAGCCAGATATTTTTCTCTGTTCTTGGCTGAGATTGACGGCTTTTAATCTTTGGATTTACATCAAGGCATTCATTTTTTAAAGGATTCTGTTATTCTATAGTATTGTCGTTTACATTTGTATTTGTTAATAAGCAAGACGCATTTTCCAAAAACGTTTGGTGTGTTTTCCGCACGTTTGTTGTCCTGAGGGGTAAAAAAAAGAAAATGTATTACAATATAAAGGTCTCATGCATTTAAACGTTTAAATTTGTTTTCCACATCTTCCTGTGATTAAAAGTAATGAATTCTAAAAAGGGTCTACAGCTTATAACGAGGGAAGAAGGCAGAATACTTGGGAACACAGGCAATCCTGGATTTATGTACAATTTAATGCGTTGGCATACGTCTAAGCAGCATCCTCTGTAAGCCTTTAGGGGAAGGTAAAAACAAACATGTTCACACCAACAAATAAAGATGAAATGCACATACAAGCACCCTCTTAATTTACTGCACTATTGAGACAGAAACAACAGGTTTGACAGTGAATAGAGGAATTAACGACTGTAGCATGTTTCCCCTGTAATATAGAATTATACTGTTCTCTAGATGAGCCTATGGTAATTACTCTTCATGAGTCAGAAAAAAAACCCACTTTGATATTGATTACTCTCATATTTAATTTACATCTTATGAGAAATCTCTAGAGGGAGGGAGTAAAATATGCTGGCAGATGAGCAGTGCGTCTTGAGCAGAATGTTTTTCCCAGCAGGCTTTGAGGTAATAGATCCCTGCTGCAATGATTAGCGGAAAGGACTTGGCCTTATGGCAATTTTCACAGTTATGCACACACACACACACGCGCAAACTTAGAAGTGGACCCACAACTAAAAAAAATAAATCTGAGGATGCTTCAGACGAGAGTGACAATCTTTTCAGTCTGTGCATCTTACCTCTTTCTGGATACTGAATTGGGGACACTAATCTTGTTTGCACTGCCCGTCTTGAAACTCTGGTGATTGTATATATCGTCTGTGCTGCCGGGTTGAAAATGTGTGTGTGTGTGTGTGTGGCAAACATGCAGCGACATCCATATTTGAACATTGTCTGCTGTCATGTCTACAACTTTGTGTTCTATCAGAATCAGATTTATTGGCCAAGCATGTGAACACATCTAAGGAATATGACTGCGTTTGGTTTCATTCAATGAACTTACACACTAATACACATACAGCAGAACAACAACGCTTAACAAAGGCCAATCAATTTTATTAATTCATCCCTATATCGCAAATCAAAAAATATGCCTGTACAGCAAATGGCACCCTCCCTCGATCCTTGGACCCAAATCTGCCACACCTTGTTGTAGAGAGGGTGAGAAGGGTTATCCAAGATTCATATTGTCCCCCGTCCTCCTCTCCGTCACTGTCCTCCACAATGTCCAGTTCTAACTTGATCAACAAGCTGGCCTTCCTTAACAGCTCGTTGAGACCGCTGACCTCCAAGCCTTGATGCCACCACCACAGCACCGTGAAGAACAGAGCACCGGCTACAGCCTGATCTGTTGGAGGCTGTTGCACACACTGGAGGATCCAAGTCTCTTCAGGAAGAACAATCTGCTCTCTCCTTTACTGAAGAGGGCTTCAGTGTTGTGGGTCCAGTCCAGAGTTTTATTGATTTGGACCCTAAGGTACTTGTACGAGAACATCCTCTTCACTTCCTCTCCCTGGATGACAACCAGGGCAGAGGGTTTCGTGTTCTTCTGGCTGTCCACAAGCTCATTGGTTTTGCTGATATTGAGCTTCAGATCATTGCTGTTATACCATGTGATAAAGCTCTCTTTTAGTCTTCTGTGCTCTATAAAAATAGTCTGTAAGTAACGGCAGCATGTTTCTCCCTGGGAAAGATTCACTGGGTTCATACATGATCAAATTTAGGGATAACTTCACCAAATATTTTTAATTTCTTGTGTTTCATTCTTTCATAGTCTTCACTACTATGATACTTAACAACCGTGAGGGGGTAATTCTAGTTATAACTAAACTCTAATATTGTGTCTTTAATAAACTATTTTTGTCCTTGTCCCAGTCATAACCTAATTTTTATGAATTAATACAGGTTTTTGCTCCATTCCTTTCATGGTGTGTGATTAAGGCTGGTTTTAAGATCTCCTCTTCCATATTTGCACACAGAAAAAAAAATGGCTCCAATGACCTACAGTTGAAGATTGCCTTGAAGAACCTCCTCCCAATATATCTTTCTTTTACTTCTTATTGGCATGTTGATATCATTATTATAAAATAAGCTAATATAAAACATTCATTTTTGACATTTCTGAAAAGTGTTGTTTTCCTAAAATTGAGTTGAGACTTAAAGGGAATTGGTGTAAAGTCCATGGGCAGGGATTAGTGGCATGTCTGATCCTCAAACCCAAATCTCTGCAGTATTACCAACACAAGTGACCTTTACCACAAGTACTTTCCCATTAGTTGTGTTATAACTGGCGTTTAAAACATTTAGACAGAATGACATTCTGGAAATGTCATGTCACTCAAGATTTTCAAAGGTTTACTTTAATCGTAGTAACACATTTTATTTGGTCAGCACATTGTTGCCTTACAGGTTTTAAGGTTTGATTCAATACAGCTAGTAGTGCATGACACCTACAACGTTTGGAGTCAGCAGCCATTGTTTCCACAAAAATATTTGCAAATGTGTGTGGAGGGTTGTGTAACTTTATCTCAATCTATGTGTGTGTACTCGGTTTTGTAAACATGTAAAATAAACTCTAAATGCGCACAGGGATTTGTGAATGTGGAGAGGAATCTGAAAATGTGTAATCAGAATCTGTGTGCGGAATCGGATTTGTAATGTAAGTAATACCGTATTCAGATTTTTAAGTGTATAGACATTTCTTAATGTGTAGACAAATATGTAAATACATACATTAATCCTAAAATGTGTAGACAAGTCTGTAAATGTGTACATAGATCTGTAAATGTGGAGACAAATGTGTACATGAATCGTTGAATGTGTAGACAAATATGTAAATGCGTACATAGACATTACTGGCTATTTTGCTTCAAGAACTGGACATACAGAAAAGTAATCAGTTAAAACTCAGCAGGTCTTTCAAGGTGACTTTTGCTACACTTCTGCCGCATAGATCTTCAAATATGTGTGGAGATTTGGCTCCACCACTCAGTCTGCGCTGTCCCTCAGTAGCAATACAGCATGCATACCACCAGTTGGCGGTAGCTCCCAGTAATTTAAAGGGTGACACTGCTGGGCTGCATAGCCATACTATGTACTTAGATGCTGCATTGTACACCAGCCAGGTTTTATTTTATATTGTCTGTCATACTGATGTAGATAGGCTCTTAAATTACTTTATGTTGGGCGACTTCTGTCCTAGTCTCAGCTAACTGGTTAGCTTTGTACATCTTCACTCGCCCATGATTCCTGTTTACCCTGTTCTCGCTAGATGTAACGGCAAGGTATAACTAGTCGGCGCTCTCCTCTCCTCTTTCAGTTTCCACGGTGCCTCTCTCTTGTCTTGGTAGCAGTGAAGTAGCCTAGTAACCTGCCTGTCGCACACCGAGCTCGCATTTTGAGTCACGGCATTTTGAGTCACGGCATTTTGAGTCACGGTGCCCAGTCCGGTCAGTTAATGTTTAATTGTTTACAAGCCAGTCTTGCCCGGTCCTCTGGTTGCTACCACCGACTGGTATGTAGGCTATTGCTACCGAGGCACAGTGCTAACAGAGTGATTCAGACAAATCTCCACGTATTTACAAATTTCCACACACATTTGCAGATCTCTGCCAGGGCAGAAGTACAGCAAAAGTAAACAAATTTAAAGAAATTTACAAAGACGGACAGTTGAGAGGCCTGCTGGGTTGTAACTTATGATTTGTCTTTATAGATGGCTTGATGGAAAAGAAAATTGCTCAAAATTGCAAAAAAGAGACGCTAGTACTTGAACAGGAAGTAAGGTTGGGCACTATCTGAAGGCTGGTGTTTTTTTTACCTCTTTGCAAAATGAGACAGGAAATCTTCACATCTCTCTGAAGCAGCCACAGTAATGGGAAGGGGTGACATAATCACGTTTCATGAAAATGACAACAGTTGGGTATTGAGATTGTTTGATATTTTATTGAGTAATTAACCAACATTGTGGTATTGTGATTGGCTGGTAAAACGATCTCTGATGCCACCGGGCCTGACCCACAGTTCTGAAGCTTGACTGAAGTGCGGTGGAGCGGCCTTGCCTTGGTCGCCAGCTGTGCCCTGATTCCCAACTTTCTCCTCTCCTTCGGATTGGAGGCTGGGGTTCAATGTATTCAATGCAATCTCGCCAGTTCATTCACGATGTCATCCTCATGGGAGCACTAGACGTAAAGTTAGGGGATCACCGAAGTCGGTAAGATTCATCCTCTAGGAACCATGAATCTGTGTACAAAATTTGAAGAGAAGACAGGTTGACATTCAGCCTTGCTGCTAACGTCACTAAAACTATGAATCATTTCCTGGAACTGACTCCAAAAGAACAATCCCCACAAAGTGTCCAACTGCACAATGTCAGACGAGATGAAATATCCAGTCATGAAATAAGTAGTCATTACACAACCCCCAGTTACAAAATGCTTTGCAGTCGTGATTGAAGGATTTGGCTGCACACTTATGAAAACCCATGTTTTTCAATGAGACACTTGTAATCAAATGAGTTCCATGATTATTCTGCCGCAAAACAACCAAGACCATGTGTGGCTGCTCCTTCTCTTTTTCTCACTTTCGCCATTTCCCTCTCTTATCAGTCTCTCTTTCTCTCCAATCCTTTTTCTCATTTTGCCTCTCAAAATGAGCATCTCCTAATGTCTCCAGCTGATCTCTGATTCATGTTCCTCTTTCCTGTCCATCTCTCTGCAGCCCTCTGCCCTCTCTCTTCCCCTTTTTCTATCTCGCCTTCCATTCATCATTAATTCATGTGATGCAGTGCAGCAGAGCTTCAGTGAGTGATACACTTCAACCATAACAAACAAGCCCAAATCTCTCTACTCAGCAGGAATGATCTGCATCGACAAGGACCGAGAAGGGGGAGAGTGAGATGGGGATAAAAATGTGTTTACCAATTTATTTAGATTTTTTTTGACTCACAAACTTTTTCCTTTTTCATCAGAACTTGTTTTGATATTTAGATGAAGTGGAATTCTAATTATGTTTGATTTTTCCAGAGCTAGAAAGAATATTCAAATGTCTTACTGAGTTCCGCAAGCCTGAAAATCACAACTGCTAGTAAAGTAACTTTGCTGTTTTCAAAAAGAAAAATAATTATTATGCACTTATTTAGCATGAAACATCAAAGTTCAGAGTTCTCCCTCTCTGCTCTAAAACGCATGTCGAAATCCTACAGCTTAATTTATGAGAACTAAATACTCTGCAAATGACAGTAAACACAGCTGAAAATACATTAATGATGATTAAGTATCAACAACTGGTATTGTTTTGTAACATTAAATTAAACCTAAAGCTACAGTTGAACCTGAAATACACGTTTTCTTTTCTCCATTTGCATGAATCATTATGTTTTGTCATGGCAACCAGCATGCCCTTTAGTTTTCCGAATTAAAGAAACATTGAAATTACCCATAACGTCGATAGGTCTACACACATACACAGTACATTCAGAGCAGCTTTCCCAGCTGATTAGCAGATCTTATGTAAAATTACAGCTCCAATGAAATGCCCTAATTCGAGTCTATTTTCTGATAACTGCCTCATCAGCTTATCACACCCTCCCCCAACGCCCAACTCTAATTTTGGGTCGCAGATTTGTGCAAAACAATGTGCTTGACAGGAACGGCCCGGGTACTCGTGGTGCTCTCAAGGAGCCTTGTCCTTGAAGTTGTCCAGCCTTCCAGGACGTTGAGCAGATTTCATCCCCAGGGGAGAGCAGAGCCTCTGAGCACTTTCTGCTGGCTCCTGTCCCCCCTCTGTGGACAGACCACTTCTGGCAGGCTGTTTGTCAAAATGCCACAATATTGAGTGTGCCTATAGGAATTTATTCATCCAAGTCGAGTGCCATCGTCATGCTCATGGATTAGTCTGTTGGATTTGTGAGTGCGTCTGCACATGTCTGCTTTTTCTGTTTTTTCTGTTTTTGTTTTTTATTATTCTAAAGTAAAAGTGCTGTTTCTGTCTGCGTCATGCTCACACTGAGCCCTTTGCGTCTTGTTCGAGCAGTCACCAAAAGGATTTACTTTCTTCAGACTCATGTTGTAGTGATTTACCATCTACAGTCACCTTAGGTAAAAGAAATCCTGCAGCCCATAGCTGTTAATATTGCATGTCATTTTTATAACATTACCCCACCTTACCCCAGGCTCATGCTCCGGACAATACAGAAGCCAAACTTTAGAATAGCCCTTAGACAGAGACAGACAATGTTATACTGATCGCAAAAGTATTGCTTTTGGATGTGGCTGGCCCTTTTTTTGTCATTGTTTTCAACTTTGACTTGAAAATTATAATCGGGGGCAAGTGGGAATCCCTACTGCACTCCACTGCAGTGTGGGTTTTAGACTATTATGTTATTTAGGGCTGTCATTCACTTTCAGTTGGACTTTTCTAAACTCCAACTGCATCATAGCACTGAATGGTGCCATTCAAAGGAAATAATATTAGCCCTTGGGTGGATATGTAGGCTTTGTGTTCCTGTTGAGTAAGTTTGACTGCAATCGTGTTAATGGAATACTTCAACATTTTAGTAAATGAGCTTACTTGCTTTCATGTTGAGTTAGTTTACTGTTCTAAGATCTGAATGGTAAATATGAATGTAAAATGGGCTTGCAATTGTATGTGCTATACATACAGCAGTCTAGTCTTCAGATCACTTAGTTGTTTGCACTACATGTCAACATTCAACCATTCACACATTTATACAGTGATGGCAGGAGCTGCCAATCTGCCCATCAGCTTATACATATTATGTATGACAGTCAGGATTGAGATGCATTCCATAGTTAATGCAGTGCAGTTTATTTTTTCTTCTTCTATGGATTAGAGTAAGTCTGCAGTTGTTGTTTTAAGCACTGAAACACGTTGAAAGGAATGTGCTTGTAGATGAAGACGCACTGATCGATCGGCGGTCGATCGAAACCAGACAGTTTTCAGCTGACCTGCAATGACGGGTGACCGGCCGATCACTCTTGTATTTCTGTTTCTTTGCCTGTCACATTTACACACGCATGACAGTCTCAGGTGGCACACGGCGGCACAGACAATAACATCGCGCACACACACACACACACACACACACACACACACACACACACACACACACACACACACACACACACACACACACACACACGCTATCGATGTGGAAGTTCTTCAGCATGAGTGAAGAAGACATAAAGTTCACAAGATTTCACAACTGCAAGTCCAAAATATCCCGTGGAGGAACAATCTTAAAGCATCTGAAACAACTTAACCAAACACTTATTTACAGTGAATGGCTCTTCTGCTGAAAGCAATGAGCTAAACAGCTAACGTTAACAGAGGTTGCAGTGACTGGTATTATGATGCGTTCAAGCTCTACCCAGTAAAAATATATTTTGAGCGAAGGTAAATCACAACGCTATCATGATGTACTCGCATGTAATCTTATAAAATATATTTTTGGGCGAGAAACTTGTATAAATCCAGTTGTTTGGAGGAGATGTTTTCACAGCAATATCAAATGGATATTAGACATGGAATTATGAACTGTTGGACTTCCTAACACTAGCTCAAAGCGGTTCCAATACGTTTTTGGGACGATGGTGAAAAAATTGTTAGTCGGATGTCAATTATAGTTCCTGGAAAGGAAATTGTAATCTGCAAAAATTGTAGTTGGCAGATCAGTTAAAAAAAAAAATCTGAGTTCGGAATCGGTCATGAAAATTGCAGTCAGTGCATCTCTTAATGTAGATATATTTTAGTTGTGCTGAATGTGTTGAACTTCTCTGTGAGGTGAGAACCTTTTTTGCAGTGATGCTCGGCCAATGGAAATTACCTTGGGGATTGATTTAGTTGTCATTTAGCCAATAAAAAGTAAGCTGCTTTTCCTACTGAAACGGCCTCCAAGCCAAATGGAGAACTTCTTCTGAACTTTGTTTAAAATAATGCTAACCTCATCATTAGCTGAATGCTTGCAAGAAAGATGAGGGAGTCAGAGTTGTGGGCTGACCCACTATCTTTAAAGCATTTGTCTTCAGGGCCATTTAATACTCTTAGAATCGTTAATAGGAACTTGCCAATTGGAAAGTTTGCCCTAACAACTCCATTAGTCTTCTTTCAATTTTTGTTTGTTCCTAAACACACATATTTTTAGACAGCAATTTGCCTAATCGCCCGTAAACAATCTTTGTCCTGTCCCTTAGGAGGGTTGGACTCTGCGCAGTGTGTTTGAACACTTATTGTTATGGCGTAGCTCCAAAAAGAAATGCTCAATTATCCAATCCGCACTTTACCCCTCCTCCCTCAGTTTCATCCTTTCTTTTTATCCTTTTTCAAACAGCATGCACATGCCCTCCCCCATCCCATCCTCTTACTCCCCCTTCTCAACATGGTATTCAGTGCTGCATTACACTTGCAAATAATCATGTTATTGCCAAAGACACCCTCTGACAAACAGAGCATGTGTGCATGTCAATGAATTTGTGCATAATAAATGCGTTATTATTTTAATGAAGATATGTCACTGTTGCTTAAGTGTGTGTGTCTTTTTACAAACAGCTTTTAATTTGCCACAACAGTGCCACTGGGGCCAGTGACAGAATAATTGAATGAGATATAAATAATGAATGAATATAAATGCATTAAAAGGATCCTTCTGTGGGGAATTTGTTTTAGCAGCTTGATTAGTGAGGACTATTTTGATTGAAGGGAAACTGTGGGTTATGCCAATTAGTATAAACAACTTTTAGAGAATTATTTTCAAAGTTTTTTTGCTGCTGTATGCAAGGTCAGTGATGCCCCCGATTTAATCACCCATCACACAGCCACAATGCCAATGAGCAACAAGCCGGCTGAATCACATTTTTAGTGCAGTCAAGTTTGACCAATGAGAACGATAGAACATGAAATGGTGGGCTAAGAGTCATATACAAGTTGTGACAACTAATTAGCTACTAATTACTATGCAGAAATGGATTAGATTAATATGAGTAAAGGTCAAAGACATTTAACTTCAATTTAAAAAAACAACAACAGCTAACTGAAATGCTCCAACACCAACTACACTAAAATAAATGTTCCTCCAATGCTTAGCCATTGGATTTGAAGGACAAAGAAAAAAGAAGAAAAAAAAAGTCTGTAACTCTGGAAAAGCCAGAGGTGCTCACATGTCACAAAATGAGTCCAGGTCAAGTCTCAAGTAGACATTACAGTAACCAGTGCAAGGACTGAGAACTTTGTAAATAGTGTTATCATTTTAGTGATAATCCTCTCAAGGGATAATAGGTGAACAGGACAGACTTCCAAAAAGTCAGTGAGGTCTTTTAAACATCTCTTTATTACATCATCAAAATCACAAGTGTTAAAATCATGTGTTCAGTGGAACAGCAAGACGTGTTGTTTTGTGAGCCTTTTATTTTCTTTGGCTTTGGTTTTCAACACTGCAAGCGTTCAAATTATTTATTTGCTAACCCCGAGGCTTCCAAAGAAAGGATTGGTTTTCTTAACTCTGTGAAAGACACTGAACTCTGACAGGAAGTGAAGCAGGGTTGACCTGGCAATCAATCAATCAATCTTGAGCTTGACCGAGCTTATTCTACGTCTTGGGTCAGCCCTTTCACACTGACAGTTGATCCTACATATTTCTTGGGTCACTAGTCCAGTGTGAAGTAAGTGTGTGATTGTTTCTGTACACAACAGGGAAGAACATGATATGTGTAAAGAAATGTGTGAAAATTAACCATGCATTCGTAGCAAATGGCCATAGTTGCATGTCATCTAATTCTGTCACCTGTTAGTTTCTACTGTAGCTGCCAATCTAATAAAATGATACCAAACAATACACACTGTAATAAGCACATAACCAAAACTGAAAAATACTGTTAATTGACACATTCTATTTAAATAGATGTACTTATAATAGAGGATTGAGGGCTGTTACCTAATTGGTGGATATGATCCCAAACTAACATGTTTTACAAGTGCATCGCTTGAAGAAAAAAAAAAAAGAAATAGAGAAAAGTGGTCTGGGGTTAAATACATCTGAAGTTTCTGTAACATTGGGTTTGTTTGGAGACTTTTGTTGCTGCTACCGCTTTATCACCAGAATCACACAAAGCCCTGAGTGTACCTGGACAGAGCAGGGAATCAAAACCTGAAAACACCCTCAGATAAAGAGCCCTAGGCTGCGGGGGGCTCAGGAATGAAGAGAGGAGAGAGATTTTCTCTTTGCAGGGAAGACGACCAACACGTCTATCTCAGAATGATTCTGTGTCAGATAAAATTGCCGTTGCAATAGCTTGGCGTGTATTTGTGTTATTTGGCATGGGTGCTTCTTTCCTACATATTCAGAGCACAGTATGACAGGTTATGATATTGAGTCTATGCCTGGATGTGTGAATGTGCATCTATACAGCAGGTGTGTGACATGTCAGCGTGGCCACCTAGGAGGGGGAGGGGGGGGGGGGGCTCAGAAGCACAGAGGGGGAGCAGTGAGCGAGTCTGTGTCTCAGGTGCACTACAGGAAATGAAAAATGAAAAAAAATTGGAATGCGAGGAACACTTGTCATAGGAGGCGACTGTCATTTCTGAAGGGAAATTAATCACGTATTCTTGCAAATTTGTCATGTTATTCTGGTTGGGAGGCTTGGATGAGATCTGCTGTGGACTGGAAGCAGGGAGAATGCTGATCAACTGAGAGAAGAGACACGTACACACTAATGGAAATGTAGTACACACATGCATACAAATTCTCCCAATATTGGATGATTCAAATGCATTCATATATAGAAACACACAAGCTGTAATTGCTATTTATCTAGTTATGTCTTGTGAAATACATACTTAACATTAATTGACTGTGCTGGCTTCTATGTTTTGTGAGTGATTACAATCAATAGAAAATATTGATTTGCAAGTATACGTATTCGGAGTGATGGGTTGCAGGAAACAAAGAGAAATTGATTGAGAGCGACGTGTAAATTATTTCCCTGACTTTAAGGCAGCATGAAATTGAGTTTTACCATCTTTTATATTTGCATACAAATTGACATTTTAACCCTTTATCTTCTGCAGCACACACATTAAAAAGAAATGGTGTCAGAAAAGAAAAATCTCATTAATGAATGCGCGTCAGGAAAGCTGCACACACCTGTGGAAGCTCATTGGGTATATTGCACTTTCATTAGCAGCTAAATGTGTCTGGCACCCATCAGCTGTATGCATGCATCAGTAAAGTACGACCAAATCAGTCTTATAATAGACACTTGAATAAATGGGAATGCTCATATAAGCTAAACAGCACACGGCTGTAGCTGCCTGGCTATTACTGAGGCTGTGGATTTACATTCTGCTCTGTGTCAGTTGGATATTGCTTTCCTGAGCGTGGAAGGTCAGCTCTCATTGCTTTACTAATATCCTCAGGTCCTCTTTTCATCTCTTACGGCATTCTCTTGTCCCTCCGACTGTGTGTGTGTGTAAGTGAATGCCGGGGCAGTTGCGGCATGTGTGTGTGTGTAAGTGCTCTTAAAGCCTCTATATTCAGATCAATTTCATGGCTGGATTCATGGCTTCATCGCGGCGCCACGTCTCTTTCATACATCAGCCACGTTGCAATGTAGTGGTATGAACACAGCAGTCTTTGCACACACCAGTCCACCACCATTGATTTTAGCAGGCTCTCGTATGTAGTTTTCAACCCATGTCTGAAACATGCAGGTTCATGTTTGCTGTGTTTTGAATCCTTTCATTAGCAGCTCTGGTTTAAAAAATTCCCATGAGGCAAGTGTTTGCTTCTCTTTTTTTTTTTTTTTTTTTTATTATTTCCTTTTCTGTTCCTCTCCCACTTCAGTTTGATGAGATCAATTCCTCAGATGACTGTCGAGGTGTTAAATATTGCGTCTTAATGTCAGAGACTGGTTGCTTTCTGCATAGGGAGTCAAGCCTCCGCTTCACTTTCAGCTAATACTTCTAACGAAATCCGACCTTTGTGATTCAAAGAAAAAGCAGAACGAGATGGAAAGAGCAAACAAGACAGATGAAAGAGGTTACAACATCATATAACTCCAACACTAAATGGACACATCCATTAATTATTGACACAGACGCCTTGTCCCAACATTTTATAGTCTCTTACGTGTCTCAAGGGATGATTCAATCCGCTAGTCAGAGAGAGATCAAGGAAAGGGCAAAATGTGACACTCACTTTGATTTCGCCATCAACACTCATGTAGAGGAAAGTATGGAGCGCAACTGTTTGATTCAGATAAGTCCTTTTAGATCTTATAGTACACAGAAACACTGCAGCAATATGTGGTTTTAACGCTTGGGCTGGGTGATGTGGGAACACTTAATTTTTAGCCTCAAATTGGACACTACTGACAAATGATCGTTTGTTATGCGGTTGGAGGAGAGTCCCGATGCCCTAAACAATTAAAGATATGACTCTTGGAAGATTGGTTGGAGTTCAGGCATGTCAGAAACTTTGGTCGGCTGTCATGCAGATTGAGCAGTTCCAGTCTAATTCCCCTCATGGCTGTGGTCAAAAGATCTGCAATAAAGTGTAATGATCTTGATTTGATCTAATTACTGGAGTAATGTTTGACATGTGTAGTCTCATGACTTGGACTGAGATGTGATCTGCAAAACAGACAGAGCATATTGTCTGCATCTTCTCAGACATCTACAAGATCAACATTAAATCTCATCATTTGTAAAACGGGTAAAAAAAAACAAATGCTCCTGCTGAAAAAATTTCAGTTTTAGTTAATTCCATAGTTTATAGGAGCTTGGTTAAAACAAGTGTATGTCGCCAAGTCTGAACAGCACCATAGGAGATAAAAGGTGTCAAACAAAAGGCCAGCTGTATTAATGCCACTTCTCTAGAATATTGTTACTGGCTCCATTAGCCTGCAACCCATTGATTTAATTTCACCTCACATGCATGGAGTGTATCTCAAGGTCACATGTGGCATTTGCCCTTGAAATATGCAACGGATTTTACAGATAGGTCATGCTGAGAAGGTTTGTCGCTCTGCTTGCACGTGTTGCCTGCGAACAGGAGGAAGAAGTGGTCATGGGTGATTGGTTTGGTAATTTACAGCGAGGATTGCTATATGGAACAAATTGAGTTCGAAATGTCATGTGTCATTTTCTGTGATTGCATGGCTGGAGCTGCTTTTGCTTTTCCACACATATTCTTAACCTCTCTGTGTGTGTCTCTCTATTTCTCTCTCTCTCCCTCTCTTTCTCCTCCCCACAAAAACAGACACACTCCCTTTTAAATGATTGGCTGTTTAACAGTCAAGGAAAGGTTTGGTGCGTCACAATTCTTTTTAAAGGCTGCTAACCACGTAAACCTTGCAGCTGGAACCTTCTCAGAATTATTGATTGCAACAGTAAAACCTCAGCTGTGAGCCAAGAATCATGTGCACACACAACATGCCTCCTCAAATGTCTAATTTCTTTTCTTTTTCTGACCTTGATAGCCGGCACGAAGTTGTGCCTTCTAAACAATGGAACAATCCAGATCTGTGTTTGTTCTTTTCTCCTTGGATCAGTAGAGAAATATTCAGGCGAATGTGCTTTCCAGCTGCCTTTGATGAATACATCACAGTTCCTGTTCTTGCCTCTGTTACATTTAACTGTTCTTTAGCAAACTAAGCAGTAACATTAATTGAACACATACAGTAGGTCCTCAAGTCTCATCAAATACACCTGGGGTGAATACAAGCAAATTAAAGGAAATGTTCTGTCTATAGTCACTTGAAAGATTTGTATTTGAGTATCCACAGTTGGTGCAGGGTGATGATCATATTCAAACATATTCAAAGTAGCGGAATGTTGTTATTCATCTTTAATAAGCGGTTAAATGCGGTTTGGCGTGAATGTCTTTATTTTCGTCTGCTATTTTATGCTTGTAAAGTCAATTCTTTATTTGTTTAAAGTCACTGAGAGCCGTTCCAAAAGAGGAAACGGAGCACATACATCTGATGGGATTAAATTGCTATGACTTTGGGAATTCAGTGTTCCCATGCGTGTGCTCTGCAAACATGATGACATTTACACTGGAAGAAAATGGAAAGTGCTGTAGCTGATCGGCACACTTATGTCTTGGGTCCACAGATATACAGAAATAAATGCCTTGCTGAAGCATAGATGTAGTTAGTTTTGCCACCACTTATACTCAACATGGTCTCCTCACTATTGTGCACTGCCACTGACTGCAATTCTGTTCTGAATGTCAGAATCCTTCTTTAGCTCCAGCTATGACTGGTACAGCAGGTAGTGAATTATACCAGACTTATGCCAGCAATTTAAATATTATAGTTTGAGTGAGACAATTGGAAGTAAAGCCTGGATAGAATCAATTCTATGATTGAAATAAAATAAAAAATATATATGAGTATAGCAGTCGGTCATAAATTCATAATTTTTGTGCTTTCATCAGATTTTGTTCTAGTACTTTAGGTCTGGCCATGATGGCAACAATCCTCTGTTCCTTTGAAAATAAACTTCAAAGCTTTCCTGAACTCTCAGATGTGACCTCAGATCAATGTCACTCATCCTTGAAAACAATGTTTTTTTCTCCAGCCTCTTCTCTAAGTACTTACACTCAAATGCATAATATGATGACTACCTATTATACATTAGCTAAATGTTGAGGTGTAAATTCATTGCTGGGATGTCAAACTAGATTTACCTGAATTTTACACAAAGGATGCATCCTTTCGGATAAAAAGCATCCCGTAATCAATAATCCGGTTTGTTGTCTTCCACTTTTTGACGTTGAAGGGAATTTTCAAATATACCCTTTGGTGCCCATGAGCCTTGACTAAAGTTAATGGACAACATGTGTTTTTAGACCATGCCCTTTAGAATGTTACAAAGAAGTGTATCATTTTTCTGTGCTGTTCAGAACCATCACAAATCACTGCTGAAAAATAAATACATTTTATGATGTGAAAACTTTAATAATAATACATTTCATTCATGGTGCTTTTCAAGATATTCAAAGACACCTTGTGCAACATAAAACAACACACTAAGAATATACAACACACAACATTAATTAAAAGCAGTTCTGAAAAGGTGAGTTTTGATTTGGGATTTGAATGTTGACAGATTGGTGTAGTCTCGGAGCTTTGTGAGTAAGGAGAAGGATTTTGAATTGGATTCACTGTGGGACAGGGAGCCAGTGGAGGTTCTGGAGGACAGGGGTGAGTATGGTAAAGGCACAAAAATGGCTTGGTCAGAATTAGTGAAAGATTATGGTTTGGTTTTGAACAAGTACTTTGTTATGGTAAGGGCAACATCGGCGTTCGGCTTAAAATAACTACTTCGTTAAGGTTAGGGGATCTTTGTCATCATGGTTGACTTGCAATAATAAACAATTGGTTAAGGTTATTGGCTGTTGATTGGAAACGGGAAACAAACCGCGCTCCCCTGTGTTAAAGTCTGATGTTTTAGCACTTGCTGAAACTAACGATGCTGTCCTTCTCGACTGCCATATTTGTTGAAAAGGCACCACATGGAGGTTCCACATGACCTCTAAAAGACCCACCTTTGTGGGCCACAACCTCTGGAAGATTGGATCACTGATATTGGAAACAAGTCGTTGCCAAATGCTTCTCTTCACCTGCCAACAAGGTGGGTCGTATATGTCAGCCTAGATTCTATCCTCCCCGAGTTGCCTGTGCAGTCCCTCATATAATCCCCGCAGCTTCCCACCTAGCAAAAATTGCCAATTGTGTTTATATGCCAAAGCTAGAAGCACCACTGTTAGTAGTTGAACACCAGCCTTGTGTTAAAGGGTGCCACTGTTTTGCTTGTATACCTGATCACGATTTTGAAGATACGTAGGTCCGTGATATTCTCTTCCATCATCCCAGTAAACTCACTATTCCCCTGATTTACTATGATTAAACCCGCTCACCAGTTTCTCAAGTTGCCTGTGTAATCATCATTGTAGTTGTCTTTAAAAAATGAAAAGCAACATTACTTAAGATACCTTGTGACAGTGAAGGAGTTGATAATGAGTATTATGTTATCAATAACCTGTCCTCATATGCGCATACAAATCTATAAAGACTACAGGAATGAATAAAGGTCACTAACTCCAGTACCGGCCCAAAGGTTGATGTGACAACAAATAACACAGTGGAAGCATTAGTACGGTTGGAATTAGTCTTTAACCAATCAGATTGCTTGGTTAAAACTGCACACTACACAAATCCTCTGGCAGTTTCTCTATAAATACCTAGAGAACGTCAAGGATCCTGTGTTATCCTGAGTTATTAGAAGTGCAGCACTTGAGAACAATCAAGAGCAACTGTATCATGGTGTATTCAGAAATCCTGCTTTCCTAGATCGCATTTCTCTCCTCCTCCCCTTGTATGGATGTAAGAAAAGAAGAATTTCTTGTCATAAGCACGGTTTGTGATGGATGGCGTAAAATAATCTTCCATGTTATGAGATCCATCAAGTAGATTTAGACTTGTAAATTTCACATTTCAGCCATTTATCTGATATTCCCACCGCGGATGAGCTACTTCAGCAATTTCATTTCTACATCACCAATATTACCAGCAATCAACAACAGCAGAGCCACACAGCCCTGGCGATGCAATAATGATAAAACAAGGATAAATGATGCCAAATTTTGAAATAAGAATGTGTGAGAGGGTAGATGATACTATGGTTCTAATGTTGCAGATGGTAAAAGTTAGTCATACCTCACGGGAAAGGCTGTTGCGATTGGTTTAACAGGGGCACACCACTGTGAGCAGCACTGAATGATGCCCTGCTAAAGGTTAAGGGGGTACTAGATACTTGCAGAGAGCCATCTCGCAGTCTGAGGAAGGTTAACCTTTGCTTCTCCCTATTGATCCACCCCACCAAAGAATCCGTATTGATCTGGCCTGTGGACCCCCTGGAATTAGTGACTTTTCTGTAAACAGAGTCGGGATGCATCACACACACTCACACACACCCAAGCAGAACCCAATATCATAGCATGACATGATCACCGCAGAAAATAAGGAGGTGTTTCTTCTGACACCTCCTATTAGTTTTTGTGGAAGGGTAGAAGACTACGAACGAGGCAATGCTGCTCCTGTGGGAGGCAAGACATGTGGTGCAAGCATGTGTTTCAGGGCTGACATAAGATTGACAGTATGAGTGGTTGCCTGAGCTGATGGATGTCGGTCTTACTTTTCTTGGGCTGATGCAACCTGTGTCACACTGTGGAACTGTGAAAAGATTTGGAAATATTTTATAAAATATAAATCGAAGGCCAAAAAAGCTTGGTATCTCGTGTTTGCAGCCTCAGTTTTTTTTATGTCCCCTATAAAACAGTCTGTATTTCAGCTTGATGAATTTGAAGGCTGTAGGTGTTTTTGGCTTCCGCCTATAATTAATGTATGTAGAGATTTAATGCTTAGGTGACACTAGATTCTCTTGGCCCCAAATCTCTACAGGGGCCTCTTGTGTGTTTTTAACTGCTTTTACCCTTTCTGCTTTGCTGCCTTTAATTTGTTTGGGGGTTTTCATTTCGTATTGATTTTATTTTCAATTCGAGACAAAGAAAAAAGGAGGGTCGACTGGCAGCGCTGCCTGATAGGAAGGTTTTCAGCAGCTTTTAATTCCCCTTGTATTGAATCACTATGTGGATTTCTCTCAGTTAGTGCTAAAGATGCTTTACCTTTATAGACCAAACAATTAATCAAGTAATTGAGAAAAGAAAACAATCGGCAGTTTAATCCATGATGAAAATAATCTTAAATTGCAACTAGATGTTTGGTTCTGTGCCTGTTGTGTATACAGTAGATTTATTGGAGATTTTTAGCCAAAAACAACTTCTTGAAAGGGGGTTGATGAGAGCTGAGTTGAAGGGCCGTAAAACCAAAACAAAGAGCCAAAAAGAGTTGACAGGAGCTGCAGTGTTTGGTGACAATTTTCAGTGGTTTTGCCCCTACAAGCAACACATATTACACAGTCATTATACAGCTTTAAATAGAGGAGGATGGCATCAATAATTCAGATAAAAACCACACCCATAACTTAAGCGAACCCAAACTCGAAAAGACAACTCTATGCTGCCTGGTGACAAGATGAAGAACACACCCAGTTTGAATCCTTCCTGCACTCCCTGCAAAGCACCACTGAAGTATTTGGCAATTTATTAGATTAATGTTATTAGTTCTACTTAATATAAGATGTTAGGAAGACATTTGAGAGTAATCTGTTATCCAATTTCACAGGCGGTCTAAAAACGGCTTTTGGAATCTCTAGTGTCTAAATCGGCTCCTCCCTCTCGCTCTAATCTCCTCTCCTCCAGCTGGAGCCCAGGGAACAGGGGAGCTCCACAGCCACTCTGAGGAGGGGCTAATCTGGGCACGGGCCGCCCAGGATCGCTGCTCTGGGCACGGGCCAGTGCTCTTGGCTAGCTCCCTGCCCCAATCATGAGGCCCACTCTGCTGGAAGCTTGCTTCGCTGGGCAGCATGGTGACACAGTGGTAGATGGAGGGGTCAAGAGGAGAGATGAGGAGGTGGAGAATGGGTGGGAGTTGGTGAGGAAATAATAGATAGATGATGAGGAAAGGCAGGGTCGTGGTGGAGAAGTGAATATATCAATCTCAGGGAAAATGTAAATGGTGCTGTACAGAGGGAGGAAGGTGAGAGTGCTTGAAATGGAGCCAAGGGCAGTCTGGATGGTGAGAGAGAAAGATAAATAGGTACAGAAGAAAGAGGTTTAGAAACAAGAAGGCTGACAGGCAACCTCTAATTTTGCTGGCTGAGATGACAACCATCACTTATATTCATTAGCTAATTCATCCAGCGAGTTGATCACTGACCATTACAAAGCTCTTGGCTGCTGTTTGGTAAATGTGCTCTGCATGCCAATGTCAGTAATATTTATAGAGTTGCCTTGAGAAAGTAATTTTCGCATCTATCTGTTCCTGGAATTCCAAAAAAGAATATCTTTATTTCTTTATAAAGACATAGTAGAGAGGCATGTCTAGGGATGTAGCTACCCATGGAAGACAGTACAGCTAGCCAATGCAGATTTAGTGGTATCAAAGTAAATGTCAGCCAATAACTCAGAAGGGATTTTTGTACAGAAAAGCTAAAGGTATGTTTGACGTAGTTTGACATTTGTTGCCCATACTGTAAAATGTCATGCAAGGTAATCTGTGTCAAACTTTTTTAAAGAACAAATTAAAGTCAATCAAAAACATTTTATTCAGTTATAGGTTAATGTAAGACTAATGCTAAATAACATATTGCTGTTTAGTTGTACAGTCTAAACAACACTGACAGCTAATAGATACCACATTAGTTAGAACTAAACGTTTAAGCACTTTACATTAAATTTAACTTAATCAGGTCAGTCGCTCTTAAAAAGGGAACCCCATGTTTTGGAGCTCTGAATTAGTTGTCATGTCAATTCCTGAAGCTAACCTAAGCTCAGGCAGCTACAGTGGTGAGCTGTCAACAATATTGTTTAGTCTATGCCTTTATAGGTTTAAGACATTCAGAGCATAAATATAGCTGCAAATAACTATTTCCTATGTAAAGATATAGTGGAGTAATGTGAGCAGAGAATGAAGTCACTCTCATACTTGATTGCAATTTCTAGTATAAGAAATGTCTTCATGTGGAAATCAGAATAAATACATCGCTTACGCACCCCTTAGGTTTTTCACAACTTACTCCCTGCTGCAGTCACATTATTTTTCTTATATATTTGTCCTTGAACCAACACTACCGACTGATTTCTATTACACATGGAATATACAGTTCTGAAATACAAAAAAATGTATGACAAATAAGGTTAATTGTATCATCGTTCAAACAATATTTTTCTCACCTTAAAGATGACCCAGTAGCTGTTCTGGAGCTTTTGATCATATCACAATCTTCTTGTAGTTCATTTAGGAAAGGCTTCGAGGAAACAGCAATTGAATTCCATCAAATATTTGTCAGCCATGAAACAATGTTTGCACTACCTTTAACTTACACTTCACCCATTCATTTCACTAAACCAACTATTAGGTCATTCTAATTCTTATTATGTAATAGAAAAAACTTTTCAGATAGTTGTATAGTATGCTGACTTTTGGGTTTTGAATTTGCTTTTCCAAGGGAGGAGAGGAGTGTTAAGTGATGGAAAGAAAAAGAACACAGGGAGAGAGGGGATGCTGGAGATCTAAATAGAAAGTGAAACGTTGCCTGGGCAGAGCTACAAACAGAGAGGCTGAGAAAAGAAGGAACACACAGAGAGGTGACAGAGAAACAGGAGGAAGAATAGGAGGAGGGGCTCAAACAGATGAGAAAAGTTTCTGGACTGAAATAAGAGGACAGAACAAGGAAAAATAAAGAGGCGCAGATAGTGAGGCATGGGGTGGGGGAAGAAGTGGCAGTAAAAGATGGAGAATACGAACATGATCCCCCAACTGTCAGTGTGCCTCTTTGTGATAACAGAGCAAAAGCAAGGGGGTGCGAGCGCTTGGATGAAAGCAAAAGGATAGACTCTCTTTCAAAGAAGAGTTATGGGAATAACCTTTTTTTTTTCCTTCACCAAAGCCTTCTAGATTAAGTGTTTACTCTTAGCTTCTATATGGGAAGCATGATTCAATCCCTGTTTTTTAAAGAAAAAGTAATTACTTGCCCTCTACCTCAAAGGGGGGCTGCATAATGAAGGATTTTTTAAAGCACAAGTATGTTACTCTTTTTATAAAACTGGTCCTGTTTACACACACACATTAGGCCGGCTTTAAATGTGTCTCTGCGTGGCGGCATTGTAGATTATGACAGGCACTGGCACTATGAGCTTGGGCTGGCTGGGCAGCTGGCAGAGCTTAAAAACCTCTACAGGTGCCTGGGCAGATGCCTGTGTGTGTGTGTGTGTGTGTGTGTGTGTGTGTGTGTATGTGTGTGTGTGTGTGTGTGTGTGTGTGTGTGTGTGTGTGTGTGTTTGTGTGAGAGCCTCATCAGGGTGTGAGGCAGCATGCATTTCCTGTATTACGAAGAGATTGCAGGAGGCGATCTGCAGCGAGGAAGGTTCACACATTCTGCGACATGCACACACACACACACACACACACACACACACACTTTCATCATAATGTAGACTAATATGGTAATAAAAGCAAGCACTTCTCAGAAAAAAACATTAGCCAAGCAGAACTGGGAATACATGGCACTTAAGAGTGTGAATGTTGGTGAATACAATGATCAAAAACTAAGTACATCATCTCTGCTTTTTGCTTATACATTGTATTTATTTATTCATTTTGGAGGGGACTCACCACTTAGGCAGTGTCAGACTTTCCTCATGCAATCAATAGCAAGCAGCATATCCTGGTGTGGGTGTGAGATCAGGCAAACATGAATATCAATACGCTCCTTCACAGATGTCATTCGAGATGCTGTTACTCATCTCTGCATCAGAGAGTACATGTTAAAAACAGTAAGCTACCCTCTCACAGCCTGCATTAAAATATTGATTGCATTTATTTTGCATATTATCTTGTGTCTGTATACGTAAATAGTAAATAGTAAATTGAGATTAGTGAATTACGGAGTAGTGGGCTGAGTTGTACAGGATTCATTAACCTTTGGTAGTCCATAGCGTCCACATGATTAACATCCTGGAAGAGATCATAAAAATAAGTTAGTTGGAAAATGTAAAACAAAGGCAAAACTGTAGTAAAGGAAAACAGAGAATGCTCATAAAAACGTTGCCACAAACCTTAAAGCGATCAATACGTGGAGAAAAGGCCGTAAAGGCTTTCATCAATGCAGTGAAATGAACTCCACTGCATTTTCAGTGTGAAAATGGTCTTGGAAACTGATTTCATCAAAATGATTGACTGCGGCTCTCCTGTCAATAAGAACTTGTCTAGCTACTGGTGCTTGCTGCTCTTCAGTGACATAGATCATAATAATCAGTATGTCTCCATTGGCAGACAGCATTATTTGTATGTTAAACCTGATACCTTTGGCATTTCAACAGAGCATTAATTTAACCATGATATATCTCTGATCTTTTGATGGAAAGTTCATACTTTGAACTCGGAAACATTAGTTGATGAAACTATTTCGACACAGAGTACATTTAGTAGCTGTTCTATGGCTTTCAATCATATTATCATCATATGAATGATATCTTGAGCAAGGATTCAGTCTCTTCTTTACAGTCATTCATTTATTCAATATAACATCACATCTGTCATGTATTTAAAGTGTTATTGTTGTTCGAAAACCATATAACTGTTGTTTATTTTCTGACCAAAACCAATATTTCTGGGTCGTGTATGTGGCCTCAAAAGTAAACCTCTGTTTCAGGTTCATTGTTTGACATTCAGCCCAATCCCCGTCGCCACTCAGTCTTATTATCCGTAATTGTTTTGACATTTTCTCGGCCCGTACAGCACAGGTATGATTTACACTACGGAGCGCTGTCCACTGATGAAGGGCAAAGGGACTGTGAAATCATGAATGATCCAACACTAGTTTTATTCCGTGTTTCTGTATAATTTTGGTCGGCAGTATTAGGTTAGAAATGTCTTTCACCTCTGAAATAAAAAAAGAGATTATTGGCAACCATTCTAAATATTTTAAAATGACAGAATTACGAATAATCTTTTATTCTATAAGGGGGAACCCACTGAAGCTGAAATCTCTTTTCCAGGAGGGCCCTGAAACATAACATTTTAACAACATACAAACATTTCAAACGTTTTTTTCTAATATTTCAACATCTTATAAGACACCAGAGTTGGTGCTCAGCTGCATCTTGGAATTAATTCCATAGAGTATAGGGGTTTCTGAAACACTGAAAGTAGCTTTACCCCATTCAGTCTTATATGTGGGTGTTTTTAAGGTGATACAATCCTGAGATATAGTGGCATGATTTTAGAAGGTTGAAAGAAGACTGGCGAAATATACCAGCAAAATAACAATATAAGAAAGAACACTGAGCAGGTCATGATTTGCTGTTGATGGCCTGATTACCATTTAGAAGCAACTTTAATGGTCTACATCTTTTATTTTCCACCTTGTCATTAATTAAACCACATATGAAAAGTACAATATTCTTTAAGGTAATGATGGCAATCTAAGCCCGCGTTCTGAAGGTGTTGATAGAACTGTCACTTTTGATGTCTGTGACATTCCTTTCATCCGATGACATCCATGTCTGTATTCATTTTTTTGCATAGCATTTGTAGCTGTTGAGTGTCATCAGTAAGGTTCAGGGATTGCACAGCAGATGGTGGTGAATATTTCAGATTCTGTGCTTATGTGTGTGCACAGGAATGGGCATGTGTGGCTACATATATATATATATATATATATATATATATATATATATATATTTTTTTTAGGAGAATGAATGCACGTCTGTCCTAGATATTTCATTTGCAACACAGGTGTGGAAGAGATGTATGCTAATCTCCTTGCATGCAGGATTTACCAACTGGTACCAGACACAGACCTCATCTGCATGTTTTAAGCATATACCACAACGACCATCTCTCAGGAACCAGTAGCTACAACATTACGCAATATAAAAAGCATTAGTTTCGGTGATTAGCTTTTCTTTACAGAATTCTGTAGGGATTGCATCATGATTAAAATAATAATCAATTTGTCTTTCCTTTTACTACTGTTAAAGTCCTTGCTATTAGTGTGAGCCCATGATTAAATGTAAATTAAACCGCATTCAAAGCATTATGATGCTGTAATGGGGGTCTTCTTCTCCTTAAACATCACTCGTGTGGCCTGATCCAGTTGGTTTTATACTGACCAATCTAATATTAGGGTTTACTATCAACTTTGTTCTGTTGTTTATTTTTTTATTAATTGATTAACTGTTTGGTCTATAAAATGTCAGAAAATAATGAAAAATGCTTGTTTTGTCTGAAGCACAAAGCTATTCACTTAAGGTCACATAAGTCAAAAGAATTCAGCAAATGTTAACATTTGAGAACTCGAACAAGGGAATGTTTGACATTTATGCTTAAAAAACAACTTCTGATTCGTTGATCATGTATCAAAATTGCTGCGGATTGATTTTCTGTTGATCAATCAATCAACTAACCGGTTAAGCTCAAAAGAAGTGCTTCAGCAAATGAGTGCTGTACTGTTTGGTTCAGCTGTACTAGATGTCAACCAATGGTGTTTATTTAAAGACTGATATAATAGTTTAGAACGGAAAAAGACAATAACCGATACATTTGCCAATACCGATCAAGAGCTGACAGTGTTGCTTTATTTATATAGATCTCTATATATATATATAGTGATCTATATATATATATAGATCTCTATATATAGATATATACATACACACAAAAAATAACTTATATGCGGAGATATGACATGAGTACCACTGTAAAATCTGCTGTACTCGGAACTGCAAATTTTAGCCCACATTTTCTAGCCCTATTGCCAGAATAATGCTTAATAATGCTTAATAATGCAACTAATGCATTTTGTGATGAAGTGGGGAACTACTTCTACTAAACGATCTAAATTATAATTATCTAAATCTCCCACACTTGAAGTATGCTTGAAGTACACTTGAAGTATGCTTCCCATTTCATGGGGTCTTGTGGTGGAAAATGGGGCTTAGCAAATAAATACACGCTGTTGAGTCTTTTTAAGATGAAATGATGAATATCGTGAAACAGAACTTGTTTTTTATTATTTATTCTTGGAAGAAGAGGCACATTTATACAGAGTCACAAAGAGTCTGTAGAGGTGAGCACTGCAGAGTTAAAGTCACACAGAGTTTTACAGAGAGTGATCGGGGGGTGTGTGTGTGTGTGTGTGGGGGGGGGTTATTGTAACATCCTGCTTTAGGCCGTGGCAGACAAAGGAGTGCTTTTTGTCTGCGGGGTCACCAGACATACAAATACATACGTTCTGTCCGTAAGGTATGGAACATGTCCATATAAGTACTTATTATTCAATAACAGGAACGAGGATGTGCATGCACATTAGGCAGTTGCTACATGAACCACGAGTCACACAATGCAAGCTTGTGACAGTTTGCACAGTAACAAGTTAACAAACAGTTCACTTATATAAGAATATAAAATAATCATAAGAATATAACATTTCCATGACAGTCTTTATCAGTTCGATTGGTGGCGGCTGCACAGCCGTCGGCCTCTATCGGAGCACAGTTCCTCTAATATTTATTGTATGTAAAATGGCCCATCGGAGATAAATGGGTTGACCTCTAAGCTCGACATCACCACACTGTGGACCCAACGCTCAAGACTGCAGTGCAGTTGAGATTGTAGTTCACCTCTTTTGCTCCCTGTCAGAGGCTCACATTGTGGTGCTACTATTTCACCACTAGACAAGGGGGATGTGGTCTGATGTTGGAGCCCCTCAAAGTGCTGTTCATTGGGTCAATATTAATTTACACTTTCCTGATTGATGAACCTGCACAATGAGAAGTTCAGTTTCCGGAGGAGAGTTGCCACATCAACCAGAAATCAATAGTGCCCTGTTAGACCTTATACATCTGATCAATATGGTCGAACTTGGAGCAGAGGTGATTTTATGTAACCATCAATGTGATATGATACATTATTTATTCTTTCATTTTCTCGTACTGCAGCAAAACACTGTATAGCATGCTCACCACTATCATCTATATCCTATGATCTTGTATAACTGCAACTACTGTACAACTGGTACAAGGCAAGCTTTACAAATAGTTACTGTATATGTATTTGCGTGGTATCTATTATGTATTCAACATTAATAGCCTTGATGTAAAATAATTTGATTGCTTTACTCCAAACCACACACACACACACACACACACACATATGCACATATCTATATCATATAATATTTGTTAAGGACAAATATGATCCCAATAATAGAAATTCCCCACAATCAACTTATTGTGATTTATTTTTATTTTATTTTATCGCCATCCTAGTTTTGCCTAAACCCTATCCTGTACACAGTACATGCTATAAAACACAGTGTAGTATATATAAACGCTAGTTAATCTGAATAAGAAGACAACACTTAATTTGTTATGGTATGAACTTTTCATCCAGTAACGTTTTTAACGTTGCAAGACATTTTAAATCACCCAGAGGTAATCTAATGGTAGGCTTTGTTTGGAAAAATAGATTTTCCCAAAAAGGTGCACAGAGCTTCTCTTCTATTCCTTCTGATAAGGTGAAATAATACCTCAAGTGACTGAATCAACAGTTCTCAATTCGTGAAGCCCAACTCGCTTTGTCCATAATCCTTTATACTTTCTCGACTGTCTTGTGCTGTCTTTCAGTCTGACTAGAAGAGGAAAAAAACTGTTGGATCTCCACTTTGAACAGTCAGCAAAAACTTGTATTGAACTCAGTGGGGAGTTTCTAGTAGAGGTCATATATGTTTTTTTTCAATCTCTTTCTTTCTCTGCTGTTGCATTCACTAAGAAACAATGTAAACCCACAGCGCAAAAGGGACAGTGTCATGTTTATTCCTGTTGTTGAGATGAATTGCTCATTTAGTCACCCATCATGAATAGTCAGAGGCGTAACATGTTTTTTTTTTCAATCAAAAGAAAAACAAATAAAATGGAGGTCAGTCTCACCAAGATGGGAGTATTATTGGTAGAATGACTTATGACAAGATGATGGATTCTGCATTGGCTCAAAAATATCAAATTACTACTGCCATGTGGCTATAAAGGTGCTGTTGCATCAGTATTCAATTACTGTGTGCCCAAGGCTAAATAAGGGAACTTGACAGTTGAGAGAGTGTAAAAAGAGACTTCATCCCAAAGAGAGCAGAGTGAAGATGGAATTAATTCTTTTGAAAAGCAAGATCACAGGCACACGAAGGCCAGTTTCTATTGAGAAGAGCACTTTGTGACTAGAGTATATTTGACATTCTGAGCAACACAAACCAATAAGCAGTGGTTGACATTTTGTAGTTGTGTCAACAACCTTTGAATGGACTGACATTAAATTTGGGAAGCAAATTCATGTCCCCTCAGGAGACATTTGGATAGTTTTGATCCTCCGATAATTGTTCATGTTGTACCATATCAAAATTTAAAGTAAATCAATTATTTGGTTTATGACCAAATACCTGCAAAACTAATGCCAGCTTCAACTATAATTATCTTGCTAGTTAGCATGATAACACACTAAACTAAGTTGTTGAACATATAGCATACAACATTGTATGGTAACTGTTACTGTTAGCATTTCAATCAAAGCCCTGCCTCACAAAGGCTAGCATTGCTGACAACTTGTAGTCTTGTCATCATTTTCTCCACCAAGAAAATCTTGCAATCTGTTGTGTGTGGATGTGCGCCTGAGTGAGTGAGTGAGTGAGTGAGTGTGCACCTCGGTGTCTGTCCACGGCTCATCTTGCATTCTGCTGCAGGAAATTGCATACTATTTTGTATGCCCAGTTATGCCTGCATGCTCAATGACATCTCGTGGTTGTGGCTACTCACACTTTCTCAAAACACCTTTAATTGCCTGTTTTATACTGCCATTGACTGCCTGCTGACTCCTCACTCACTACTCTTAACTGGACTGTTTTTGAGTTTGAATTAAGTGTGTTTTATGTTGCCTTACAGCCCATTTGTATCTAGAAAGGGAGTTAGCCAATTGTAAGTTGTATTCATTCAATCACACAATACAGCAGTGGTCGCTGCAGACACACGTGACCGATATCTTCACTCTGATTGAGGGTAAATTATGGGCTATTTCTGTGATTTTCCACAAATGAATCAATACTGAAAGTAAGTTTTAGTTGCAGCTCTTAAGCAATAAAGAAACTAAACCACCCAATTTATGATGAAAGAAAGATTAGATATTTTTCAGTGAAATATTGTTGGTCAGACACGATAATGACGATGTTGGGAATGGGAGCAATTTAAATTATTATACACCTCAGTAATTATCCGGAATGCTGCAATTTACCTTTGGTTGCTACAATTTCATAATTGACCCTAAAATTGTCCAGGCAGGATAGATGTCTGAATGACGATGGTTATGAAGAGTATAGGCACACATGAAGTAACACATACGGACATAAAGCAAAGGTAATCCATGTGGCAATTCACATCAAACCCCATGGTAGGTTGAAGAAGAAGGAAATGGCACCACCCTATTAAATTCATCATGGAATATGGCCATCAATTCAGGTCAAGATTGCACTCTCGTCCAATGCTCAAAATGGCTAAGCGCTAAACTCCCAAGCACACAGCATTTTGTGGACAATTGCCTGGCTGTTAAGAAATCCACTGTGTTGAACTTCAGAGAGAAAATTACCCTTTAAAGCTTAAAATCAAATTTGTAAACCTCATGTGGTGCTTCTTTCTCTGACTGCAGAAGCAAAGGAGAGTATGTGTGATGTTGACTCCAAGAAAAGAACATACCTATTATAATATTTATCTCTTTGAACTCTAGAGAGAGTTTGAGCACAACGGAAGATAAATTACACAAGTGCAGGGGGGCAATCGAAACAATAGTTTAGGTAAATTAAAAAGAATATGGCTGTTGATGACACAAAGTATCCACATTTCTTCTGAGTGGCTAGCTGACTCTTAGCGACAGAGGTGTTGTCGGCGTGGAAACCCATGGCAGATTGAAAGCATTATTCACCGGGACTTAATTAGAGGGGTAAAGATTAGGCCAGTTTATCTTTAACTAAACAGTGTGTTAGTCAGTGTGTATGTGACTACATACACAAACCTGGTTCTTTGATAGATTGCATATAGAAAGGTCTATGTGTGTGCATGGTTGTTCTTTAAAGCAATGCATTCAACAAACATTCAAGCCATTTTCAAGCTCTTTTCAACAGCCTTCAAGTGGGCACCTCACTGGTCCAACATGTTCAAAACATCCTTCATGTGTGATGATCATTATGTTCCAGCTTAATACGAGAGTAAGCTCTTTTTTTTTGAAGCCTGAACAAAAGCATGCAACGGCTAGGGGAAAAATGATTCCCTGTAACCCTTCCATGTGCTGTACATGTTAGAGCTGTGAATTCTGGATTGACCTCATTCTTTCTTTAAGCAAAGTGAATCGACCATCTTGTGGAAACTGGGATCATGCTGAGTGTGGCGTGTGGGTTAAATGGATCTGTACAGAAACTAATACACAATCTTTCAGAAGATGTGAACCAGAGAGGAAAGTCATGCAAACACAGTTGAGGTACCTTCACAGGGATTTAAAAAGTGTGTATGCAGAATGTCGGCAGTACTTGTGGGCGATTGTAAAGTCACACTTTTTTATTTTGAGGTTCAACCAATCGGATTGCTTGACTTAACCCTTAGCTGGATTATGAAATATATAAATGTTGGAAAAAACAAATGACATGAAGAGGTAATGGTGAATTAGATTGAGATTTATTTTTTCTGTAAGGTGTTCATAGTGTGTTTGTGTTTACTAGCCCTGTTTTTGCAGCCTTGTGAGATGCTAAATATATTGACATTGTTAAATCCAGTTTTCTGTGGACAAAGGCCTCACTTGGTTCGAACAGTATGTAACCAGCATCACAACGGCTTATTTGTTAAGCCCCACCCTGCTTAGTTACTGTTACTATGTCTGTCAAGCTTTCCATTTTGGCACGACACGAAGGCAATTTATAATGTTATCGTGGGAATATTTACAATAGGTTGTTGATTTCAATTGGAAGTAAACAAAGGCAGGCTTCACACTTCTAGCTGACAAATTTTTGTCAGTTGAAATGATAGCTGTTGCTAGCAGAGTTCATCAGCTGTAGGTAGCTAGCTCTAAATGGTTCTAGCTGTAAAAGCTCCAACTCTGTAAAAGACTGAGGTCAGTATCTTTACCATTTGCTGATCCATATAGAATACATTGAAATATAAGAGCAGTATTGATTTATTGAAAGGAAGAGATAGTTAGGCAAGGTATTATAGTATATAATTATAGATAATAATGTAAGTAAAATGTTATTTTGCTCTAATTTAACCCTGTTTGGATGCTCACTGTAGAAAAAAAATACTTAGACAAACATCACAGAGGATTTATGCTTCATTGTTTTCAGACTCGCTTACATACAGAGAAAACGCTTTGTGGACGTAATGTAACATAACACTAACATCATACATTCAGATACTATTTTTCCCTAGTCAGTGTAGAAATAGGTTTTCTTGATTTCACACATGACAACAGCAAATTAGTTTTATTTACAATCTGTTTTACATTTGATTTGACTTTTTGTACAGGTGGGCATTAACTCTGACACATGAGTTAGTTTCCCTTTAAAACAAAAGGTGAAAGTGAGAGGAAAGTAGCACTCTCTGGCATTTCAGCCATGCAATATGTCTTGCCTTGACCTTTACTTATTCTATATCAATATACATATATTTACTGCCTGTAAATCTCTCTCTCTCTCTCTCTCTCTCTCTCTCTCTCTCTCTCTCTCTCTCTCTCTCTCTCTCTCTCTCTCTCTCTCTCTCTCTCTCTCTCTCTCTCTCTCTCTCTCTCTCTCTCTCTCTCTCTCTCTCTCTCTCTCTCTCTCTCTCTCTCTCTCTCTCTCTCTCTCTCTCTCTCTTTTCTGACCCGCTCACCCAGATAGTAGATGACCATAGAAATAATGTGGCATGACTATATCCCTTCCACACTATAATCATAGAGACAGAGGGATATGGAGTTGACCTATAGCGAGATCTAATTAAAGCAAACGTATCAGATTTATTCTGAAATGTAGAGATTTTGCCTTTTTTCTGGGTACATGCTTTTTGCTCATCTCTCTTTTGTGTCTAGCACAGTAAAGTGTGTGTGTGTATATGAGGAAAGAGAAGCTCAGCATTATTTTTTTTCAGCAGGTATTTCTATTGGAGCAGAAGGGAGGAAAAAAAGAGCACAGAGCTACAGGTGGCCTGATTGTCTTCATGTCAGTTGTCTGTAAAGGTTAAAGTCTGACTTTCAAAGGAATAGCAGTCATCATGACTGCCTCAGTAGCCGTTTTTATTTACTTTTTAATTAACCTTTATTTTTCGAGGATATTCCCATTGAGATTTGAAATCAGGGAAACCTGGCCAAGATGACAGTATACACGTTTCACATACCCACAGTTGATTGGCAAGTTTGGCTGTTGAAGTCAAGGGAGGACAGAGTTAAATGGAGAGACATGAGGAATATAAGGGGAAATAATTGGTTTGTGAATATATTGCAATAAAAGCTGAAGATTAAGCCCTTGTTCCTGACGTAACAACGCGTTGAAAGACTCACCCAGATTGGAAACTCCTCAAGCCTTGCCTGCTTCAAATGAACTTACATAGCAAAAAGACAGAGATGGTTCTACCACTGAAAAATAAAATAGATGAAATGGAGAAACCAAAAGCACCTTTAAGAGATTTTTCCTTTATTATTCAAAATCCCCAACAGGCAAAAGAGAAAGAGATGGGAAGTGTCACAAATTCTGATCAGACGTGATCAAAGTGCATACACCACAGCAGCTAAATGCTGTCTCATTCTCTGGCACTTCTGGGTCAGGGAGCATTTTACTGTAGATTTGTGTGTGGGAGAACGAGAGGGAGGGAAAGCGACAGAGAGGCATAACATAACAAGAGGGCTGGCAAGACTTCTTCGAGTCATTAACAAGTGCGCTCTCAAATGCACGCAGCCTCCCATCTCTGCCTTCTTGTCCATTTGTGTATCTCATATTGCCTGAGTGCCAGTTTCTTTTCTTTATTATGAAGGCCTTTCAGACACCTGAGCTTCCGTGGCTTTGATTCAGCTTCTTGATTGGCCCCAGATGTCCATATGGAAATGATGTCAAACCATGAGTGCACTAGGAGCCCATTTCTTGCAATTTCTCCGCTCGCTCTAACTCAGCTGCTCACTGCCAGGAAACAGGCACAAGGACAGACTACAACAAACAAGCCGATGGGAGAGAAATAACCAGAGAAAATCGAGGCAGTGACAAAGAAACCGTGGCTATGCAAAGGCCTTTCTGTATCATTGAGCCACATTAAGGATGAACAAGATGGCTATGTAATACGGCACAGGTTGACACAAAATTAGGTAGAAGTGTTGCGTCAGCACAGTCGGTAAATACATACACAGCAAAATAGTGCAAAACTCAACACTTAACTTTCTTTACAGCCAGTAAGCTGTCGTTAGAGTTGATCCGTTAGAGAAATACATTGAACACATGTTCACTCCTATTTAACACTGTGTAGGTAAGCTGTGTGAGGAATGCTGAAATACGAATGCGAACGGGTACTATCATTTATTTCTTATTTATCAGACTTTTAAAAAAAACAAAAAAATGATGTCACTAAACAAAGACAGCTGACATTTCAAGTGGGGACTGTGAGGAAAATAAGCCTGTATCAATGAAAGCTCAATGTGATGGCCAAAGATTGGTTACAGCTGACATAGTGAGGATTTACTGTGATTCATGCAGGGTTTGTGACTGATAGGTTAATAACAGGACAAATACCGTTGGCTCATTATGGACGGATCATAATAGACAGATATTGACCCCACAAATCACAGCGAAATCTCCCATCATTCACTTATACAATAGACCACACAGACACAACAAAGCACATGCACATACATAGACACTATCACAGTCACACAATACAATCTGCACAGCCATTTTCTTCAACAGTATGATATTGATGTGCCATTTGTTTGCCCCCTTCTCGAGAATTTATCCATACATAATCTCCTATGAAGACGTGATCTCAGGACCTACAAGAGGAATTGCATCTCCTCCAGCAAAAAAAAGCAGTCTCAAATCCTTTGCATGTTGTCTGAATGCTTGAAAGAGATTCAAAAGGTCACGCTTGTTAAAATGTCTTGTTGCTAGGAAGATTAAGATCTTTTGAATATTATTAAATGCATATTACCAGCAAGTTTATACCGCAGTGTAGACCTCACAAAACATGTTTTTGGCCATAACTCAAGACTTATTATGATAATTATGCTAATTTCACACAAATGTCTTAAAATGAGGCGGTGATTCTAGTTTTTTGTTTTCAATTAAATTTTCAGTTTTAGTTGCCCCCTTACCATCACGTAATGTGTATACATACATATTAAAGAAATCTCAGTCAGGCTGTGTCATGTAAACCCACATTGAAAAGTGTGTGTGTCACTCAATGTCAGTAACAGTAAGCATCATACTGTTGGCTCAAAGCTTACATGTTAAATTACCCTGTTTCCCAAAAAAGCACTAACATGTCACAAAATGTATAACAAATGTAGTGCAATATGTCCATCAGTGCTTGTCATATAGCTACCTCAAAGAAGTAAGAAGTAAATGTGTCTGACTCGGGGTGGAGACTGACATAACAGAGGGGTATTAGATTGTAAAGCTTGTTCAAACATTTTGTTCTTTTCTTATTTTGTCAGACAGCAACTCACCAATCTATCAGCTAGCCAGGAAGTGTTACTGACTGATCCCAAAACTCCCTTTTTGTCCAAAGTAGTCTGCTGAAATTTGAATGTGCATATGTGTACAAGCGTGGGCTCTCTTCTCCTACGGCTTTAAAACAAAACCCCAAACATGTCTCTCGCCGTGAATCGTTTTTCTCTGGTATTTATGTGTGATCTCATTAGACCAAAACAACAACGAGCTGCCAGGACAAAAGAACAAAGTGCAGCAGAGGTGAACAGCAACAACACCAGTTCCCAGCCACAGCATTGTCACCTCCTATGGGCACATTCTAAAGGTTGAGAATGATGAAAAGCAAAGTAACACCCCCAGGCCAGCCTCTGAACACTGCCTGGAGGCTCCCAGAGTATTGCACTCTCAGCAAGTCAACTAGAGTACAGAACATTGCGGCCTCCTGCATCAAAATAAGAACTGAAGAGTTTTGCTGCAAAGTGAGATATGCAGCAGTGAAAATACAGTGACATTGATTTCTTTAAATTAATTAGCTGAACAAAATACTGTTACAAAATCCAGTACAGTGAAGTTTGAAACTGTTTTAAGAATACAGTGAAATTGTTAACACAGACTTTGGTCCCATTTGTGGATGTTGATGTTATGGGTTTGTTCTACAGTTTGATGCACACTGGCACACATCAGTGCAGCTGTGGCTAGTGTGGGGCTGCACAATTAATCAAAACTTTATAAAAATCGCAATATATCCTGTTGCAAGTTTCAAATTGCAAGAGGCTCAATGGCAAAATGTGTCAAAATACTATTTTAAACTAAACATTGTCATGCTACAGGGGTGTCCTTGTTTACATATCATGTTCTACAGTCTTAAGAAAACCTCTTAGTTTGGTTACAAATCCACATTCACCATAATCATTTTAATAAGTGTTTCAATGTAAATTAGAATAATGATGTAAATATTATAAATTCATCTAACATTGCAAATCATATCGCCATTGCAATATCAGTCAAACAAATAATAAGCAATTACATGTATTGTCAAAATTTCGCTGAAAATGTTGCTTTTTTTCTTGTGAAATTTGTTAAAATTCAAATATATTACAAATTCTAAAGACAAAAATAACTCATATGTATGTACTGTATGTACAGTGACGAGGGTTCATAATTATATTTTACCTTGTATTAAGGGTTGTCAAGCAATACAAGTTTGGAAACTACTGTTTCATGGTGTAGTGCACAACTTAAAGCTACTACAAGGAACTTTCCTTTTGTGTTGAATTCTGCGATCCCTATGGCGAAAGTGGTAGTGTGTCTCAGCACCAGTGTCCCTTTTTAGAAAATCTCTCATTTACCTGCAGCAGGATTTGACAGTCTGCCACGCTCTGTCCTAGTTCTGGTTCTACCATGCCCCCCCCACCCCCCTTAACTGTCTGTTGGTGGCTCCCAGCAGAGCAGCGAAGGCAAAGCTTTGCTTCTGGCCAAAGGAGACGCCGCTGCTGCCGGATGCAGAGCTCTCCACCACCCGCTGGAGCTCCTACTGCAGTAGCAGCAAAGCTGGATCTGGGTCTGCTCATGTTGGGATGGTTGCTGCTGGAGGCCCCGTGGGAGTCTGAGCTCCAGGAGTTTCTGGTGAACCTGCATGATTTTATATGATTCCGTGCAGAATTTCACCAGGTTGCACCAATGACAATCATTAAGAACAACTATATAGAAAAAGCCAATCGTCCCACTGATGGTCTTACTTATGAAGGTCATACAGAGGCATAAGTATTACATTGAGACTGTTTCATAACAAGTTCACATTTCCTCACAGTAACAAACTTTCTGTGTGCAATTTTAAAAACACAGCCATATCAGCAATACCAAGGGAAAGTTTGGAGCTAACAGAAAGTTTTGCTTGAGTGAAAATCAGAGAAATTATCATCCACTCAAACTAGAGGCATGTATTTAATAAAACTCTTCTCTCAACTGTAATATCTATGCAAACCAATTTGGAAATTATGTTTGATTATTAATAATTAATGCATGCTAATTTATTCAACTGATCTACAGAAAATTCATAGATGTGCATAAATTATTATTGAAAACATACAGATTATATAAGCTATCACGCCTGCACTTTCAATTTTATATTAAAGCTTCACTTTATACTGTCAGGAATGGAACTGAGAGTTACCAATCTTGAGAGAGGTGAAATATACCTGAAACATCTTTAACAACAGCTGTAACGCTCTCTCTCTTCTAGTCTTTTATTTTCTCTCACTTTCTCGACGACTTTGCCAGGACTGCGATGTTTTTGGCTGTGATGAAGTCTTTGTTTGCCGCAACGACAGGGCAATTAGAGGGATTGATTGCAGCACAGGAGAAAGAATTGCAAAGCATGCGTAATTGACCCTTTGCTAACTCCTGCCCCTTGAACACAGACAGCCAATCATAGCGTAAAATCAGCCAGCTCTGTACAGTGCTGTGTCCTCAAATCCTCAAAGGTATATGTGGAAACATGAGGCAGTCCCTGAAATAAAATTACAAAAGTCTTGTGATGTGCCTGGGTCGTTTTCAACGACACACTAAAACTGACTGATCTAGACGCACCCTGCTCACCATTAAGACTGAGTCCTAACTATAGACTGTATATAAGAAGTGGATGTAGTCATAGTGACGTCACCTATTGGTTTGTGGACTGCCGTTTTTGAAGCCTTGAGTTTGGCAATTTGGCCTTCGCCATCTAGGATTACTTCCATCACCATCTTGGCTTTTTTGCAACCAATATTTGGAATGCAGAGGAGTGACGCCTTATACGACTCTGGTAGGGTAGCGACATGTCAAACACAAGGTAGCCCAGACGTAAAAAATACTCCGCTTTATGATCTATTTTACTCTACTTGGGACCATAATTTGCTAAAGGAACATCATTCTGTATTGAAGAAGACTTGAAACTAGCAATTGAGACCATACATTCATGTTTACAATGTTTACTGAGGTAATAAATCAAGTGAGAAGTAAGGTCATTTTCTCATAGACTTCTATAAAATCAAACTTGTTTTTGACACAGGAGGAGACCCTGTTGGTCAGTAGATAAAATGCAAGTTTGAGACACTTCCGCATAGGCTTCACTTTTCAGAACCGGAGGTTGCGGCCTGGTCCTAACCGCAGCGTCCCAGGGCCTTTTGCTATGCTATACACTCTCTCTCCCATGTCTTTCTTGACTGTCTGTCTGTCAAATAAAGCTGAAATGGCAAAAAAACATATCCATCCAAGCAAAGCTTTCAGTACATTAACCTCATAGCCCCAGTGTGACAGTCAAGAGGATACGAGCAAAACAATTAGACCATTGAAGAGTAGTCACCTTCCAAATAGCAATACAGATCAGTGAATACTGCAACACAACCAAAAGGGAATATTATCAAAGACATTAAGCATCATTTTTATATCAAGATGTCTAAAATCTCGGACTGGAGAGAGCCGTCATTTTTCTGAATACTGAAATACCAAGAACTCAAGACAACTGTAATGTAGCCACGTCTCATTTCTGTAAACAGAAAGACAGAGCCAAAATATCAGATGTAAATAACTGCTATAGCACAAACATGCTTCAATACTTATTATTATTCTTCCTTTATTGTCAGAACCTGAATAAGACACAATTTCGTTCCCCCGTCATTAACTTTATCAAGGACTGCTGAAGCCACTGAAATGTCAGAAGCAATGGAATTCCAACGAAGAGGGTTTTTTTCTTTTCTCTGTATTTCCCATAAACTGCTGTTCTGTCACGTTAGACAAGGTATGAACTATGCACGCTTCACTCAGGTGCCCTTTGATCCCACACTAATGGGATCTTTTAATAAATCACTTAGATTATCTTCTGTACCTGCCATCCATTATATGAATCTAGTTTTTTTCTTAACATTGCTCTTCATTAAAGATCTATTTAGAGGATTTGTGAGCACTGGGGAGCAGAAAGACAATATTCTCTGAACCCTAAACTGGGACCCTTCAGTGTACCACACGTTCATGCACGCACACATGTACGTGCTTATGCTCTGGGACAATTGTTTCAGTGCTAGGCACACCTAACTTACAGAGCACACCTCTCAACACCATGGACAGCACTCCAGCATTGCTTCTGACAAAAAACAATGTTTATTTGAAAACTTTATGATACACTAGTAGACACAAACCACAAGGAATGCACTGGGGTAATATTATTATATACAGATACATTTTAAAACAAAATACAATACATTTGTCAGTGTGCAAAAGCTCAGGCTGCTGGCTAAATGGCTGACTGCGACACATTCTCTGCCAGCTATTCGTACAATTCTCTTTGTGGTCTATAACTAACTTTATAGGCTATACCATAAAAATGACTTCCCTTCCTGAGATGCCTATTTCAGATGGCTGTCAGCAGCGTTTGCCCCCCTGAAGTAGGTTGCATTGGTGGACAGCAGAAAAATCAGTGTTGAATAAGGTTTTTCATTTTTTAATAATGAGTCAGACCGAACATAGTAAGCGCCTGTATACACACTGAAAACACGCTGAAAACACGTTTTAGCTTATTATTATTATTATTAGGGTCCGAGCACTGACGTAGTCAGTCCATGAGGACCCTATTGAAATTCTAAGGACGCAATTGGGCGTATATTGGGGGTACTTGCCATACTCCGAAACTCACCAAATTTGGTATGCTTGTCAGGCTTGGTGAAAATACTGTAGACGTCTGATATAGTCTCTAGCGCCCCCTAGAAGTTGGACAGGCGACGCCCCTCAGCCAGTTTGTCCGATTGACTTGAAATTTTACACACATGTCCATCTCCACCTGCTCTACAAAAAAGCCTCTCAGATCCCTAAGCTCCGCCATTTTGAATTTTGTGAAAAACACATTCTTGCAAACTCCTCCTACAAGCTGGGTCAGATTCATACCAAATTAGCTGTGGGCCATTATTGGAGCTATATCATCAATAATTATCAAAAGATTATTGATATCTATTGCATTCATAAGATAAGGACCAATGAACTTCTTAGGGGCGTGGCTTGAACATCAATACTTATAACTTCAAAACCGTTGGGGCTAGTGTCACAATATTTGCAGCATATGTGCACATTGCATCCCGTAACATACCCTGAAATGTTTATGCCATTGAGACACTAGGGGACGCTACAGTAATTCGGCCAATTTGGGCTTTTTTGTCATTTTTCGTCGTTTTCAGCCTTTGTACTCTTACGAACTCCTCCTACAGAATTCATGCGATCAACTTCAAATTTGCTCAGGATGCTCTTTAGACCTTTGTGATGAAAGTTATAAAAATCGTCAGTTTTTTCTCAACAACCTTGACGTGGCGTGGCGCCCATTTCACACCCATATTGTGCGGTTCACTCTGTTAGAGAAAGTTGTTTTAACTCCAAGGTACATCATCCAATCCACCCAGAATGTATCATGCATGATGCCGGTCCAGGCCTGAGTACATTTCCATGAAGAAATTTTTACATTGTCATGGCGCCACCTACTGGCAAAAGGAAATTACACGTTTTACACTTTGATGTATTTCTCAGAGCCAGTTGACTAGATTGACCTCACATTTGGTATGGAAAGCCTTAACAAATTGCTGATGCATTACCATGGATATTGTGAGTTTTCGTGAAACTCCGTTGCTGTGGCGCAGCATTATGGCCACGTAAAATGAAGCTGATTGTTTAGTGGCTTAGGATGCTCAAAAACTCATGCAACTTTACACATGTGTCATAGGTGATGGAATTAATTATTTCAAGTGGGTTTTTGGCTTAGCCGTAAAAACTCCCCTGAATAGCACCCCCTACACTTTTTCAAAAGAGCAGCCCCAGCGTTACGTTACCCCTACATATATGACATTTGGTTGGCACATGTATCACATGGAGACTTAAAAAAAGTTTCTTGGCACCATGCTCTAAGTCGTACTGGAAGTCGGCCATTTGTATTTTTGTGTGATTTCTTTATTATTTTTTCCCCCTTTTCTAAGCGCTTTACTTTCACAATCTCCTCCTAGGGAGTTCGTCAGATCCACTTCAAATTTGGTCAGTATGATCTAAAGATCTTTGGGAATAAAAGTTATCAAAAGCTTTACGTTTCACGGAACGGCGTGACCGTGGCGTGGCAGCCATTTTACTTGAATCCTCATTAAACATGTAACTCAACTAGACTTGCTAGAATCTGCCCCAAACTTGTCATGCTTGATAAAAAGTAAGGGCCTGAGGATATCGACAAGCCTATTTTCACTCAAAGCGCCACTTACTGGCGAAAGGAGTGGTGCTTTTAATCCACAAACGGTTTATTCCGGATCCTTAGCGGAGCAGTTGCTGAAATATCCTGCTGTCCGTGTCCACTAAACGTCGACTTCTTCCCCTGTCTGCGCGCTCCACACTTCTTTCGTCACTTCTCCCCCATCACATTTATACAAACGAGTACAAATAAAAATAATAGTAAAAACAATAAAATATCCTATTCATCACCTATGTTTACCTTACAGGCCACTGACAAAACTTACCAGTACAGCGCAATTCACTGGTGCCGTACAAAAGGATGGACATATGCGATCATTACAAGGTTAAACAGTTGGAAATAATTGAAAGTCACAGAGGATGTTTGAAAATGTGGAAAGGTGAAGCAGAATGTAGGGAAAGGAAGGAAATGTGTAAAATGATACTTCTCAGAAATCCTCTTCTCTTTATCCCTTATTGCACAGGATGGATCCTGATATCAGAAGCATGCCCTCCACCGTATTCCCCACCAGCCAATCAACAGCCTGCAGACAACAAGCTGCTAAAGGCGCCACATCATATTACACCAGGCTGCACTCTATATTCAACAAGCATAGCGGCCTCCAAGAACCAAACACCAGAGGTGAGGTACCAGGTGACTGAGTGTTTCATCTCTGCATCAGTAAAACAGACAGATGTCTGACCGAACCAAAAAGGAGGGGGCATGCAAAGAGAAAGGGGGAAATCCTTTCCACACATGCAAATGAAGAAAAGCTTGCTCTACTAACCACACGCACAGCTGAAAAACTGAAGATTATATAGGATGCAATCACACATTTAATACAGGCATCAAAGTTATTTTGCAGGGACATACATATATAACATATACCACTGAGCCTTCTAGAAGATTACCAGACACAATTTTGATCAAACAGGATTTGAAAGTGTTTTCCTTGTGGATTCAGGAGCCGCACACTCAGTCGTTTGTAAGAACAAAATATTTGCCTCCTCCTAAACTTAGTGGACAATATGTCTATTCCGTAGGAACCTCAGGGGTGATGTTAAAGAAATAATTCACAAGTGAACACAAATATCAGGAGCTCCCTCCAGAGAGAACTAAGCATTTGTGTCCTCAGACGTCTGTTCTGTAAACTTGTTAGGCAGAGACTTGAAGCTGACGTTAGGATCAGTTTGATTTCCGCACTTAAAGGTTTAAAAGTCATACGCACTCCCATCAACATGACCATAGTCCAACACAGCCTATCACACCTTTATATGTGTATCAGTGGTTTATCCCTATTCCAGTGGCTCGGGACATGATACATCACTGTGCCCTTGTCGTGCTGAAATCAGATCACATGACCTTCACATACATGCACTGCACAGCACACGTTTCTCCAGCAGAGACAATGAGTTTGAAAAAGTGTTTTTTTTCGTGATTTGATTGTTACTCTACGATGATTTGGTCTTATCACAGATGTGCAGTTTCTGTTTTCCTCACAGACACTTGAGAACAGCTGTTCAGAGTGGACCCTCCCACATGTCTCCTGGTCCAAGTGTCAGACTGACCAGTAGAGAGACTTGGGAACTTTTGTGCTGAAATGTCAGTCGATCACAGATTGGAAAACAACAGGTGATCTTCAGGTGATGTACTCACCGCACACAGGTATTTACAAGAAACCATTCCATACTCGTACATCCACCTTACGCTCTGTATATTAGTTTGATGATGACGAGCCACACACTGCCTCATTTCTTGCTGATGCCTCCAGTCTCATCCTCCCTAACAGGAAGGTGTGTGTGTGCGTGTGCGTGTGTGTGTGTGTGTGCGTGTGTGTGTGTGCGTGTGTGTGTCTGTGTGCGTGTGTGTGTGTGTGTGTCCATCTCCAGGTGAGTGAGGGGTGTTGAATGAGGTGAGGTATTAATAATATGAGACACATTTTAATCTCCACTGTTATGGTCTGGCTCTAAAACCAGAGCAAAGGATGGAAGATCACACAAAGGATGAACTAAACAAATACTTTTATTTAACAAAGGAGAAGATAAGTTACCAAATGTAACAAACATGAAAGTTCTCATAAAGAATGCTGGCAGACAAACATGCTGCCAGGTGGACTCAGATGATGTTGAACACAAACATCCAGCGGAGCACAAGGTGTGTCTTCACTTTGCTTGATGGCCTCAAGCTCCAACCACCCAGAACCAGAACACACACAAGTCCCAGCAGAGACCACACACATACACACATACTGTACATCTATAAATATTCCTGTATACACACACATATACATAAACACATACACATACACACATATGTATATGTGTGTATGTATATGTGTGTATGTATATATATATATATATATATATATATATATATATATATATATATATATACACATATATATATATATATATATATACATTACACACATATATATATATATATATATATATATATATATATATATATACATACATATACACATATACACATATATATATGTATATGTATGTGTGTGTGTGTGTGTGTGAGACATACAGTTGATTGAGGACGATCCTATCTAAAGAACTGACAGCATTCATGCATTCATCAACAGGGAGGGAGACAGACAGACAGACAGACAGACAGACAGGGAGAGAGACAGACAGACAGGGAGAGAGACAGAGAGGGAGTATATCAGAGGACACTGTCTGTCTGTCTGTCTGTCTGTCTGTGTCTCTTTCTCCTCTCCAACCTTCTTTCCATGACCCCCTCTACCTCCCTCGTCCCCTTTCCACCTCCTAAATCTAACCCCCTCATTCCATCTACAATAAACCATTTGAAACTCATAACACTACCAGCCTGGTCTTTGTTAGTGAAATGATATTGAAGCCCGATAGGTAAATGATTGTTGCCAGAACTTTGCATGAGCTGTATATCAACAGCCACTGACTGACAGAGAGGATTAGAGACGAGACGAGGATGGACAAACTTCTTCTGAGCATTGTCACCGTGTCAGGTAAGACTTTAATATGTTTTTATTATTTTACCATCTTCAACATAATAATGCAGTTTAACCCGTACGGGTCAAATTTGACCCGTTGTGACATTTGACATCAGTAAAAGCACCCTAAATGTCTCTTTCAGCCTGGAATTTGATGACTTTTACTAAAGTGACCCAAAATTCACAAAAATGAAATATATTTTAAAATGTTAAACTTTTGTAGAGATGCTACACATGTTTGTAAACTGAGGCTGTTTCAGCTCAAACTTGACTTGTATCTATTGATATGGATTTCAGTTCTATCAGTGTGGGTCAAATCAAGGAAAATGGTGGTTTTAGGGAATCTTGAAACAGTGAAACTGTACAGGCCATGTTTGTGTATTGTTTGAGGTGACAGAGTTCAAGGTGGACCTCGACTCTGTCACCAGAACGGTCTGTGTTCCCACCACATTTGCCCGGGACACAAGATTTGCACACAGGAAGACATTTGAATCAATTTGGGTTGGTGCTCACCCTCCTCCTCCTCCTCCTCCCCTTTCCTACCCCCTCCTTCCTCCTCCCCCCTTCCTACCCCCTCCTTCCTCCTCCCCCCACCCCCTTCCTCCTTAATATTACATGTAATCAATATGCTGTTTGTCAATCCAGGGCTGTGTGCCTTCTCATCACCTGCTGAACGTCGCTACCATTTTGTTTATGACCTGAAGAACATGACTGAATCACAGCGTCACTGCAGAGAGAAATACACCGACCTGGCCACCATATGAGACCTGGAGGACGTGAAGACCCTGAACAGAATGGTGGATTTAAGCAAAATGGTTGACAATCTGAGTTTTATTATGTTAGACAGGTGGTCTGAAAGATTTACATTCACACAGTGGTGGAAAGTATGCAGATGAACTGTACCTGAGTATGTACTTGTACTTTACTTTCAATGCTCAATGCTGTTCAATGCTTTTATATGTTACATTTCAGAGGGACATTTATTTGACAGAGTAACTTTACAGATTAAGATTTTTCATATAAAAGATATGATTTATTGCAACATGCTGCTAATCTCTACTGGATATTTACAGGATTAATATCTCATCAAACAAACATCGTCCATAAAAATACATAGTGGAGCAATGTTGCCATTGTTTGCACTGTTAGCGCTGTTAGCATCGTTAGCTGCTAGCCATCAGCTCAGCCGTCCCCACGTTGCGAGACGCTTAGTCCTTTATGAACAGCAGGAGTGATTACAGAAAGTGAAACCTGTTTCAATGTTCATATTAGCACCTGAATATTGTTTTAAGACAGACTTGAAATGATTGGGAACCGGTCCTTGAAAAGTTTTGCATATCAGACAGATCGGCAGTATCAAGACTGTAAATGGAAAGTAAAAATATCTGAAAGTGTATTTATTTATATCACAATGAAATATTGGTTTCAGCGAGCCTGGATAGGACTGTACGAGGGCGACAGCTGGAGCTGGAAGTGGTCACTGTCAATCACAGGCTTCTACAAACCCGGGGAGACGGAGTTCAGACGATGGTGGTCTGGAGAACCGGACTACGACGGCACAGGAGATGGAGAACCGGACTACGACGGCACAGGATATGGAGAACCGGACTACGACGGCACAGGAGATGGAGAACCGGACTACGACGGCACAGGAGATGGAGAACCGGACTACGACGGCACAGGAGATGGAGAACCGGACTACGACGGCACAGGAGATGGAGAACCGGACTACGACGGCACAGGAGATGGAGAACCGGACAACTACGGCACAGGAGATGGAGAACCGGACTATGATGGCACAGGATATGAAGGACCGGACTACGACGGCACAGGAGATGGAGAACCAGACTACGACGGCACAGGATATGGAGAACCGGACTACGACGGCACAGGAGATGATGAACCGGACAACTACGGCACAAGAGATGGAGAACCGGACAACTACGGCACAGGAGATGATGAACCGGACTACGACAGCACAGGAGATGGCGAACCGGACAACTACGGCACAGGAGATGGAGAACCGGACTATGATGGCACAGGATATGGAGGACCGGACTACGACGGCACAGAAGATGGAGAACCGGACAACTACGGCACAGGAGATGGAGAACCGGACAACTACGGCACAGGAGATGATGAACCGGACTACGACAGCACAGGAGATGGAGAACCGGACAACTACGGCACAGAAGATCTCTGCACAGGGATGAATGCACATGGGGAATGGAGGGACTTAAGTTGTGAGGTTTCCTTCAAATCAGTCTGCTTTGATGTCAGAGGTGAGAATTATAAAACTACTATGAGAAACTTTCCTTCTGTGTTGGTTCTGGCGCCCCCTGTGGACTAAAGTTGTAGTGTCTCTGAGCACCAGGGTCCCTTTAGAAAACCTCTCATGTACTGCAGCAGGGTCTGACAGTCTGCCCCTCTCAGTCTTGGTTCTGGTTCTCCCGTGCCACCCTCCCCTCCAGCGGGTCCAGCAATACGTCCTGGGTCTCCAGCTGCGTGGTGTCGGTGTCGGCTCCCAGAGAGGAGAAGCTCTGCTCCTGGAGCTCCGACTGCAGGTCCAAGGCTGCAGGTGAAGCCGGATCTGGGTCTGTCCACGGTGGACTGGTCTCTGCTGGATCTGGGTCTATCCAAGGTGGACTGGTCTGTGCTGGAGGCTACTGATGGAGGTCATCTAGAGGATCAGGACTAAATAGTTTCATAACCAGTTAAAAGTTCCTCACAGTAACTTGAACTAGTCTTAGCTGCATGAATGTCATTTAAAGCAGATTAATGTGTCATCCAGCCGGTTTGTATCGTGTCTGTTTGAGGGAAAATAGCTATGATGTGCCTTTATGAATGTGGGACTCAATGGACGCCTGCTTGTTCATATTTGCTGAGATTCATTAAGCAACAATACAACTGGTCTGCATTTATGTTGTCTGTTATGGTTCCTCTACTCAGCACTTCACTCTGGTCTACTTTCAGGGCCGAGTGAGACATTTGTCTATATTAACATCATGATGACGTGGACTCAGGCCCAGAGCTACTGCAGAGAACACCACACAGACCTGCCCAGTGTGAGAAACATGGAAGAGAACCAGATGGTACAGAATCTGATACCCTCAGGAGGATTTGTCTGGATCGGCCTTTTCAGAGATGGTTGGAAGTGGTCTGATGGAAGTGACTCCTCATTTAGGAACTGGAATCCTAATGGTCCTCATGGTTCCTCTGAGACTTGTGCAGCAGCAGATTTTAGTGCCGGTGGACAATGGGAGACCCTGAACTGTAACGTCAGGACAGCTTTCATCTGCTACAGTGGTAAGCTATCGTTCACTCAGTCTTCAAATGTGGATTCAGGTTTGCTTCATTTGCAGATGCAGTAAAAAAAAAAAAAAAAAAAGAAACGACCCAAAAACATCAAAATAAAATCTATAGATATCAAGTTATGGAGAGAAAACACATTGAATACGCAGATCAACTGCAGATGATGGAGAGTGCAGGCCTCAGTGATGCGCTAATGCTAAGTCCATGCTAAGCTAAGCTAAGCTAAGGGGTTCTTGCACCAGCCATATTTAAAGATTGAGCTGATGGAAAATTACATTACATTTCTCTTTTATCTTTCAAAGTGTTAAAAATTCAAGGATGTTGATTATTATCAGCCATAAATGTTGTGACTGATGAAGTTTGTTTGTTTTTTAGAAGTTGTGCCTCAAGTTGTTTCAAAGCAAGTGATAAAAGTGAGGCTGGTGAAAAGAAGCTCCTCTCTGGATCTGAATGCCCCTGTGGTGATGGAGGACCTCTTGAAGCAGGTATATCTTTCTCACATTAAAAACAGAACAAGCAGGTGATATATATGATTTAGTGGACTACTAAGAACAATGTCAATGTGCAGTGCAAACGTGAACACCTCGTTATTGAAGGTAGACTTGTGTCCAAAAAACATGCAAACAACAAAGCTGTTCTAGTGGAAACCAGAGTTCTTCTAAAGCAGAGCTTACACATGAGGACAGTATGAGAAAGGATGCAGGATGTAAATGAACAACAGCGTTTAGTGAAGCGTTCTTCTCTGGCAGCGACATTCAGGGAAGTAAATGTTTTTGTCTCTCAGCTCAAACAAAGGCTGAAGGACCAGGGGCTGAATGACGACATCAAACTGAGCTGGAGGAAGCAGTCGGATGGAGTAGTCTTCCACAAGGAAGATAAGAAGACAAAGAAGAAGAACAGAGATGAGCTTTAATGTTCTTTCAATCCACTCTGGTCAGAGGCTTCCTTTCTCCTCCTCTTCCTCCTTTTCTTCTTCCTCTTCCTCCTCCTCTCAATCAATGGTAGAAAGTACCAAAGTACCAACGTACCAAAGTACAGACCCTTTGCTGTGAAGTAGTCTATTTCCATTTCATAGTACTTTAGACTTTTACTCAACTACATTAATCTGTCAGCTATAGTTTCTACACTCTACATTCTACATTCTACACTCCAAACAGGTTCTTCCTGAAGGGCTGAGGTTCTACCCAGAACCATTTGCTTCTGAAGAACCCTTTCCTTCTTCAAGGATTTTTAAAACCACAGATGTGAACCACGTCAGCCCCGGTTGATTATTAACCTCATGAGGAACCCATAGTGAGTTCTAAATAGAACCCTTGGTTCCTGGTGGAAACCCATGGGTGGGATCTTGTTTGCACCCTTAGAAGGTGGAAAGGTTCTGCATTGTTGGAAGACATGCAATTTTAATGTGAATATCTCAATAGACGTAATGCCCTTGCCTTTAATTAACTTTTAACTAATCGTGTTTTAACACTCAGAGAAAACAATGAACTTAATAGACAACAAAACAAATAAATGTAACATGATATCATATGGAGCTAGCATTATCATAAAGGATGAGCCGGCTGTGGACAGGATGTGCTTGGGCCTCTATCGAGAGCCGGATATGTTTAATCTTCAGTGTTTAACCTCCACATATATATGTCTCTCGGTAGACGGTAGTTTTCAACAGCTAAATGCTAGATACAATGCAACGAGGAAATGAATGCTTAAGAGGCCCATATCCTGTTATATACCCCATATCCTGTTATATACCCCATATCCTCAGCTAGAAAGCCCAAGTAACAGCAGGTCATTGTTGGAACGGATTTGCTCAATAACAACTTCTCTATTGATAGATGAAGCTAAAGCCATATGAGGAACTAGATAGCAGATCCTTAAAACATATTCATCTTTTTAACTTTTATTCTGGGTTTTATCTCTTTTCTATCTTGCATTATGACACTCAGGTTTAGGTACATCTGTCTCATAAAGACGATCGTCCACCTTGTGGAAGAGTACATATATGAAAAGTATACTCTATATATAATCAATGCTTGGCAAATGTAATGTGACCAGTATGACTTGTAAATGCTCCTTTCTTTTAAGGTTGTTATCAGAATATCTGGTATTCATGTATACTCTGTAAAACCATGTAGTTTCTTGTAATAAGGTGATTATGATATAATGTAATAAGGTGATTATGATATATTGTATTCAGGTGACATGAGGAGAACTGTCCTGGACTCAAATTGTCTTATTTGGATATTAAGTGAGCAAGGTGTCGGTCTTAAATAAATATATATATATATATATATCCTAACAGCAAAGTTTAGAGGTTGGTGAAAGAGATCAGGTTAGGAGTAGAGATCTGTCAGGGTTAATTATTAATTTTTCTCCGGACATTTAGGCTAAACACTTTGCTCACTCATCTCCAGTTCTTATTTTCTGTCTTCGAATCTTGAGTTTAAAGTTGTAATAACTTTTCTATCTTGTGTTGAAAATAAAAATCAACTGCATTGCAGTTTAACCAAACAGTGAGTGTGTAGCCTTCTTTAGTTCCTTCACTCAGTTCTTTGATGGAGCGTCTCCTGTCCGATAGGAGGGTCTCCACGGCAACCACTCAGCCCCTGTGGGAAGTTTGAGGTTCACCACCACGGCCACACTCCTGATATCACACATACACCTACATTACATTGTGACAACATTTGCTTAATACTGAGAAATTTAACCTGGAGGACCCCTGTCTTCTGGCCCGGGTATTATAATATCTGTAAAGGTTAGGAGAGACTTATAACTGGTATGTTTCCTAGCAGGGTTTTGTCAAAAACTATGATGTTACTGTCATCATCATTCAACATCTAACCTGTTCTGTTCTGACTCTGCTGTCAGTGTCTTAGCCCCTCTGACTAAATCACATCATCATAATGTAGCACTTTGGTTTCAAGAAGGATTTAGCTCTGTGTTGTGTGTAAACACTGTTGTAGGAGTTGACTTTATGAGTTATTGTATAAGACTGAAACATAGAGAGCTCAGCTACTCTCATTTATAAGATGTATCACATGGTTTATAGTAGTCAAATGAAAAAAAATACATTTTAGAGTCAAACTTTTTGTTTCTCAATGGCAATAAAACTGAAGTCCTTTTATTTGGACCACAGCATTTTACCAACATATCTTCTCATCGTGGCCCTTTGACCTCTTCTGTTTAACCATGCAATGCAGGATTTAAGTGTGACAAATCAATCAACGAGGTAACTCAATTATATGCGTGTTTAATAAGAACAAACCAACTGTCTCTTTATTTTTCAATAGTCAATATTTATTTCTTCATGATCAACACGTGCTCACTCTTCCATGTATGAATGTTTGGTTCTAAAATGACACAATTAAAACAAGTAAATACAGGATGTATACAACTAGGTTGCAAATTAACCATAAACATCAAATATCAGAGGACATAAACAGCATTAAATACATCTGTATTAATAACCTAGATAATGAACAAAGACAGGTAAATATAACGAAATATATGGTTTAAATACACTTATACTGCCATCTACTGGCACTTTTACTCTGCATCTCCTCATACTTCTGTGTTCACTCAAGAAACAACACAATGAGGTGGAAAAATAAATATGATGCTAACAGCAACAACTCTGCACACAAACATTACTTTGACAAAATTATATTACGAATTGTGTTGCATTAACCAATGCAGTGATTAATTGAAAAGTTGGGTAAAAAACGTTTTTTCTTTTTTTGTTAAACAGAAAACGAAAAAACCATGGTATGTCTGTATTTTCTTTTTTTAGACTAAACTATAAAACCAACTATAAAAATGTACATGAACCACCTTATATATGCTTCCTTGAGGCAATATTATCAGAAAACACCACATACATTTTCACTATTATGCAGATGATAATCAATTATAACTATCGATCAAGCCAGACGAAACCAAACAGTTCACTAAACTTCAAGCATGTCTGAAAGACCTCAAAACCTGGATGACCTGCAACTTCCTGATGTTAAACTCAGACAAAACTGAAGTTATTCAACTAGGCCCAGAACACCTCCGAAATCAACTATCTAATGATATAGTTTCTCTTGATGGCATTGTCCTGACTTCCACCACCACCGTAAAGAATCTCAGTTATCTTTGATCAGGACTTGTCCTTTAACTCTCACGTAAAACAAATCTCAAGAACGTTTTCCACCTACGTAACATTTAAATAATCAGACCCATTCTGTCTCAAAGTGATGCAGAAAAATTTGTTCACGCATTTGCTACTTCTAGACTAGACTACTGCAATTCCTTATTATCAGGCTGCTCTAATAAATCTCTTAAATCACTCCAGTTGATCCAGAATGCTGCAGCTCGTATACTAACAAAACCTAAGAAAAGAGATCATATTACCCCACTAGACATCTTATAGTACCATATTACCCCAATAGAGAGCTCATAGTATCATATTACCCCACTAGAGAGCTTCACTCACTGAATGCGGTGCTACTTGTGGTTCCTAGAGTCTTAAAAAGTAGGATGGAAGCCAGAGCCTTCAAGCTCCTCTTCTGTGGAACCAGCTTCCACTTTCAGTCCAGGGGGCAGACACAGTCACCACATTTAAGAGTAGGCTTAAGACTTTCCTCTTTGATAGCGCTAATAATTAGGACTGGCTCAGGTTTAGAGTTAGAGCAGGTTCAGGTTTGCCCTGGTCCAGCCCCTAGATATGCTGCCATAGGCCTAGCCTGCTGGGGGACATCTTAGGATACACTGAGCTCCTCTCTCCTCTTCTCTCTCTCCTTCTGTATGAATTCATGTCCCATCAATGCACATTACTAACTCTACTTCTTCCCCAAAGTCTTTCTCGCCTCACAAGTTTACATGGATCGTGGTTATAGCTGGACCCTGGTCCTGCCCGACACCTACTGATATTATCATTGTTATTGTTAGTTGCATTGACATTAGTATTGCCAATACCATTAATGATTTTGAAATTCTAAGAGTTTTTCTTTTTTTCTTTTTAGGGTCCGAGCATTGACATAGTCAGTCCGAGAGGACCCTATTGAAATTCTAAGGACGCAATTGAGCGCATATTTGGGGTACTTGTCGTGCTCGAAAACTCACCAAATTTGGCACACTTGTCAAGCTTGGTGAAAATAGACATCTGATATAGGTGTCATATTTGTGAATTAAAAAATGGCTCTGTAGCGCCCCCTAGAGGTTTGACAGGTGACGCCCCTCAGCCAGTTTGTCCGATTGACTTGAAATTTGACACACATGTCCATCTCCACCTGTTCTACAAAAAAGCCTCCCGGACCCATAAGCTCCGCCTACTTAAATTCTCCACCATTTAGAATTTTGTGAAAAACACATTCTTGTGAACTCCTCCTACACGCTGGGTCCGATTCATACCAAATTCTCCAAATACTCCTACAGAATTCATGCGATCGACTTCAAATTTGGTCAGGATGCTCTTAAGACCTTTGTGATGAAAAATTATCAAAATTGTCAGCAACAATGTTTTTTCAACAACCTTGACGTGGCGTGGTGCCCATTTCACTCCCATTTTGTGCGGTACACTATGTTAGAGAAAGTTGTTTTAACTCCAAGGTACATAGAAATGAGCACATTTCCATGAAGAAATGTTCACATTGTCATAGCACCACCTACTGGCAAAAGGAAATTACACGTTTTATACTTTGATGTATTTCTCAGAGCCAGTCCACCAGATTGACCTCAAATTTGGTATGGAAAGCCTTAACACATTGTTGATGCATGAATATTGTGAGTTTTTGTGAAACTCTGTTGCCGTGGCGACGCATCATTGCCATGTAAAATGAAGCTAATTGTTTAGTGGCTTAGGATGCTCAAAAACTCATGTAACTTTACACATGTGTCATAGGTGATGGAATTAATTATTTCAAGTGGGTTTTTGGCTTAGCTGTAAAAACTCCCCTGAATAGCGCCCCCTACACATTTTCAAAAGAGCAGCCCCAGCGCTACGTTACCCCTACATATATGAAATTTGGTAGGCCCATGTATCACATGGAGACATAAAAAAAGGTCTCATGGCACCATGCTCTAAACCATACCGGAAGTCGGCCATTTGTATTTTTGTGTGATTTCTTCATTATTTTTGTATTATTTAAGTAATGGCTTTGCTGCCATTACAAATAGTTCAGGTCATGTGCAAGAAAAATGACAACATCAGTTCTTTCAGCATTTTACCAATAATGCTGAAATAATTAAGTGCCCAGGTTACATTTGAGAGTGCTCCTAATTGCAGCAATATACTGCTCAAACAGCCAAATGCTTTTTTCCCCCAGCGTACATTTTCAATCATTTCTACACTCACTTGTTGCCAGTTATCTCTGTTATTGACTGAAAAGAAAAATAATGCTGTTTTCATGCTGAATTATAATGTTGATAAACTGCCAACAGTGTATATTTGATCATGTTTCCAACTCCACGTGACCCTGTGAGTGGTGGCCTGTGAAGCAGCTTTTAAAAGTAATGTGCAAAACGCTTGTATTTCAGGAGGTATGTAAATGTCTGGGAAATGGCAAGAATATCACTGTTAAGTATTCTATCACAAGGTGGCAATATTTACAAGTGTTGTAAACACACACACACACGCGCACACACACACACACACACACAGAGTGATGTGTTAAATACAGAGTGCAGAGACAAAGAGAATAAAACCTTTGACATATCCCTACAAATCATCCCCCAAAACATTTGTCATAGTGCTCTCTATGCAGAAACACAGAGATTTTGACAGCTAAACTAGCATGAAGCCGCTGGAGACTCACAGGCACAGTTGGTGTTACAGTGACAACTTTGTCTGGCTTGCATGAACTTAGTGCCCCTGAAACATAATTTAGATCCCCCTGGGGATTGTGCTGGTAGCGGCTGCAATGCGACCACGCTTGCTCTGTGTCTGCGGGTGGCTGTGGAATTTGATTTTGTCTTTACTGCTCTGTGCTATCCGCGGCGTTGATTATTATTCTGAGAGAAAACCATATCTCAGGCTGATACATATTTCATGCTGCTTGTGGAGTTCTCATCTGTGAATGCATGAGCCCATTCAATAATGCGCTTCATTTTTTGAGGGTTATATATTTTATTTCTAATCCCAAACAGTTAAAGTGGCTATCTTTTCACTCACTCACTTACCCGCCCACCTCAATGTCCTCTGCGCTGCCTTTCTGCCTGTGTTTACTCTTACTCTCTGCTTTTCCTGCCTACTGTATGCAGAGATAAAATTGTTGGTTTTAAAAGAAGAAAGGTTAATGCAGGTCTGAATACTCGGGGCCTGAAATCATGGCACACAATGGATGCTGAGAGGAATTAAAGTCAAGATGTGTGAGTCCAGATCACTATTTTTACTCATATGAATTAGTGTTTAAGTTTGCTGGGTGCATGAAGATCATAGTTCTGTTTTTTTTTTTTACTTTTTAGTGAAAAATCGCCCAAACACTTCAGTATGCTCCTACTTCATTGTAGAAATGGATATTGTTAGGATATTACTCATGTCTGTATTGATACTGATACTGTGTTTTGGTACCTATACTTCTAAGTACTCCGATTGTCCTCCACAATTTTGTAAATCAAAAAAAGACATACATTCGAAGAGAAATAAAACAGTTATTTATTTTACTTCTCTAGAATGTTCTTGAGTTTTTGTAGCATCACATACAATTAAAACAAACCAGATTATAGAAGAGCTATAGCTATTAAGATTATAGCAACACTAGATATGTAGCTTTTCATTTTGCGACCATTTATTTATCTTTATTGTAGGTTTTATTAGGTTCCTAGTGTCAACCTCATTACACAAGAAGACTGTTAAGTAGTGTTAGCTATTTTTTTATTTACTTTGTTAAAGTTATTCCAGTTTAAAGCACATTTTTTATATTTCTACTATATAGCAACTAGAGTCCACAGGACCACGTTGAATTTGTTGGCGAACGTGTCATTATTTGCTTGACGTACAAGGAAAAAGTGTAAAGCCCCTGAAAACATAGTTTCAAATCTTAAAGAGTGACTTAACACCAGACTTAAAAGCAGCGTGTCTACCAGCATCAGTGATGGGTGGTGGTGTGGGTGACCAGATGCTTTGTTGCCTCTTGTAACAACACGGTGGTTGCGACAGTAATTTCAGTGTCCTGAGTACACTTGTACACTCTAGGTCCAGTTTTTAGGGAGTGTTGCCCACCCATGTGGCGTCCCACAGGGATTGGTACTGGCCATTCCAGATGGCCAGTACCAATCCCTGTGGGACACCAAGACTTAAGAGTCTGCAGCCAAGCTTGACGGTGTACTTGGACACAGTGGTGCTGTGAGCTAAAAGCTAATGTCAGCACACTAACATGCTCATAATGACAATGCTTACATGCTGATCTTAAACAAGTATAGTGTTTATAATGTTCAGTATTTTAGTTTAGAGTGCTAGCATGATGACATCTGCTCACAAGCACTATCTGCCCAGGAGCTTAACACCAATCTGACCAATCAGGTTCCAGTATCAATTTTAGATGAGGTAATGGTATCCATTCCTTTTAAACATAAAATCTTCCACATCAGACATATCTGGCATTTAGAAAGTCTGATTCAGTCAGTGGACGCTTGACATTATTAATCCATGCATAATTATCATCAATAACTCTGCCGGACTAAATAATTGATTTGACCCAACAATCTATCCTCCTATATTCAGGTTTACTGAACTGAAGGCTAAACTTTCATTTAGATCAAGTCTGTGAACTCTTTGAGTGTTGCAACTCATTGTCTCACTGCATTAGAATTTCAAAGTAATTGAACAAGGGAAGCGCTATCATTAATCCCATTGTAGTCCAAATTGTATCACACAGCAAGTGATATTGAAGAAGACATTATTCCACAAGGTGCACTGTCTTTTTCTCTTGCAGATTTAATTCTTACTGAGATAATTGGGGTTATTCTTAATTCCCTGATGTGTGAACATTTTACAAATGTGGCAGGTTTCCATTTAATCAAGGTGTTTTTCACAATGTATCACATCTCATAAAGAAGAAAGATTTCAGAGAAGACTATTCCATTAACATTTAGCACTTCTAATCGTCCTACTCTCTTTTCTTTATACCTGCTTCTCCAAATTCCTATAGCCTGTCTTTTATTTTATTGTGTCTGTTGGAGAGTTTTTTTTCCTTAGGTAAACAACCACATTGTGCCACCACCCACAGTACCCATCCATATCAGTGGTCAGCAGGGCACTTTGCCCACTCGACCCCCTTCCTCCTGCTGCCGTTCCCCTCAATCCCCAGACCTCCCTCACTCCTACTTCTAAACATCCCATCCTACCCATGTCAAGCTTCATGCTGATTTCATCTCACCCGATAGCTGAGGCCAGCTCACACTTGTGCTTCTATCTCTCTATCGCTGCATCTCTCTTTAGCCCATCCATCCCAGTGATAACAACTGCCCACTTTTCATAAAATGCCTTCCAAAGCTATTTTCAAACCTTAAAATGGGACAGCGTTTGTTGAGGGAATCAAGGTTAAGCCTCCCCATCTGAGCTGCTGTGCTACATTTTCTCATTTAGCTGCAGTACATTTTTTATTTTCTCCTACACTGCCAATAAAAACTTTAGTAATTGTAATGTTTACCTGAGTAGAGAATGAAGTCGCCTTGTCGTGTTCTTGCATGTAAACGTGTCAAAGGTGCCTTTTTAAATAACCGCCTCCCCACACCTTTAGTTCCAACACTCCATTAGAGCGAGCAACATCGATGTAATTGAGCCCAACATCGAAAGGAACATGTACACTCTAGTATTTGGAAATGTACATTCAATTCTGGTCTTTTCTCTTTCTCAGAAATTTGTGATAATGTTTTGTGTGGTAAAGCACAGCATACTGATTTCTCAAAATGTAATCAAACCTTACCTACTGTCACTGATGAAGTTTTTGAGTGTTAATGTTTTCATAAACAATAACCGTAATATATATATATATATATATATATATATATATATATATATATATATATATATATATATATATTTTACTTTGATTATTGCTTAGCCATGAATATTTTTTGTTATGGAGAAATACCTTCAAGCCAATTTCTTTTCGGGGCTTAAAAGTAACTACATTTTACATTTTTGAGCTGTGGCAAGAATGTGTTATGTTCACAGTAAGCTAGAGGAGAGTTTATCTCAGCTATGGGAAAAATTAACAACGCACCTGGATAATCCTGTTAATTTGAGGTGGCAATGCATGCAAACATTTTACTTTCAGTTCTTAGTTTCTGCATGCTCACTGTAGATGTAACTGGCTTACTTTGCGTGCCAAATCACTGGCAAGAGATTTTTTCTACTTTTGGGTACATGCATGCAAGGAAATTCTACGTGGGGTTATCAAAAGTGCATTTAAATGTTTAAGCGCATGAAAGGCTTCCTAAAAAAGAACTGTAGCCAGGATGTGAAGCAGCCTCTAGAGTGCTTGTGTGAAATTGCCGGGTTAGAAGAAAAGTCGAACATTCTAAAACACAAGTTGGAGTTTTATCACTTTTTATTCAGCAGTCTATGAATCCCCCCCCCAAAACTCAGCTGTGTTTATTAACTCAAGAGGTGCTTCAATATGTTCCAAAGCAATCTTCCCAGCAGCATAAAGCTATCCATGATTCCCTCTTTGGATCCTCTGCGCCATGATCCTGACCTCACCTTTTCACCTCAGCTCTTAATAACCCATCACCTCTATTGGCTCATCCCATTGTCATCTTCAGCTGAAGAAGTCTTCACCAAGGGGATATCATGGTTGTGGAGTCACTTTGCTTCAATTCCTTGCACAAAGTGAAAAAAACTGAAATACACACACACACACACACACACACACACACATGCACACATACTCCTCAACCACAGACAAATGAACCTGCAACCTCTATATCTCCACACAGCCTTCCTCTCCCCCACTGCTCACACTGACGGTGGAGGTAGCTGTGGAGAGTGATTTTAAGATTCAGCAGCAGGCCTGATGAAGGTGTGCAGCCCAAGAGGTCACTACTGCGAATTAATGAAATATACATCCTCTCCACTGCAAGGCTGACTCCACATGAAACTGCAGCCACAAGATTAGATTTGTGAAGGCACACACATGAACACACAGCACACTTTGTGAATGCACACGCTGGCACTACCATGCAAACTAGTGTCAATCTATTTTGCCATGACATACACAGACACATGCAAAGACCTATGCTCAAAGAATTTGCTCAGGAGCATGCATGTAGTGTCAGTTGTTTAGCCGTACTCAATGCTATCTCTCCCTGCTGTTCTGACCTCGAATAAATCCCAGGTTTGTTTATCTACCGACATTGTCAGGAGTGCAGTTCCTCCATCTTCATTACAAAGAAAAGACCCCAAATGCTGTTTTAATGGTAGCTTTTATCGGTTGTATCCCAGTGCAACGTGTCCTCGGAGCTGCACGGCAAATTTACACATGAGCTTATGCCCAGGATCTCCGACTGAAGGGTATTTAGCTGATAAATCCTCCAGGGGTGGATGTGGATATGTATTATAGATGGGGTGAAGGTGATTTGTTGTTTGCAGACACGGTAGGGAGTATGTGACATCACTCTCAATAGGACTTGTTACTCTCTGCGCAGTCCCCATACGCAGTGTGGTTATGTGTATGCATGAGGGAGCATAAACACAGACACTCCCTCTTCTCATTGGCCCTGACTGTGGACAGTTGTTATAGAGCGATGGGCATTAAAAGGGAGTTAGGGACATTCAGACGAGGGGAGTTAAAGGGGAAACGGCACAAACTAGGATGGAGTGTCAGGGTTGATGAGAGCAGGGAGGCTTTGCTCACTTCTGCCTTTTAATCTTAGCTAAAGTGGCAGAAAAAGGAACACTTAAGCAGAGAGCACACCGAGAGTTGATATTAATGTCTTTATGCTTGAGAAAGTTTCAGAAGTAAAATCGAGACACAGTTACGAGGGGAATGGATGAGGTGCTGTGTAATTAGTTCCTCATATTAGTTTGCCTGGGGTGTCTGGTCTCTCTGCATTTTTCAGTTTCATTTGGTAACAGGCATTAACAGTTCAGTCGAAGCGGTGGAGTATGATTTAAAAATGTTATGCCCTTTTCTGGCACGTACAAATTGTGATACGGACTTTTAAGAGCAAATGTAGCTAATTTGGTATTTCATAGCACGATGTAAATGTTAATCAGTGCCCACGATGTAAATGTTAATCAGTGCCACCTTCATTTTCTGTCATGGAGAATCTCATGAAGTGCATTCATTAATTGGTGCCCGCAGGGATCTGACAAAGGTTTGGATCAACTTTGGAAGCTAAAGAATGGCCAAAAGATGTGATTAACATTGATCTCTCTAACCCAACAAATACAAATACTTTAGTGTGCATATGTGATAGATAATTAATTAGAGAAGAGGAAAAAAGCTATCAAGCTAACTAGAGCTTTACAAAACCAACAAATCTTAAGCATATACTCCAGTAATGAAAAAAAGAGCAATGAATAACCATCTCTGTAACTTTGCACCGCTAATGAAGATACAGCAGCTTCATATGGAGCCACAAATATAATACAAATATTGATTGAAGTGTATATAAAATTATATCTGACTTAAAAAGATTCTCAGACCAATGACCTGCTGTTAATTCTGCCTTGTTTAATTGCAGAGCTGACTCCAGTGCAATTGGCCTACAAGAGTTTAAGTGGGTTATGGATGATAATGCAGTTTGATTTTTTTTATTATGCGTGCCTTATACAATAGTCTGGATTCATGCACATTCAGACTCCTTAAAGTGTCTTGGAACAGAGGTATGTGATGCACCTTAAATTTTCCGTTCTGTATAAAATAGAAAGACAGTATGTTAACTTTACCCATTCAGACACATTCATGCAGCCTCTGCAATATGATGTTCAGTATCATACCCAAGGATAAATCAACATCTAGGCTGCTGGAGCCGGGAATTGAAACACCGATGATTGGATTAGAGGACACCCACTCTACCTGTGAGCCACAGCCCCTGGTAGTTAAGTCTCACCTTAACTAGCCAACTTGGTTAGCACATTCACGTTAATTGTAGATTAATTGGGATGCAAATTTTTGCCAGCAAAAACTGGCTTGAAACTGGCTTGAAAAATATGCCTACCATAAAAAAAGGAGGGGGAGACACTGAACCCCGAGTGCTTTCCAGCAGCCCACTCTCCCTAAAAGGTTAGGATGGGATAAAACATAACCAGAGGTCAATTTTCATGAATGGAATATATGTGACAATTCAAATAAATGCAGTTTGAGTTCTCATCTCTCAGTGAATGCTCCAGATAAATTTATTTGGTAAATAATTTTACACATTTTCTCACAGATTGGCACATCTCAGCTCCTGTCTTTGTGACGCGTCCAATGTGTGCTGCAAGCATCAAATGGCATGACACGGACAGTGCAATTAGCATTATTTAGTCCATATTTCAAACCAAGTAAGTCCGCAGTGCATTACTGCTCTTCTGCTCAGTGTAACTCAGTTTTACACATGAGCAACTGTTTGTCATATTCCATTTCTAAGTAAAATATGTTTTTTAATGGGTTGATTCGAGTCCTGGTTGGCTTATATCTTTTGTCAATTGTCATTCTGGTTGCCTTTTAAAGGATGTGATGAGAGTCTATTTTGTAAGCATTGCTTCTCTCGAGTAAAAAGGAAGCATATGGCGGCTGTGTGTTGAGATGACAAAAAAAAGAGAAATAGACAGAAAGGGCTAAGACATCTCCTCTACCTGCCATAATCATAAGCCATAAATACATAAAACTGTGATGAGCTAGAATAATCACACATTGAAATGGCAAAAAAAAACACATGTAGTCATAGGATGTCGGAGAAACACACATTTAGACACAAGCGCGCACAGTACAACATCCAACACCGTTGGACAGCCAATTATAGGAGCAGCTTGCAGGGGAGGAGAATAAAGGAAAGGTGGAGAGAGACGTTGCAGCAGAAGAGACGGCATATGAGGGTTGAGGGACCCTGATGCCCATCAGCTGCTGATGTTAAACTCAGAGTCCGATCATTGCCTCTCGGCGGGCCTAGAGAGATAGTGAGGGTGAGTTTCCCCACACTTTTCCTTCCCTTCTTCTTTTTCTTCCTCTCCCAGTTTTTAATGGGCAGCCTGTTCTTCCACGACTCCGTCTCCTTCACTTGCAGCGACACGCTGCTGTGAACAGCAGAAAGACGGCGCTTTGATGGACGTCCTCTCATGTTTCTCTCTGTGTCTCGCTGTTGTTCTCCATCTCTTGGTCTCCCATCCCTCTCTGTGCAGGCCTCGCGCTTATAACAACCCACATAATGCCCTTCCTTTCTTTCTCGCAGCTTTCTGTCCTTGTTCTGCTTCTGTGTTTTTTCCCCACTCATACTGTTCAATAGCACTCGTCTTCACGCCTCTTCAATCTCTCTCGCTGTTTGATATCCGAGAGAAAAAAAATAGCAAAGTGAGACTGACATGTCATGTACAAAATGTTTTCTCTTTGTCTTTTAAGGATGAGTGTGAGCACTCAGGCTTCCTTCGTTTTAGGCAGTAGCCTTCAATGTCTTATCTTCTTGTAATATAGACCTTTTGTGATGCCCCCTCCTTTGCTTTCCATCTTTTGTTTTGCTTTTTTTGAATAAACTCCCAAAGCTTTTCTTAGACTGTGTGGTCAACTACCACAGAGTAAAGGCAGTTTTCTTTTCTGCATGGAAACCCATTCATGTTTGAGAGTGTGTACACAAGTACATGTGTTCACTTGGTGTTAGTGCTGGTGCGGCAGAGAGGTGGGGTTCATAGCCAAAAGGGTGCTCGGGGGTGCAGAGGATCTGCTGCAACTCGGCTGTCAATCTCAGCACTCTGTAATTTTGGTTACCCCCAAAGCATAGCTCACAGGAGTAGTCAGCAGCTATCAACTGAGGTGTTACACCTCATTTCAGACACAAAATATCACACCAAGCAGGACGACGCTGGCTCAGACAGAGAAGAAGTGAGGAGGTGAAGGAGAGGAGGAGGAGAGGTAGAAGGTTTCCTGTCTCCCTCGGCATGACTTTACCTGAGTGTGTGTTTTGGGAGGTTGGAGTGGGACGTGACCAGACGAGAAGAAGAAGAGCAGAGAGTGCCGGCTAGAAGGGACAAAATGCTGTTATTTGAGTTTAGGAATGTGCATGTTAGGGTTCAATTGACACATAATTTTCAAACTGCAGCCAATTACATTTCATGCCAACATACTGTATGTACTGTGAATGCACATACATTAAATACAGCATATTTTTTACAATTAGTTGTCTAAAAGTGCAGACAAGTGATTTCTTTGCATGTTAAAAGTCCTGCACAGCGGAAAAAAACATCAAAAGTACATTACAAATATCACTGTTTTATTTGAAGCAGACATGGAGCTGTCTGGGTTTTTTTGTGTGGCAAACCTCTTGTCCTCCTTCCCTTCGTTGTGCTGTATATCTTTTACCATGACATTTTAAATCCGCAAACAACTACGGGACTGCACCTCAGTATTCATTATTTGTTCATTTATTTTAATCTATTCACATTTATTCTCAGGGTGATGCCTGCATGCAGACAGTATCTTTAAAAAAAAAAGTGTTACTGTAATGATGTTTAATTTCAGTTGGTGGTACTGTAGTGTCCGCGCTTTTGTAAAATAGGCTGATAATAGCAGTAGATAATGTTTGTGTGTGTGTGTGTGCGTGTGAGACAGAGGAGTCACCGACACAGACCTCACACATCCTCACAAATTAACACACAGCAACTGACGCGGCGCGAGATAAAGGCTGAGATGGCTGGCGGAAAACAAAGTTTCGACAGACCTTCTGACAGGGACACAGAGAGACAGACATCCAAGCAGACAGCAAAACCGACAGGTATAGCACAAAGGCAGAGCACGGAGAAGTGCTAAGTGACAGCTTGAGAGAGAAATGAGTGACTTTAGTGCATCGTGGAATTCATGTTTTGACTGTCGGTGAAAGGGCCCTCCGGAGACTCGACAAGCGACACGAGAGAGAAGCAGATGAAGTGAAGGAAATGTTCAAGTACGTGGCAAATTCATTACCCGCACTACTTAATGTTGATGTTTAATATCATTCTATATGATGTGGATGTCAAGATGCATCCTGTGCATTTCAAAATATGTGTTTTTATCATTTGCATCTTCATGACACCGTAGTTTTTGCATGCTACAGTTGTTTTCTCAATGTTTACTTTTTCGTAGGCATTAAGTAGCCGTCCTCTGGGACCCAATCATAAATTGCAGACGTACAGCACTAGCAAGGGAGAGGCAAGACAAAAACAACGCAATGGCATATAATGAGAGGCTAAAGTTAGGTTGGCCCTCTAGAGAAATATGATGAGGAAAATAATGATATTTAAGGTTTTGAGGAGCTAGAATGCAAAACTAAGCAATGAAAAAGAGACACTCTAGAAAAACCTCTGCCGTGTCCCATAAGTGTCTGGAACTTTTTTTTTTTTATGAATAGGCTTTTTGAGACATCAGATATAAAAGTTGATTTTTATTTTACCCAAATGAAATACAATCTGACATTCTCCCAGGACTTGTTAGATAGCAGCATTAGAAATATCAAAGAAGTAGTAAATTGAGAGAAATCTTTCTATCCAATCCACTACTGTACAGGGTCATATATGGAATGGAGGATTGCATTAGTTATGCAGAATAAAACTCCATTTCCACACTCCTGGAAAGGAACGAAATGTTACGATATGTGGTGGCGGACACAAACGCAGACCAGGGAGTAGTGGGAGGAAATAGTTTAGTGCCAGGGAAACAGCTAAGGAGGAACAGTCGGGGAATGGCAGGGAAGTCCAGGCAAGGAACGGCAGACAGACCGCGGAACCGGGAGGATGGATGACTGTGGGAACAAAAGACAGAGTCAGAGGCAAGGCAAAAACAATTGGGTTAAATCTCTGAAGTAACTCGTCAACAGAGCAGCCATGCGCCGTCACTGCCAGGTTAGTCGGGACAACGATCTGGCGACGAGTGGATGAGGAGCCGGGGTAGATATACTGCAGGGTGATTAGTGGATTGAAGGCAGCTTGGTTGCTTGAGCAGGTGAGGTGAGTGTAATCAGGAAGCCAGGAGGAGATCAGTCTGGAGCCACGCCCCTACCACACACACAGTACAGGCAGGAGGCACGGCTTGGCCGTGACACCAAAGGCTCTAACCTTGAGTGTTTTTCGCAGTAGTGTGGCAGCAGTGGAATAACGTTCAACTGGGAAGTTAATGTCATTAATGGCATTCACACTGCATATACGTGGATGGCGTATATGCATCAAAACCATGATGCATGATGGAATAAAGCATTCATGCAGGATGCTAGTGATCTCAATAATATGTCCTCAAAAAAACGGCAGGCTTTGGCATGTAAGAATAATCTCTGGAGTGTGCGAGCGTGTGTTTGTTGATGATCTGATTTAAAAGTAGTCGTATCATCGATTGTGCAGCCACGTTCTGTTAACCTTGCAAACAGACCCTGTTTGGCTGCTTGCTGCACTTATTGATTTTGATAAAGTCTTTTGCTTCAGTCAGCCTATTACAAAGTCTCATTTGGCTTTATGATTCGCCGTGACCGCCTCCTGGCGTGCACGCTATTCACTCATTAAATTAACATGAGCGGAATCAGACAGCTCAGACACGGTCAACAGTTGTACGTGTCAAAACTCTAAGGGGTTCCATCAACCGCACATCGATACGAGCACACACTCGTGCACAATCACACACACGAACACACACACACACACACGAACACAGAGTCTCACATTCATGCACACCACCTACTGTTTGACAAATAGTGATATTAATGAAAACAGAAATGCTGTCCAATGTGCATCAAGCCAAACTGTGGCAGCTGGTGCTCTGAGTAAAGGAATGTACTTTTTCTTCAATACCTCATGCTTTATTTAAACCTGCGGCTCCCAAAATGTTTCGAATCACGTCAACCCCTCAAAATCATAATTTTTTTATGATGCCACTCCACTTTCCCTGCATGTGTATGATATTGGTTAAATGTATTCCTTTCATTCTGTTCAAAGGGCTCAATACCTGTTAAGGTATATACTTAAACAAGTACAAAGTAATATCAAAACTTCTACAGTCAAACAATATCTTCAATCAATCCTTTTTGTACCCATATCTAGACAAAAGACTATTTGTATGGTTTTGCTTGCAGCCAATCACTGCAAGCATTGTTTGATTTAATGTGACCGTGATTGGCCCACTACCGCAGAAGTTACAAGCCATACAGCCTAGACTGCCTGCATATACAGTTTATGTTGTAATTACCTCGCTCTTATTATTTTTAAAGGCAATATCATGACTTACAATGCAAATACAATGCTTTGTGCATAAAAAGTCTTGACTATTAAAAGATTATAAAGCGGAGGTGGATGACGAGCAACAGAAAGTAGATTAACATGAAAAATGTATGTAACATCAGGTGGCATAACTGCAACTACCCGGGTTGAATTTTTTATTATTCCACAGGAAGATATTTTAAGACTAAAATGTCTTTAATATTTAACGGCAACCAACATCTTTTCGAAACCTTAATCAAATTGCTATTGCATCATAAACATTTTGTAGCCTTTATTTAATCTTAACCACAGCATTGTCGATTTTTTGGGACACTTGGGTGCAGCGCAACAAGCTGTAAGCATAAATTTGACATACCTTCATAATCTTGCTGTGATTAACATTGCGAGTTGCAGATTAACACATCCAGCAGAGACAGAGAAAACAATTGTATTATTTGGAGGCATGCTTCTGAACACCTGGTGAATTTAGTTGTTTTTCTTCATAACCTAATAAACATCTTAGTCCAGGTTTCATCACACATTTTTGTTGAGCTTTTTATTTAACATCATGATGAAATTAAAGCGGAAATTACATCCAAAGTGGAGGTACCAATTTCTTCAGCTGTACACAATGACTGACATCGCAGGTGCAATTTCCTATCATCCTTCTGTTGGAAATGGAAACACACCCAACTGCACACGTACTTGCAAACACACACATGCACTCACAGACACAATAAGCGGGACACACAAGGATAACCTTGCCACAGTGAATATTTCAAAAGTTTATCTGCAGCTCCTTTTTCCTCATCTCAGCTGTGGGAGGTGAAGTGACTGCTTCTATTGACAGGGTTTCACCTGAGAGGCTCTCCACGGCTTCCTAACTTCTTTCCTCAGACCCTCCCCAAGTCCGCAGCCTGGTGGCAGGAGAAAGCACTGCCCTTGAAATATGTATGATTTAGAAGAAAGAAAAAAAAAAACAGACAGCGGCTGAGGAGGAGGAGGAGGCGGTGATGTGGTTAGATGACACCACAGTGACTGCATACATTCTGGAGACACGCTAGTTATTCATTAGATCACATATGATCAAGGTTATATGTTAGTTACTCGCATTAGATCACATTAGATAAGATTTTCTCTGTGTCACAGATCAAGGTATGCTTTCATCTCTTCTTTCTTAGCAAGAGACATGAGGTTGACATACAGTAGGTCGGTGGAAACTTCAAAGACGATGCCCTTCTATCTCACACTGTTATGTAGTGCAGTGCAGCTCAGCAGCACTCTGCAAATAGGCTGTAGAAGGACACTGAGTCTCATGAAATAATGCAGAGTGCATAATAGCAGTTGAATTTATAAGTTTGAGGGGCTACATGTTTGGAGACATTGGATTATTTAATGTCCATTGCAATGCATAAGTGATAAATGAGTGAGAGATTTTCCTCACAGAGCACACATTTCTACATTTTACAAATAGTGGAAGCTCACATCTTCAGATTTGTCGTTTTCAGTTTGACTGTGGTTTCAGCCGTACAAATACAAAGCCACATGTCTACAAGTCACCAGACGCACTGTGTTACATTTTCCATTCATCCTTTCTCACTGTCACGCAAAAACCTCATTAGAAAGAGTTTTAGGATGGCCAAGAAAACCATGTAACAAAGAGATTGTAGTGCTTGCAGTTTTTGCCTTTTTAGTGTAATGATTAAAATCAAAACAAAAACAAAACAAGTAGAGAACAACATGATACCTGCACTCTGCCTTTGGACAATAATCAAGGGAATATCTACAAACAAAATATGTTCTTTCAGCAGTTTTTGTTCTTTTGACTTTATTTAGATTTGTTGAGAGTCATAGCGATTAAATGTATCTTCAAGTTGATACATTTAGATGTGTGATTCAAATGAACCTAAACCAAACTAAATCATGTTTTTTTTCTCCATCAAGACAAGGTTTGTCCTATTTCTGTCAGGTATGAAATGTAACTGCTAAGATGTTGATTAATCCAAATTTATATTTTCCAATTTCAGGTATAGTTGAAAAAAAGTGTGCTAATTTAAGACTAACTGTCGCTACCTCACCTTCAACTAGATATAGCCGTCTTGCCACTTATCAAGCCTGGGTGCAGTAACTGTGGTTCTGCTTGTCTTTTAGCTCCATTTTGAAAAAAAGCTGAAGTAAAAAAAAACGACAACTGTCTTTTGTGTTCAAAAAGTCAGATTTCATTCGAATGCTGTCAATGAGTTTTGAGTTCTGAAAATATATGCATATTTGCACATATTTGATAAGGTAATGCAAGATCATTTGCAAATTTAAAGATACATTTTAAGAACTTTTAAATAAAAAGAATATTGGTTTCATGTCGGTAATCAAGTGGGGAAGTGTTATGGCGATATCTATGAGTTACATGTTTTGCCCTATCTGTCCTTCAGGATAATTTACATGATGTTAAGAAATCAGGTTACTTCAGAAAGTCGACACTAACCAGATTACTTAAGTGCATGTAAACACACTGATCGTATCTGAGAGCCATCGGGCCCTCACTCTCGCTGTCTCTACAGCATCACTGTCCATTTAACTGTAGAAGAAGAAGCAGCGAAGAGCCAGCGTACGTGGGGATGTGTCCACTGCTTATAAAGTAGAGGATCTTCCCGTGCTGATAGACAGAAGTGCCAACAGTTTTAGGGCATGAGAGGGTTGCTTTGAAAAGCAAAGAAAAGCTTGTTTCATCTGCAGAATTTGGGAAAATGCTTACAAAACAAATAACTTGACAAAACTCAAACTTTTGTGTCTCTGAAAGTAAATCTCTTCGTCTTAACCTTCACAGAACTACCTGGTTTAGTTTGACAGGTGAGTCGAAGGATAAAATGAACACACACTGGCTCTCTCTCTCTCACACACACAAACACGCAACCACACATGCACACCTCTTGTAAGGACTCCCCATAGACCTGCTGTCTGTTGAGGGGCATATGAAGGTATAGTAAGAGTAAAACCCAAGTGTGTATCATATGCACATAGATGTGTGTGTGTGTTACCCTTTTCCTCTGAGAGTCATTACGTGGTTTTCCACATTGGGAATTGACATTTTCTTCCTTTACTTGCCATTTCACAGACAGAGCCGTGACTTTCTTGTCACAACACACACCCACTTCTCACCTTGAACGGCTGCGCAAAGTTTTCACACACTCGTATTAACAAACGGAGCCCACACACACATGGACGCGCACGCACACACGCACACACGCACGCTATCCCTGTAACTTTTAGTAGGTCAACCCCTTAAGGGTGGCCCAAACTTACACTCAGGTAAGAACACAATGCATATTTCGAGATACATGCAGCCTAATTAGGCAAAGAACAAAAAGATCACATTCTCATGTACCTAGGGTTTCTAATTAAAGGAAATACCTCATTTTCCTCTCATACCTATTCATGACTAAAATAGACATTGAAGGGGAAAAAACGTCTCAAAGTACAAAGTAGAATGGTAGTCTGCCTCAGGTGATTTGTCTTAGCCCCAGGGCTTAGGCCCACTCACTCTTTAGGAGTTTCACAGGTTTCCTTTAGTTTCCAAATTCATCTCTCTCTCTCTCTGTCTGTTCATATTAAATAGGCATGTGGATTAGAGAAAGAAAGAAAGAGAAAGAGAAATGAGCGGAAACTAAAGTCTAAGAAATAGACATCCCTTTGACTCAGTGTTCTGGTCTGCACTAGCTAACAGGATGTTTTTACCACACACCTGTCAGCTGTGGAGAGCCATGGAGTGAGTACCACCTGCAGTGAAGATCATATAGACCAGCAGGTCAGCCGTCGGAGCCCAAGACGAGGCTGTAGGGCCTTGAGCGGGTTGGATGTTTGGAGCTGGGGACAACAGACGCAAAGCTCTGTTAGCTTGTAGTGACAGATAGTTAGCAGGTGTTAGCGATGCTCGCGGCAGTGGATGTGTCGAGGGGAGGATAAATAAGCAACGGCACCTGTGTGATAGAAATCCCATGAGATTATATGGCCACGGCACCAAGGCTGATGTACGGGACAACTGGGACAGATTTGAAAATGGCTTTCACAGATTCTCAGCAGCACCATTTTAGTGCTGAAACATTACGAGACTAAAACTGATCCCGCCGCTGAACTTTCTTGTGCTAGACATATGACTAATATAACTCCTACATCCTGATCCCTACCATATATGTTTATCTTTAAATATTTTCTTTTTTTTGTGTGGCTGGATCACAATTTTTTTCTTGTATAAGGAAAATGAATACAACTTTAGGTTATCCTGTGTTTTTGTTAAACACATTTTCGAAAAGAAATCTCTGAAAATCCCTTTTCAGCAGATTACACTAAGGCCTAACTAAATTGCACATTCTCCTGATCAGTAAATATTCTCTCTTTTTCCCACTTCTGTCTTTCCTTGGCTCACTGCCCGAATCATTATCGTTCTCAGGAAAAATACCGTCTGATTGAAATACAGTAAGATGCAATTTAAAAAAATCAGACAGCACATTTGCCTCATGAAGAAAATGCAAGAAAGCCAACAACATGGCAATCAATCCATTTCAATTCGGGTATGCATATCGGCTCAGATTGCAGCAGATTTGTTTGACTGTAAAAGCCGAGGTGCTATTTCAAACTGTGAAATAACCTTTTTTTCAGTAAAGGTGATTTGTAAGTGTTTGATGGAAACAAATCTTTCCAAATTATAAGACAAAGACTTTCTCAAAGAGGAAAATGTGGCCTGAAGAACACAAATGAGACAGTGGAAACAAGTGATTCATTTTCTTGAAGATCTTTGCGGGAAGCGTTAGGAGGAGAGATATCAACTTGTCATTCACCAATCTTTTCTTACCTTGACAGCTGACAAACACCTGAGAGATCAAGACAAAGTTGCAGAGTGGCAGGTTTGCTATCATGCTAAATGCTTCACTGAAGGCGATGTTAACGCGCCCCGTCCTTGAGAGAACTTATTGTGATGCACCTGATGCAGAATTCTAGTCAGCTCTAATATTTTGTCCTCACTTTCATGAGCTCTGCCTGTTTCATCTGAGCGAGCCATCAAAGCTTCACTTCACTTAAAAAAATGTTTTTAAAAGCTTGAGGTCATTTTGATTCACTCGCCTCTCTGTACCACCTCTTCTCCTTAATTACTATGTTTGGGATCTGCACAACAAACGGAAAAAGGATGATGCAATTGAGCATTGCATCTTTTTTCTTCCTGGCTGACAAAGAGACTATCCCAGGTGAGTGGATTGTGAACCAATAGGGGCGTATTGATCCAAGCCTTCTCTTATGAATTCATCAAGGACTTCTGTCATGCCCAGGCTTGTCAAAGAGTGCTTTGATTTCTGGAACGTACATCAAATCTACCTGCAGTCTGGCTGCAATATCAAACTATCCCCCTTAATTATTCAAAGGTTTCAGACTGGCCTTTATTCATCTGCCGCAACCAGGATGCAATCAAAATATTTTCTTCTTTTGTGAGATAATACCTCAAAAATTATCGGCTACACAAAGAATCATTCTTGAAATCATTCTTTCAGAGGTATTTTCGTGTGGGGGGGGGGACCACCTCGAGATTTGAAAAATTCACTCACTGTCTAAAATACAAGCACACACATGTATCGAAACATTCTGTGGCTGTGTTGTTAAATTCCAGCCTAGGGTATGAATCATGTGAATCATTGATGGGTGAATGGGATAGTTGATTCTTCTTGGAGCTCGGTCTTAGGAATACCAAGAGCCCAGCAATGCATTTTGAAATGTGAAGTCAGAGAAGAGAGAAGAGGGGCTTTGCTCTCACACAGCCAGGATCAGATGCCTGAATAAATCGGTAATGCTCCACACACACACACACACACACACACACACACACACACACACACACACACACACACACACACACACACACACACACACACACACACACACACACACACACACACACACACACACACACACACACACACACACACCTCTTGCTACTACGTCATTCCCTCTCATTTTGCCTTATACACTTAATTTTGTCACTTCCAAATCCAGCGTGTGGCAGTGTTGTGATGCAATGTTTTTGAGAAGAAATATCCTCCTATCAGCAACCTAATACATCAAGATCTGTCTCCGCTTGATTGACTTGAAAAGCTTAGCCTAGTCTTTTGATGTGCAACAGAAGAGTTTGCATCATCTGTTAACATAGAAATGAGTGGGGAAAAAAAGTAGAACGATGTGTACTTTACGTTTTCCTTGATAACTAAATTTTCGTGGGACAGATGGAAAAGAACAACAAATGCATATAAAAGCAGACATTTTAAGCAGAGCACAACACAAAAGCAGAAAAGGAAACGTGAGCAGAAGGGTAATTTATAACAAACAGGTTCCCTTTTTGTAAATGTGGAAAGAGGAGCAAAATGAAGACGAGAAAGCAGACAATAGCAGGAACTTAAGTTGGAGACGAGAAGTAGGTCAGAGGTTTCACTTAAAAGTTGACAAGCCAGCTCATTTAAAGTAAGAACACAAGGCAGTGCTCCTGGGAGTTGGTTGCCTGCTCAGGAAGAATATACAGGAATTCAGTTTCTCAAAAGCAGTTTGCACACATGTTCCCTGTCTCTGGGGAATAAATTAATTACTCACGTACTCATTGAAAAAGAAAACATTTGTTTTAATATAATGGGCATAGTTCATATTTTGTTGTCACGCTAAATGGCAGAAGGATCTGTTGTTTCCTGCCTAAGCTCCAACTTTAATCTTCCATCATCATTTTGTTTCTTTTAACTGTGCAACATTTGTCATCATTGAAGCATAACTCGAGGGAGATTTATGTAGTCAACGAACCTCTTGAACACACTGCGCTTTGTAATGAAAGAAACAGCCGAATACAGTCAGCTGCACATAACAGGGCTCAACATTAACGCTTGCCAGGTTGCAATTGGCAACCATTTTAAGAAATTGGAAACCAATTCTTGACCTTTTTAACATAATGAATACATAAAAAATATGGACAGCAAACAGCAACACATATGCACCCCAAAATAAATACATTTTAAATATTTGTTAGTGACATTTGAATATTACTGGTGAAGTGAGAATCAGAACCAGACAACACTGCACCTGCGTCGTTGCTTTTTTTCGCGTGTACACAGGTGACTAAAAATGGCTACCATAATTTCAGTTTTGGCGACCAAAAGCTGATGCCTGGTTGCCAGCCTGGCAATGGCTTTCTTAAGTAAGCGTTAAGCCCTGTGTATGAAACTTTAATTGATCCAAATGTGTTTATAATGTAAACATAAAACTTGTTCCTGTGCATGTCAATCAGACCCCAGACTTTTAAATACCCTTGCCAAATACATTTCAAAAAGAGACAACACAATGTTTTATCAAAATATTCAAGGTTATTATTATCGCCGCCAAAGGAATCATGCGATTGCTTGCGTGAGTGAATGTACACCTATGAGTCTGTAGATGGCTAATCTGGCATTCTGCTGCAGCAAATTGCATAATGTTTTGGATGGCCAGTTATGGCTCGATGCTCAAGGATCTCTTGACACTGAGAAGTTTGAAATTAGATTGTTGTATCGAATTGAGACACAAGCTTTAGTGTGTGTACCAGCAGCCAGTCGCATCATTCTACAGTAACACTCTAAATAGGCCTGATTAACAGCAAAACTGCAAATATGACCACCTCTACTCTAAAACCATCTAAAAATGATTACTGATTGACCATCCATAGTCTATTTAGAATAAAGTGTGTTCACTACATTGTTTGACTAGATGTGTGTTTGGTCATTTGCACAAGCTCAAAGCCGTAACCTTGTCGGAAAAGAATGTCCATCGTGCGACTGCTGGTTGGGGAATGTGGAAGCGCAGAAACCGGAAGGAGTGGGGATAAGAAAGCCAAAGATTAAGGATGAGTGGCTGAGTAGATGAGGGATAATGGGTAACAGTCCGCTTTCGGATGGCATGGCATCGTGTGGGAATTCTGAAGAGGACAGATTCAGGCCGGATGAGAGAGGAAGCTGATTATCCACCCTCCTTTTGTGTGTGGGATCAGGATCAGCAAGCAAATCCTCCATGCGGAGAGGAGAGTTGAGTAAAGGGGGAGGTGGGGCAGGTGAGTTGAGGCTAGAAAAGACAATGAATGGAAGGGGAAGATGGGAGGAAAGGAAATGACATGGGAGGGAAATAAGAGAAGGATGCAGAGGGAAAATAGGAGAGGGTAGGGAAGGAAATGTGAGGTGAGAAAATTGTACCCTTTGTGCCTTGATTTGGCATATACAATGCAATCAAGGTATCACTGATGGAGTTTTCTGCCATGCATGATTATGTGCATATATATGATTGTACTGTCGTTCATGTAGTCTGATTTTTAAGCCTTAGTCCTCATTAGCCACTCAATTTTATTGAAAACTGCTTTGTTCCTGTTCCCCTGTTTTCTTTTCACACCTCAGAGTCTCTGATGATTAAATGAACTCAGAAATATCTTGCTCTAACAACCCGTACTGTTCCTGTTCATCATGGGAGCAAGAGAAGTCAAACTAATTGCGCGTGCATCTGGATTTGCCAGATACTCAGTGAGGCTGAAATGTAAGGTGTTTATGCGTGAGTGTGTGCAAGCCTGTGTGTGTGTGTTTTTGTCTTGGTCCTACATTCTGCTTTTATGTGTCAGATATCCCCACCTCTCTCTGGTACCTGCAGCAATACAGGAGCCATTAGACACTCACTGAGTGATGAGACGAAGCAGTTTTCATTAAAAAGACATTTGGTGAAGACTGGAGGCCTTGAATTGATGTGAAGCCAGAGACAAAGGCTTGTGTTTGTCTTGGGGGAGGGTGGGGTGGGGGGGGGGGCAGTTGAGTGACTCATATGTCAGTGTTTCAGACTGTAAAATCGAAAGAAAAATATTCTGCCACTCAAATGAACAGCGACTGAAAGCGGGCCAAGGTTTGATGGCGATGAGAGGGAGGCAGGTGTGCAGGCTTGTGTGCAAGTCTGTGTCAGTGTTTCTGTGCTGGAAGGATTAAGTGAGGGAGAGAGAGTGAACGACAGCGTGAAGTCATTTGTTGAATTTGTACTATGCTGTAAAGTAAAACTGAGACACTGTTGCTAACACCTGTCAGTGAGCTGTGGATTAACAATAACTATCTACCTGCTTCTACAGCCTTCCACCTGATACGTACTACACACCATAATGCCATGCCACCCCCTGGGATAGGAATCCCTCTCCAGGGCTGGATTCATTGGGCCACCAGCCGTCCCATCCGGAGTGTATTACTGTCATCTAGAGACAGATTTGTAGAAGAACAATCAGGCTCCAATTTTAGTTGATTTTACGCTTACATTGTTAACAAAGTAGATGTAACTCAACCCACAGGTAGGAATTTCCTCTGGTTTAAAGAACAATGAAAGTGGGGACATTATGGAAGTGATTTATTACTCATAGGGGTGGCATGTTTGTATTAGATAGAGAATTTTCTCTATCACAGCCAAAGACATACATAAACAGGATTAGAGGCGGCAATCTCAAGGCAACTCACGATTCTATTCTGATTCAGAGGTCTATGATGTGCTTATAAAACGATTATTGTTCGTTCTGAGTCCCTTGACATAACAAACTGCCGTTAATCGCAAATAAATAATATAGATTTCTCTTCAACCAAATCCCAAATATTTTCAACCAAATCCCTGTTATAGGCTATTAGCATTCAGCTCTTGTACAAAAATAACGCTTTCTGGAACATGTGGTAAAACTATACAGTGATAAAGTGCGCGGTTAAGATCACACATTATCTGTAGCAACGGATGTCCACGTATAACATGTTACTTCTATCCTATACACCCGCTTTTCCTGAGTGACTCTATTTAGCTTTGGTTTTGTTGTAGAGTATTGCTGTGTCCGAGATAAATGTTGTATCTCGGCTCCAAAGTGTGCAACATACATTCTTAATGACTGAATAGGGGCGCAAATCATTGGCAAAAAAAGTTGGAATCTACTTTTTGATTCACTTCGCCAATTCCGAGTTGGGCAGAAGAAGAAATTCATGAAACAACTGCTCTCGTATATGTCCTCTGCTCATGGATTTTGTTTTGTGCAACAACCCTATCAAAGTTTTTCAACTAATATCATGTCAGGTGTCGTGTTGATCAATGAAATTATCCCTGTCTCGTTATGGGAATCTGCAACCTTTGTTTGTCTTTCTCTAACATTGGTGACTAAGGACTGTAGCTGTAAAGCAACTGGAAGAGCCACAGGAGCTACAAGACTACTGAAAGCGATGACACCAGGTTGGGGACTGTCAGACTTTTGTTCTGGCAAACTGAGACAACCTCTTGCTGTGAGAATGCAATAAAGGATGCAATAGAAATGCAAATGAGCCTGATATGGCGTTTCATGACACGGTTTAAGAATGCAATAACATGCCAATTGGATAAGGACTGTCTTCACTTTGCCTGCAGGCATCCCTACTGCTTAGTCTGCTGTGACAAATTAAAATGCTTTTCATGTTTTACAATGTTTGGTGGTGATGATGAGGATCAGTCAGTATATCTGAGCAGGAAAACGCCTATATCCTTGTCAATATTTAGGGCTTCAAAGAGGTTTACTTTTACAGGACTGCAAAGACCGCTTGGACAGTCTGGAAAACAACATAGGGATGATATGTTTTTGCTTTATGGATGCTGGATACATAAGAGTCTGTATCTGGGCAATGGGTGAGAAATGCATTGTAGATATCCGTTTCTTTAGAGATGGGATATGAAGAAAGTGGGTAGACATTGAGGTGATGTTTAATATTATTTGATAAGCACAAATGCACTCGCATACACACACACAGAGAGCTCTAACTGAGTTGAAGAGATGCCCCAGAGTAGGGAGGTTAGCCAGTCATGAAATTACTAAACAAATAGAGGATTACAGGCTTCCCAGCTCAAACATTTTAAGTGGGCGTTGAGACCTGCTGATAAGATAGGGGTGTGTGTGTGTGTGTGTGCCTGATGGATATAAAAGAGGAGGCTGATGGTGCCTGCGATCATGATCATAATGATAATGGTGGTGAACGTGAGGTAATTGCTTAATTATTGCCTACAACAAAATGCTACTTCAAACCCCACAATTGTTGATACTTAAATATTGCTTTAAGCTGTCTTGCATGTGATTTCAGATTGCAGTGAACTTATTAATTCTTTGTGGTCATGACTTGTTGTCGTGGCTAAAAATACAGCGTAGCTAGTAGCACATCAGTGTTTTATGTTAATTTAATAGATTGAACAGACTGAAAAATTATGTTTTACATTGTCCACAATATAATTTCTTAATATTGGGTGCTTGATTAATCTTAACCAGTCCTCGCTGAGCTAACCACCATGCAGCTACTTTGAGCAGTTAGTCTAACAGCTCATCACTGCAGAGGGAGACTTTCAAGGGGCCGCTACTACCTACTTAACGAAAGGTCAATTTGCTAACGGAGGTAGCTGAGCTAGCACTAGCTCTAATGAGCTACTATGCTAGCATGTTGACTTGCCGCTGACTTAGCCGGAGGAACCCCGCTTGAGACTGGGAGAAACGCAGATGACCAGGTTGTAAAATAAGGTAACTTTCTAAATATCTTAAGCTTTCACTGGCTCTTCAGTCTGCTGGCATAAAACCAGCTATATGAGAGGTTAGCTATGCTTGTCAGCTCGAGCTCAGATCTGGGCGAGGGCTCAGCATGGAGTCCTCATTGTTATCAAAGATCAAATATACTCGGGTAAAATGATTCATTAGCCTGGGGGCTAACAGTCTCAAAATTGAAAACCGCTCCAGTAGGCAGCAATGAGACATGCCCACAGCACAGGTGAATAAATACTGTAGATATGTTCTGAGGTAAAAGCTACCCAGTAAAATGTGCTTTGGATATTTGGCAACAGCATGAAGAAGTCCACATAATCTGTCAACCATGATAACATATCAGATCTGAAAATATCATCAACTCAAAAAGATTGTATTTAAAGAGGCAAATACTAATTTACTTGACTTAAAGAAATACAAACTCCAGGTCCAGCTGACTTTTCAAAGCTTTCAACCACATCCTATGACCTTCCACAGTGGATGGAGATGGTTTAGTTATCATGTTGCCCTACAAGGGATTTTTGGTCAATTGATAACAGGTGGTCATGCAAGTTTGTACTTAGATCACATGGTCACAACTAAACCATCTCCATGGCAACAGATAAACTCCCTGAGGAAGGCCATGAGATGCGGATGATAGCTTTGGAAACAACAAGTCAGATGGACCTTTAGTTATTTTATCGTAAATAGCATATCCTTAATTGAAATACAAATAGTTTTAACAATTAAAAAGAACTCCGTGCAAATGTGTTTTAACTACTAAAAATATAACAGTTTGACCTAGAGAAGCACATTTGTTTCTGTTACGTGTTTTGTCCCATACGTCTAGAATCAACAACCTACATGGCTCTGGGCAATGCTCAGTTGAGAACCTCATTAAAACTCTCATTCTATCTCTCCTGTCTTTCCTAGTCCCTGTACATTTTATTCTCTCTCCATCCTCCATGTCCACTGGTCTTCTGTAGGCTTTCTATACTTCTCCTCCTTCCAGCCATCCCTAACTAATTCTTCTCACTGTAGAGGAGCTTCCAGCCTTTGTCCTGCTCTGCGGCAAGCGGGACCCTGAGCCCTAATCCCTTTCGTGGCTTGTGAGGGACAGGGAGGGAAGTGGGCGTGGATTTTAGCCTCTGGAGTTTAGGGCCTGGATCTAATGTAATTACTCATTGTGAATGACCCTGGTGACAGGTGGCTGCAGCTTCAAGAAGCAGCACAAGACCTCTGTCCTTACTTGCATAACTCAAAGGCAGGGGTGAACATTTTTTATCTAGGTATAAATAATTGTTGTCACCCATAGTGACCTCCATAATCTTGCCTTCCACAACTAATTTTAACAATATTGTCTGTTTCTCATAATTCATCACAGCATGTATCTTTTCATAATTATAAGTACATACACTAGGCTCTTATGGGCGAGTTCTCACATGAATCTGCTCCCATGGGAGAGGTGAGGCTAAACAGGCTAACCGGGTCGACAGCTTAATTGAGCAATCTCAGAAAACTGTGTGGGGGGAAAAAGGAAAATAATCTCAAAGCTCAGGCTTCTCTCCGCTGTGAACATATAGGTCAAGTAAACGAACGAGTGTAGGCGTTCACATGCTTTAATATTCCTGTATGTTTGTTCCACGTGCTTGGACGAGGATGCATCACTCACGAGGAACTAAGCATTTTTTTCATTTTTATTACCATGGAGACAAGAACCAAAGAAAAAAAGGTCAAAAACTAGTCTCTTTGGAAAATGACAAATGCATCTCCTCCCGTTTAACAGCAGGCACTCTCTCCCGGATCTAACAACCTGTATTTCACATCACGTCTCAATATGTCCCCCCAGCAGGATGTATTGGACTTGAAGTCAATACATCATCTATCATTGACTTTCATCTTCAGAGCTTGAAACGTTGACGCTTTCTGATCTCGTCTGCCAGCCCAGCAAGTCTCTGGCAGAGGACAAAACTTAAGAAAAAAGAAATACAAATGAATTATTGAGTGATGCGGGGGGACAAACGAGAGCTTTATGTGTTGCTCAAGCGCCCATTTAACCTTAAGTAATTATTTGGCTTCCGCGTTTAATGGAGGCCTGAGTAAGTGAGATAAATCAGTGCTCACTTGAGAGATACTGAAGGATTTGGGAGTGAGAGACAAGTTGACAGAGTGAGTGCTGATGAGCCTCCCACACACAATTAAGCACACAAATGTACATTAAACAAGAACACATGCACAAACACGCTTTTTTTCCCCCTCCCTAACACACACACACACACACACACACACACACACGTAACGAATGACTTCATTGGAGTTATGGTTATGGTTTTTGTACAATTATGGAAGAAGTCAATAATTCATTGTGTTGCTCACATGTCCTGACCACCGATCAATACAGCAAATTAATGGATATACATGGTATGTAAGGTTGTTGAACCCGTAGTTAGAAATGCAGCATCGGAAGAGCCACAATAGTATTTAAAGACACACGGTGAAGCTCAGGCGCACACACACACATACAGAGCCACACAGTTGTTTGTAGTGAATTTGATTAATGTTTAAGTACCCCGGTTGCTGTCACTCAGCTTTCAACTCTGTAATTTGTTTTGAAAAGAGATCATTATAAAAGGAGATGTTTTGCCAGTCTTGCAGTTTTGACAGATATTTGCTAATGAAATGCATTGCCTTTGTGTGTTTCAGGGTTGTGTTCCGTTCACAATTCAAACAATAGAATTCGTTAAATAGTTTCAAGATAATTTGGCAACCCCTTCACTTCTCGTTTCCCATCATTGCAAGGTCAAATTTTCCACTGAAACAACATTTCACTGTTTTACAAAATGATAAAAAAAAAAAAAACGAATGGACAGATTTTGAATGAAATGTATGTTTGGATATTCACAGCGACCCTTCTAACCTTTATTTTATGAACTTGTGATATTTGGCGAACCCTTGACCTTTCTTTCAACGCCACCATCAAGCCACCATTTCCACTTGTGCTAAAGAAAAATCTATTTCAGGAGCAGATGAAAATGACATTTACATAACATAGTCTTGCTCCTCAGAGTGAAAAGCCACTGCATTGTGGACACCTATTCTGAGGCCAGAATTTCACCTTCACATTAGAATGGTTGCCATGATGTTTGTTCAATATATTGATGCTCCAAAGTGGATAAACATCTTTGATTTGAATGATTCTGCAGTCTTTCCTTTCATCACCACACTAAAGACAAAACCGACAGAAGATCTAGCAGCAGGTACGTTTTAAATGATCTTCACCTAAATGTTGCTGGAAGAAGACGTGTTGACCAAAAATTAGAGTAAAGTGTGTGTCCTCTTACAATGAGATCAGCAGAAAGTGAAGAGTACAGTACACATTTCTGGACCGTGCAGAACCGCACAATGTTTGCACTGAGATTTGTCTTTTTAAAACCCTGTTTTCACGTGGGGCATCTAACGGATTTTTAGATTAGATTGTTAACCTTGTTAAACATGCTTCCTGATAAATTATACACATCCTCTGTGTATCCGAACATGCTTGTGACTTCATACATTTGCGATTGTTTGTGCGCTCATGTGCTTCTTTGGTATTCTCCCATTAAATCGGATGTGCTGGCATTAAAGTTAGGACAGAGTAGAGTGGGAGGGGAATATGGAGGGGAAGGGAAATGAGATGGCATTTCAACTGAAAGAACAGATGCGGCAATATTGTCCGTGTAATGAAAATGTTGGTGGAGTAGCTGAGTTGGCGTCCATGAATATTGTTCGAAACCCTTGCTTGAAATATGTTAGAAAGAAATGACAAATAAGGATTTACCCCTCTTTTCTTTCTTTGTATCTTGTACTTTGTGTCATAGTATTGGTTGAATAGATACAAATTATATGTTAGTTTAAAAGTGTCCATTACTGTGTCGGTCTGCAGGGACTATGGCCACACCAACGCTGCAAAATCAGACACACTTTTTTTTTTTGTTATAGCCATTTGGCCACTTTATGCTGCGTTTTTTCACACCCCACTATGGACCTTTTCGAAAATGTTGATGATTGTGAAAACATCAGCCTCACTGAAGTTAAAACCAAAAGAGAGCGTGTGTATAGTATAGTGTGTAACTATAGTCAAAATCCAGATAATATCACAGGACTTTGTACACGCAAATATATCAGAATTCCCTTTTAAATCTTATGAAAAGGTAGGACCCACTGAAGAGAATAATAACCGTATCTGCTGAAATAACAGAGTCATTTTGGTGTGAAAACGTTTCTTGTACTTGCTGTCAGTCATTTTAGGAAGACATGTTTCTCTCTCCTCTAACCCTCTCAATGATCACTCGATTTAAATGTCAATATATGTAACCAAGCGAAGTCCCTAACCTGAATTCGTCTTCATTATTTCAGAGGTCTTGAGATCGTAAGTCTTTTTGTACCGTTTTATACTTAAAACATATTTATGGAACCCGGTCGAACTGGTAGCTGTGCTAATAAAGATGGTGACTACGACTGTTGGGGATAACGGGACGTGTTTGGGATTTAGTCTTCCGCCAAATACAAAAGTAGTCCATACCGTCTTATACCATATGATAATCCGTGAAATAATAAAAACTGCCCAAGCCTGATGAGAATAATTGTGAACATGACCATTATTACCCCAGTTCAGGTGATCAAATTGAGCAGGAGGGGACAGATAGGAGTTACCCAACTATGATTGTCCCAATCCTCAAAAGATGCTGGCTGTGATGGACAATTTTGCTGACTGCCAACTAAAAAAAGAACGAAAAAGAAGATAACTCACTTTTTGCTCTATGTTTAGGCATTTCAGTGTGGACAGAAATCACTATGAAAACATCCTGTAAACAGCGTGAACAGGTGTTGCTGTTTTTCTGGAGCAGAATCTTCAAATGTATCCAGCTCAATCTGATCTGAGAGATCCTTCAATGCAGAAGTGAAAGTGCAGTGCCAAAAGGCACTATATATGAAAAACAAACTCCATTGAAAAACAGTAAAAATATGCTTTATTGTCACTATCGATTGGTAATTACATATTCATACGAAATTATCCAAGATAATCACAAATGTAAAAGACAAAACACATGTTTGCATCATTTTCACCACCTTTAATACAGTAATAAAGTAACACTTTTGACTGATTTCAATTATACTTTTACATATGTGGTACATGTTAGAGAGGATTGTACATTTCACCCTGCATTTTTTGTGGCTCGTCAGATAAACTGACCGCACTGTACAGTACCAAACCAACAGGTATACAGTACTGTAAGCACCGTTGACTGATTCATCCCCTCTTTTGTATTGCGTATATGTATGACACGTGTTCATGTGAGGATGGTGGCAGCTCCTACACGACCTCGTGGCAGCTTATTGATTGCAGTGGTGGATGATGATGATGGCGGGATACGGCTGATGGGAGATGAGGTGGCTTGCCTCAGGCAGTAGTAATCAAAGATGTCCTCCAAGCCCCCTGATTCACTCTCCTTTGATCAGGGGACCCAGATGGATCTTAACAGTAGTGATGTGTGTGTGTGTGTGTGTCGGGGCGAGGTGGTGATATAAAGACCAAATCACAGAGTGGTATACACCAGTAGCCAAGGGCAAGAAGCACACTTTGAAGGAGGTAGCTCACACAGACTCACTGCTCAATCGGCTGACTGACAGAAGACAGAGGAAAACACAGCAGTTGCGTTACAGCATGAGAGGAGACTGGGACTCCTCTCTTCGCCCTTTTTTTTTTATCCCCCTCAACACATCTTCTCTTCCTCTGTGGCTCGCTTTATCTTCTTTTTGACAGAAGCACTAATTCTGTCTAGACTGGTCTCATTTTACATCACCCGTGACATTTGAGATCATTTACACATGGATTTCCTCAGTATATTGCTGTGAAGTTAGCAGACGGAAATAAAAGGGGGGGATATCACTCCAGTGATCTGTTTGAGCTTCCATTTTATATTTCAAAGTTTTAATGCTCTAGCCTTGTTTCCATAAAATCCCATTGAGTTGACAGAAGGCTTTAAATGAAAATATAGACACTTGCATAAGGGATATTTTGCAATGGGTTGCCCTCAAATATATTGAAACTGTTAGTTCTTTCCATTTTAAGATAAAAAAATGTTGAAAACGTGTAATTTTCTCAGCAGTGTTTCATGTAACTTCAATCACATTTGATTTTCACTAATTACAGAGTCAATGGCCTACTAAAAAATGGTGTTACGTCATTAAGCCTCGGTTAGACTCCCAATCTGACGTCTACAGGGACAGCAGCACGACGGAGGCGTAGTAGTTCTGTTTATGCTGTTCGTTTGGAGGAAGCGTTCCACACATGTGCAGTAGATCTAGCTACAAGTGGTAGCGCGCTGGCGGACTTGCTGTGGTCACAACAAATTGGAGGTACGCACAGAGCCTAAAGGTGTACAACCTCTGATGATGAAATGTACGTCACTTCGACCCTTGCGGACTCTCGTTTATTCACAGATGCAGAAAGTATAACTTTGCCTTAACATCAACAATTTGAGAGAGATTATGATGGCTCTGCTTTAAAAAAAAAATAGATAATTTAATTATTCAGAATTTTCTTCCTGCAAAGAGAATAACATCAGTGTAAATTCTGAGTAATGTCAAGGTTAGAATCATGTTTTTTTATGGCAGAAAACTGAGTCATCAACTAATCCTAAAACAGGCTCATGTCATTGCAAAAGGGCCTTTCCAAGGTAATGGTGATAATCAATAATGCATCAGGCCCAGGATCGGTTTATAACCGGTTGTAAACAGGCATAAGAGGAAGAAATGACGAGGAATGTAGCGGTCAAAGAACCGCTGCCCGTTTCTCTGAACTTGTGTGACAGGCTCTTTCTCCTGTTTTCCATCAGAACCCTCTCCAGAAAAAAAAGTTCATGCAGGCACATTTTTAACTCACAAAGATGTGCCTTTGACTCAGTTTGTACCTCTTAGCGCCACCTCTAAAATCTGCTACACATTTGTTCTTAACCCACCTTTGGAATAGAACAATTTTAACATTGAGATGAAGTTTCACCTTCAACATCATTCTCAACTAAAGACATGGGATAACAACTCTATTGTTCATATGATGATATTAGTAGTTAGTCTGTCACAGATTTTTAGGGGCTTGGTCTGAGTTTGCTTGGGGCAACTTTAAACAACTGACTAACAAGACTGTCGGGTACAGCTTTTCCCTCTAGATAATTAACCATGTTGACAAGGCTGAAGCTTAAGGCTCAATTACAAGTTTTAATATCTATTATTTTCATTGTTCTCAGGTACCTCATTATTCCCATTATGTGTTGAAAAGCACTGTATTTTTAGCTCAGAGGAATGATACCAGGCTTACTTTACAACGTGCCTCGAGAGCTGAGTTAAATTCTGGAGGGAGGTTGAAATCCAGAGAGACTGAAATAAGCCTCTGCCATTTGCCACCAATCTCTCTGCCCTCACCATCTTCCCTTTGACCTACTCCATCCTCCGTATCGTCACCTCTTTCACACTTTCTTTAACTCGCTTCTCCATCTCATCAAATAAAGGAGAGAGGCCGCCGCCTCCTCCAGAGAAATGCCATTTCCTCTGTGAATGTTGCCACTGCTCTAAGCCATTCTTTCTCACACCATTTCACTCACAAGTGTTTTTCTCTTTTTTTCCCTTCCCTCTCATCTCCTGGGAGGAAGATGATGGGAGGAGACCGCCAAACAGGCAGCCGGCGGGTGAAAAAGCTGGGACATGTGCTTCTCTGCTTCCTATTGTCTCATCCTTAAACCCTTGGCTGCCTGACCTTACAGCCTCCTTGCCTAGACTCTCTTCTGCCCCCTCCCTCCTTCTCTCCCCCCTCTCTTTCTTTTTCCATCTTAATGTAGTGTCTCTTGAGACTGAAGGATATGAGCAGGATCAGGCAGGTTGTGCGAACGGAGGTTTTTGTAAGCGTCGCAGTTCATTCATTCATTCAAACAGCCAATGGCTGGAAAGCAACAATTACATGTTTTTTTTTTCTTTACAATAAATCCCATCCTCATCATTGATGACTAACAGAAAAACCATTACCCTCTACTCTCCCTCTTTCTATCCCGCCTCTACACAAACACATTGTGTATTATCATCGTGGAAATTGCAGTCGACCCATCTCTTTTGTGGTAATTAGTCATATAATGTGTCACATGGCCCACGCGCTCTGCCACAAGTTGCCTGCATTCTTGTAGCATCATCACTCCAGTGAAATTGAGCAAGAAGAAAGGGAGTATATTAGCTGCATGATTGAGATTGGAAAGGTAAATGCCCCCGTGGGAAGTTGATTGATCAAGCTGGATAGTGTAATATCCTTTGTGATTGCTTATATGAGAGAGAGAGAGAGAGAGCGTTTCCAGTATAACAAGTTTGAAGGCTATTGGGGTCGCAGAGTTTCTACCTGAAAGCAGACAGCTTTTCATTATCAGGCAAGTGGGAGGTCAGGGCAGGTCATCCCACGCACAGACACGGACTGAGATTATTGATCAATGCTTGATAGGATCCGCCCACAGGCCCTTGCCAATTTTGTAGTTGACAGAATGACAATTAACTTGGACAGAACATTTTATTATTTAACTAACAAATACGCGAGCATCATCAAACACATTAATACCCGCAGTGAAATTACAGAAGTTTGCCTCATTCATTAGTTGTGGATTTCACAAAATTTTTCAAAAGTCTCAGTTTGGTGTTGTTGAAGAAGAAATGGCATCTATCTGTATTTTTAAGATGTTACAGGTTCTACAGGATCTCCCTTTAAAATTGGAAAAGCTCAAAATTACATAAATTACACATACGTTTCAGTTATATTACTTCCGAGTTCAACCCGGATTCGTCTCCATGTTCTTGATGGCAATGGCAGGTGATTTTTTACTTACAAGGCCATACAGATAGGGTGAAAGTACTGTTATGAAAACTGACACTATTCACAGAACATGCCAAAAATATTGACATACTGCCCGAAATAAAAAGCTTTGCTGATGAATGAAAAAGTAAAATATAATGTAAATCAAGTGAGGGGAATTTGATGATGTCTCTCTTAACAAAGAGAGGAAACACATACCCAGGAGTCAAACAGGGACAATTGTATTTGTTGTGCAGGTGGATTGATATACCACTAATTCATTATCATTAGCTGGAGTTAATCGCCTGTGCAAACACTTTATTCTCCGAATTGATATTTTCAAAGAGCCAAGAAAAGAGAGAGACAATCAAGGTCGGGGTTACTTCTTGAGCTTCTGAGTGGGTTTACTGTGTTGTTACCTCAACAGTAGTGTGCCCAGTGTGTCAATGTAGCTTAAGGTAAAGTTTACTTACATTTACTTTGACTTGCACATAATCTAAGCCTGCATGTATTTCCTCAACCAAAAGTTCTGAAAATCATCCTCAACCTTTGCACTTAAAATGAATGCTTTTTTCAAGTGTTTGATATGTGGCATTTTCCTTAGTTGTATTAAGAAATATGTGGATGATGCTTCATATTAGAGCCAAAATTATGAACATGAGTTTGTCAATCAATATTGAGATCACAATTATTTATCATGATTTTCCATTGATTTTTAGGGACAAAATATTTGTATGGCACTTTCAGATTTAAATAAACTGTGCACTGCTTTCACGTTATGCTACATTCCCGCTAATGTACACATATTTGCATCAATATAAGACTAATCCTTATTCAGTGCATCTCCTGGAAGCCGAAGAAATAGGTACCACAACTTTCTACCCAAAATGTAATCAACAGAGCGCGGCTTTCACTTTCACGTTGTGCTACATTTCTGCCAATGTGTACATCTTTGCGTCATAATAAGGTCAATTTTTACCTGGATTCAGTGCATTTTCATTTTGCCCGTAAAATCTACAGCAAATTACTATGGACTGCAGGACAGTTTTCCCCAGGTTTGCCAGTGTAGGATGCGCGCACAGCTGTTTGAAAGCTCCCCAGAAGTGAAGCCTAAACATCTCAATCGCTCCCTGGAGGCTGTCTCTTAGTTTAGGAAAGCACTTGATTTGATATGCAGCAGAGTTTCCTATCAACAAAGAATGCATTTAAAATGTCAATATGGCAGTCGATCATTTAATTGTGGGAAGCCAAAGTCGTAATTAATATTTGATTAATTGTGCAGCCCTACTCCACATCCTGTTTATTATGCCTTATTCATACCAGTCACATATAATTGGTGGCTGCTACCCTGACAGCAGATGCATGGACGCAAATATACATCGCAAGGACGCAAATATACATCGCAAGGACATGTAGAAATCACGCCCGTCCACATATTTATTCAAATGCATAACATTCTCTAAGTGTGTTTGTGTTCTCACCTCATGCATTATATATGGGCTACATTGTGATTTCAAATAAACAAAATGTTACATGTTGTAGCAACCATGAAGTTTGAAAATGTAGTTTATTGAATATGCATGCTTTTATTTATGTGAGGTGTTTTGTTTTTCTGCATCGAACTGAACATATTGTGCATATGTTTGTCATGCGAAGTGGCTTTGTGTCGTACACACTCCGCTGTGTGTGTGTGTGTGTGTGTGTGTGTGTGTGTGTGTGTGTGTGTGTGTGTGTGTGTGTGTGTGTGTGTGTGTGTAGCTAAATCAGGCACTGTGATTGTGATCCACCATGTTGTTGTTGAGCAGAAGAGACAGGTCTGAGCCTGCGGTGTCAAGGGCTAGATGGATGTTAGCAGCGTGGGTTCAAATGTGTTCCTGCCGGTGATTTCCACAGCGCACTGAGCAGAGCACACAGTCCTGGCCAGGGGGCACCATTACTGCTGCCTTGTGCAGGAGAGTCGTGGCAAATGTACCTGGATATGATCCACACAGGGGCTGCTGAAATAAGACACGACTCCCATCTCTCTTTGTCTCAACTGCATTTTGATGTTAGAATGTGTTTATGGTTGGTACCCGGTTCTCTTCTAGCATACGGCACACTCAGACAAAAATCTGTGTCCGTGATGATGTGGGCACACTTTTCCCTGTTGAGATTTGTATAAAAGAGAGTTTTAAGCTCAGTGAACAAAGCATCACACACGATGGACTGCTGTGTTTCCTCATTCTACATTCAGCAGACAAAAAGCCCCGAAGGCACTGGATGCAGTAATTGATGCATATCATTGAATGCTTTAAATTTGATGTTCTTTTTTGGTCGGGTGCAGACGGAAGATTCTGAGCATCAGACTTGACACCTGAGTTGGATCAACAGCAAACTGCAGGCAAACTGCTATATTTGGACGATTCTGATTTATCTGTATTTAGAGACCTATTAGTGGTTCTTCTAATGATAGCCATTGTAAATTAATATTAGACATTTAGCACTTGAGTAGCACACAATTTTGGTGATTTAGTATTTCCTTAAAATTATTCTTTCACATACAGCACCTACAATTTGTTGCCCTCTCAGCATGGTACTTATATCATAGTGGAAGTGTGTGTATTTGAGCACACAAGCAACCTTTCCCCCTATTTACCCACATACGATTACCGAAATGCCAATAATTAACCTGTTAATAGCAGTGCAACTTTCCTGTCATCATCATTTAGGGTGAATGTCGCAGGTAATGGCTGATGAAAGAAAATATCCAAAAGAGTTTCACTCACTGTGAAATTTAAACTGCAGAATAAGAAAGTAGAGGGAAGTAGAGGAATGGAAAGATATGGTTTGAGGGTTTGAAACAAAAGTCAAGAGTGGCAGTGGGCCATTGATGCAGCGACTCATGTAAGTTCTGAGGCTTGCATCCAGCACCTTTACCACCGGACTGTGTCATCTGCTGCAGGGAGAGACTGATAAAAATGTCGGTGGAAAAGGCTATTTAACATAAACACTATTTATCAGTTCATCAGCTCAAAACAAGTTATTAAATTAGTATCATAATATAAAAACAAATCTCTTGTCTCCAGCTTTATCTGAAACATTTTTATGCTACCAATTTGCAACTGAATAATACACTAATGCCTTAATCTGAAAGAATTTCTGATTTAATCACAGAAAATAAAGGTTTTTAACAAAAAAATAATCAAAATAGCATTAATAAACTCACTGCAAAATTGATATTCACCATATCAGATTGCTTATTATTTGAGCGCTTTAAACACTTTTTCTAAAGATTTCATGATTTTACATTTAGCATTCTACCGTCCATTTCCTTGACTGAAATCATTCTCTATGTATTTGTGTCACAGTATGGTGCTGCTCTGATGACATGTCAGTGGAGGCATATTCGTGTTTTCTAATTGTTTCAGATTTGGAACTTGAAGAGTTGTGTAAATCTTTGTGAAAGAAACATGTCCACAAACCGATCGGAAAAAGAATCCTTATAGTATTTCATTCATATAGAATTTGGCATTGTTGATTAAATCTAATGAATGCCCATCTCCCGTGGACAAGTGGCATTCATTTAGATTGAAAAGACATAAGGAACTCAGAGTGCTGACCTCGTTCTCTCGGGTTTCAAAGAGACTGAGAGCATGACGTAATTAGTCACGTGTTAGTTGCACACATTTTATGTATTATACATAAAGAGGAAGTAGTCGAGGTACAGTGACTTATATGGTCCTGTCCAGGGAGCAAATAGAATCACTGCCTTTCTTGAGAGTTGATGTGCGTCAATGCTGAGAGAATTTGTGTTTTGGTGAGATGTGCGTCATCCTGTCCTGTCATACACGGCTGGTGATCTTTGTAATGGCGAAAACACACACACACACACACACACACACACACACACACACACACACACACACACACACACACACACACACACACACACACACACACACACACACACACACACACACACACACCCTTAATAACCAAGAGACTATCTTTGTCAAAAGAAACAAGCAAAGTCATTGTTACGAAAAGTGTGCCATGGCTGCATTGGTGCAAAGAGATAGATGATAACCATTAAGGACATGTTTATACAAAGGCAACTTAAGTTATTGCTCACATATAAAGACAATAACATAACTGGTGTATTCATCTCTTTGTCTTTATTCTGTTGAAGTTGATCTGCAGTAAAGCCATAATTGCCTCATGCAGTGAGAAACAATTTAACCTATTCATACAGAGGTGTCACTGTACTTTGTCTGACTCGAGCATTAGTCCACCCCTCAGTGTAAGAGCCCCCATCCTATTTAAAAATGTTGTATGATAATGAAACAATATCACAATGGAGAACTAACCTGACAACATTGCACCTGCCAAAGAGGACCAATTTAACTCTAGCCGTGTCAGATGTCTGTGAAATAGTCTGCTCAACATGATCCACCAATCGGTGGGCAGCACACCGCTCCCCGCAGACTTGAGCTGGAGAGGAAACATCAATGCAGGGTCTGCAGGAAAGATTAATAATCCTAGCGAAAAAAAGGATTGCTGTCTAGGCTGGACACCCCGGAGGCAGGAACAGATGGGGTGGATCAGGACTAAAGTGAGCTCCATCTTGGACAACACCTCCCTACTGTCTGCGCTGTGAGGAACTTGGAGGCTGAAGATCCCCCTGAGGTGTTTCGCTGAGTGCTTTAGGCTCTTCTTTGTGTCACAGCCATTACACTGTTCAATGCTTCATGTTCAAATGGCCCCAGTTTGAGCCTACTGGGACAGGATTGACAGGAACACTAGACTGCACTAAGGTGCTGCTACAATCGTTATCTCTATCAAGACTTTTTGGATAATGTATACACATTATCTGCACGAGTCATCATGTGTGACACTTCACATGTTCCTTGTTTTATGGCATGTGACAGCTGCAGGCACATTCTATACATACTTTGCCATTTCCATTGGTTGATTATTCAATGCATACCTGTGCAGTGTATAGGGGTTTTAATTTGCAAGGCATAATTGTATTAAGCATGCCGGGATCAATCGATGTTGGCATAACCCAGGTAACATAACGTTACAGGGCAACAATGCAGGAATCTGGACACCATAGATATCGTATTATCTTAAATTCTTACAGTTATGAAACTGTAGTTTGTTTTGTGTGCATGATAATCCTGCTGCTCACCTGAAGCGTTAAGAAGAGCTGAACAAATATCAGTGTCAATTTGGCCTTATATCTGCCAAAAAAGAGCCTTCAATTGGCAGTGTGGGAGCATTTTGGATATCTACAAACTGAGTTTTTGTAGAAAATAGATGACTGAATAGTGGTCCAACACTTCAAATATATTCCAATATCTTCGAGATAGTCATCCACCCTTTTGTGTCAAAGTCAAGAAAAAAATACTTTACTTTTGGAATCTTGTGGGGATATCACATTACTAACTGAGAAGGACTGTGGATGTGACAAAATTATTTTCAAGTATCCAAACTTTGTTCTGTGAAAAAATATTTTTAACTAATTTGCTATATTGAAAATATTATATGTAATAATATAATAATAATTGTGAAAAACGTGAAACCATGATAATCCCTCTTACATCAATCTTGATATCAAAATCTAATTGTGACATCCCAAATTTGCACTCACTGAACACTCCTGAACATATACTTAAATGTATTCAACTATTCAACATATTTCTTTTATTCTTGTTATTTGTATGCATTATGGTAATTCTATATAGTTCAATATGTCATGCATACTGATTATTATGTATGTCCCTTAGTTATGTGCATAATTGATACAAGCACATTATAGTGTTTGATTATATTCTTTTGTTGTTGTTTTCCATGCTGAATTCAAACACTTGTACAACCGCAACCATCAGCTTTCACAGTGGGAACACCCAATCATACATTATCTGAGAGATGAGTTTTTTTTAAAGACAACACTCTGTGCGCATGTGTGGGTGTGTTGTCAGGACCTCAAACAATGCCTGGTGAGATCCTAAAAGTGATGTACGCTGAGAGACAGCATTGATTGTGTCAGAGGCTGTTTGGTTGGAATGTGATCTGCTCTGGGCTAAGGTACCCAGCAGTGCTTCCACTTAAAATTGCATGATCTGCTGATGGTAATGTTTATTTTTGGTCTAAAATGGTTAGAATCAAGTTCAAAATAAAAAATGTTTGCCTCTGTTGTTCAAAGGAAGTCATTAGGCCGCATTAACTTTAGTTCCGTTGATGGGCCTTTAGTTGCTTACTTCAATGTTGTACAATTTTCAAATAAAAATGTTGGGCTTAAGGGAAAAATACATTGACTCTAATTAACTGTTCATAACCTCTGCATCATTTTTCCCGTAGTTAGTTGGCGATGAAGTGTCATAATTAGTCATTTTTTACATTTTGGATACATGTTTGTTCATGTTTGTCTCCTGGATTTTACATTCCGTCTTCAAAGCTTGTGAATGGCATTCAGCAGTCAGCGATATCGGCCTGTCCCACCAGCCATCAGTGAACATTTAGAAAAACACAGAACTGAACATGATGCCATGATGGTTACACACAAGTTGAACAGTACTTGTTCTCTAAATCTTTTGTCAGATTTGTTTCTTGTAAATGTCTTGTATGAATATTAACCATCGGAACTTGATTTGGTCAAACATCAACATTAACATCTGAAACCACAAGATGTAGTTTTTTCTCTAAGCAGCAATCACAAATGACATGCTTTATTTTGTTTAATTAAAGTACTTAAATGATTAATGTGGTTGTTACCTTTTAAGAATAGAGCAGCAGCTGTATTGCTGCAGTAGCTGTTGTGGTCGGTGAAGAAGGTTGCAGCCCTAAATTCTTTTCTTGCAGGAAATATTTCCATTATCAGCTCACCTTCTGGGTTGTATAAATAGTAAAGTTTGAATGGAGTGGTGGTGCACAGAGTGATGATACATTGCAGTGACAGCTAAGAAGATGACCTATTTTTAATACTGTTTAGTGAATGAGATCAGAAAGTCTGGATATAAAATCTGAATGGCCCGGTGTGATTAAAAAATGAAATGCTTGAGTGGAAGCTAAAATCTTTATTTAAGAAGATGCAACATTTAAATCTTCTTATAGGTTACAGTTAGAGTACTTGAATTACTAAACTTTTAAAATGTTATACATCGATGAGTTTTAGCCTCTTAATGTGATGTAAATCTTTCTGCCACTGCAGTAATAAGTAGTTCTGTGTCACCACAGTAGCACCGTAAATGCACCTTAAGTACATGTAAATACAGACAGTTTCTTTGAATGACTTTCAAAGTCTGAAGTTGGAGGTTTTGAATTTAATTAAATAGCTTGTCCTTTTTGCTTGTCAAGGGGATTAGCTGGAGTAAGGCTGTAAATTAAGATGTCAGCCAGAGACAGGCCTCATCAACATGCTGATAAAAATGTGGTGTTTTTCATACAGGCAACTTAGAGGAAAATGTGGCATTAAGGGACATTTTATTGCAAATTGCTTTGTATTGCATATGAGCTTTTTTTTTACCCCTCACAGTTTGAAAGTTGGGGGATAATTTCCCTTCATTAGAATGTCTTATTTATAGTTTTGGCAATTATTTCTAATAGTTTTGATGGCATTATGTTTTCTAAATTAAAAGCTAAGAACGACTTCACAACAAAGTAAGACAAGGTGAGTAACACGAGTTAGATTATTTGAACCATGTTAGTTGGAGATAAAAACAAAACAAAAAACAAACACACAATGCTTGTGATAGTTCCTCATTCCACAGGAGTCTTGTGTGTGTGCACTACTATAGTAAGTATGGTAAATCAAAGTTGATCTCAGGGCAATGGACAGTTTGGGTAATCAGTTACTGTGACTTATTTTCTTCTCCAAATACGCTTGGGGTTTGTCTAAAAACTGTCTCATTGACTGACTACTCAAGGTTCTTACCCCATCTGACTTATTTTTAGCAATGCTGTGGCGTTCCTTCAGAAATTACTCATCACATGGAGTTTGGTAAACTAATTGTTTCTTAAAAAGCAGTGTGTGTATCCTTGATGAAACAAACATGTAAAATACATGGAAAGTCATTTCAAATATTTCAAATTAGTTATTGGCTACAACAGTAGCTTGAAGGCTTGCACTCACAACCATTAGCATCCTCAATGTACGTGCTCGATACAAACAAAACGGGGACCCACTCATGAAACATTTGCTCCATTGCGCGACCAGAGGTAAAAAAAACTCCACAGGGTATCTTTTACTTGGAATTATGGCCAAAACTACCCAAATAATGAACTGGATTTAACATAATTATCCAATAAATGATAGATTAATATTCTTCGAAGGCTGTGATCATATTAATTTGCTCATATGTACATTGAAAGAGTAATTGGTCACTGTAATCAGTCTTCCTCTCCATACTGGACTGTAAAAAATAGGGGACAAAATCCACATTACTGGTTATTTCAATGCATTTTAAAGTTCAGCTAAGTCTCCAGCAGTCTGAGTTAGAAAAAAATATGTTGGTATTTTCCAAAAATGCACTAATATTGGTATGAAATGCTGTCATTATGTTTCTCCAGACAGTGGTTCCTGACTGAGATGCATTAAATAGACTATTGAGTTTGTCTCCTATCGCTTCCATTGGAGTTGCGTTAGGAATTGATTGCTCTCAAATATGGGGAGGCAGAATGATTACAGAAACCAAAAACTCCATATGAGGCTCAGGACAAACTTCCTTTAACAGCTGGAGAGCCAAGGTCTTTTCAAATGCAACTCGACAGTGTACTGGAACATATAAATAGGTGCAGCTAATAAAAGCATTCACTTCAGCATGTTGCGTTACATTTAGAAATAAGTGTGTCTGTCAACTTTACTGATTGCATGCCATTCTTAGTACAAAAGTTCAGATGTGTACAGTGTTGCACAGATGTACAAATTGTGTATTAATACTCTTGTTGTCTCCAAAAAGTGTAGTTTTACCCCTCACAACAGTGATGCATGCGCTGTGTACAGTGTGTGTTTGTGTGTTTGTTTATGCATGAGTGAGTCATGGTGACGGGGTTGGTCGTGATGCTCTGGCACTATGACAGAATGAGGTCGCCCCGCTGTAGAATGACAGGCTCACCATGTCAGCCTCTCGTTGGTGCACACATGTGCAAACACACACACACACACACCTCATGATGTCCCTGAATAAGTCAGCTTGGATAATGGTGATTCCCTTGGCTGTGAAATACTGACCCACTCTCAAACACGCACGTAAACACAGAAGAGAGAGTGTGTGTAGCTACACAAAACCGAAATATGGTTATGCATGAGTCCTAGATGAGTCACAGGAAAACAAGTCCTTTTGGGCATTTTGTACAACTGTTACTAAATTATATGCAACTCCTGAAGAGTTAATTCATACTAAAATGCATACTGTTGCAATAAATAACAGGACATTGCCAGGAAGGTCCCATTTCCCACAGCATTTGATGTGCTGCAGCTCATGTTGCATCATGGGAATGATCAGAACAGGTGGGAAGAGGCTTTGATTATTCAGACTGCTTGGCTGAAACTACACCTGTTGTGTAACTGTTATTTAACAGTGGCGCTCTACAGGTGGTGGCGGTGTTGTGGATCGCCTACAACACGTACTGGTCACAGTGAATTTTAGAAGCACAAGGAAGTGTGGGTATATGTGTGTGTGTGTGTGTTGAGGTGAATAAGAAAAACAGTCAATGATGAAAATAAAGGTTTTATTTACTGAGTGTCATGCTTACAAGAGAAACAGAACAGAGCAGAACGCAAGAGCACAACATTTCACAGGATATCCTCGAGGTGTTAGCGCGCTGTCAGTCATTAGGCATTACTTGTTTTCGCTGGAGCTAACTCATTTCCATTTCAAGACTACACAAAAACACAGGGGATGTAGTGGTTTTATTAGCATTATATGCATGCCATAAAGTGTTAACATGTGTTGCTAAAAGATGAGTATATGTCTTGAAATGCTTAAGGGGTGACCTCCATTTGAATTGGAACATTTTGGCTATTGGCATTTGGCTTTTGTGTTTCAAAATGCAAATGATGAATTGTCTTATTAAATATGTGGTAATTGGCATACATTTCCAGAACAGAAATCTGAACATTGGATAAAGCCAGGTTAAAAATCTTGTTTCATTTTGTTGACACATCAGAGTCAAAGGATTTTACAAAGGGAATTTTGGATATCTCTTTTTATTGCTCCATAAATTACAAAATACTGTAATTATGTTTTCACCATGTTTTAGGAATGAAATGTTATATAAATCCATCTATGAATGGTATATGAATAAACCTCTCTGTAAAAACCTTCATAGGAATGAAAGTGGATGTAAGTGCTACTTAAGTTGCATATTTGAAAGATAATAGGTATATTTGTTCCTGCAAAGTTAAAGTTAGTTTTAGTTAATGACGGGAATGCTAACATCACAGGCAGGCTGTTGGTGTGTCAGTTGCTTGTGAAAGAGTTTGCAGATTGCAGATATTTCACACAAAGCTGTATCATTTCACCAAACTCAAATACTTCAACTCTTTTGGGATAAATGCAAAAGTAATAGTACTGTCTCTCAAAGCTCACAGAAGCGAAAGTAATTATATATATATATATAAATAAATAAAAATGTCGACTCTTGATTTGATTTTTACGGAAGTGTTTGCCGATACACTCACTGCTGTCAAGCAGCTGATAGAGGTGTGACTTGCTGTAGAATGTAGAATGCATAGTTTTACGAAATCATAGTAAACTTTCAATATTGGAAGGTTGTTCCTGGTTAAACACAGACTACGGAAGCTTTGTCTGGACTTCCTAGCCCTGACAGTGTGCCTTGCCTTGTGCTGCACTGCTCTCTAGCTCTGTGTGGTGCTGTTATCAAAGGGCCTCTGAGATTGAGCCAAGTTCTGCTGAATAAAACATTTAGCAGCTAATATTCATTAAATTCTAAGGGAAGTGTACTTGTTTGTATCTTTTATTTTCATTTTTGTGTGTGGCAAAGTTTGAAGTTCCCTTCAGGTCTCCCTCTACCGCTCCTCTTGGCCTGTGTAGCCCTGCAGCTCTGCAGAATGGAGTTGTGTCCTGATTATTTTTACTTGTAGCATCTCTGCACTTCTGCACACTGTCGGAGTAATGCATGGACCTTATCTTTGACAGATACCTCTCTGCATATGAACTTGGCCTTGGGCGGACTACAGAAGGATATTATACAGATTGTGGCAGAGGGGGAGAGAGGGGGTGGTTAGAGGAGGAGGAGGGGAGGAAGGAGGAGAGAGAAGAAAGAGGAAGGGATTAGGTCACCTGAACAGTTGATAAGGCAAAAAAAACTGCTGGAGAATTTTCCATATAATTTAATAACATTCTTTGCTCCTGTCTCTTGGGTTTTGCATTTCATTACAAAGATAGGATAAAGTATTGAATAGTAACATGTTGAACAGTTATGGGATGAATTTTAATTAAATGAATGATTATGCATTTTTTTCAACTTTTAGATGCTAATAAAGTAGGCTCATGGAGCCCTGACAGAGCAGCAGAAATGAACATTGTTACTTGTCTATATTAGAAAATATATTATTTTCCAGAACCACCACTTCTCCAGTATTAACATCAAGTGTGTCAAAGGCTGTGCTACACATTTAGTATAATCTGGGCAAATTAAGAGAATGTTTAAGCCAGATGTTGAGTATAGTTTAATACTAAGATTCTTACATCCTGCCTACACAGGATGTGTCTTAGCTGCATTTTTCATTCTTCAAATCCATCACGTTTTCATCTAAACAGCTGTGTACACAGGCCACATAACAGCCAGCACTTATTGTGCATAACTGTGGCCTGAAGCATATTTTTAGGATCCAAGTCTTCCTTCTGTCACATTCTGTTTTCTGCAAAAAGTTATTGTTTATTTGGATCATAGAGCTACAGAAATACGGGTGATCTACAATAGACCTGGGCGAAGGCTGGACAATATATAAATATATCGATATCGCGATATGAGACTAGAAATCGTAGATTTTCGATATCATAATATTGTAAGAGTAAAGTTGTCTTTTCCTGGTTTTAAATGCTCGATCAGAGTACACAATTGTAGGTTTCAAATTGGATTTGGCCTCTCAATGCAAACATTCCACAACATCTGCTCCTTCTTGTCATGAAGACTATCTGGCAATCATAAAATATATTATATTATCTACAACAACATAGTTAAATGCTGTTAAATGTGGCCCACCACCGTTTCATAGTGAACCAAAAATATTTTTACTCTTCTCAATCGGTTGGGTCCCGGTCTGCCGGGGAGCTTTAACGGCTGCTCGGGGTGGGAGGATCCCCTTATGGGACCTCTCACCAGCACTAGTTAACAGTCAATGGTCGTATGTCCTATGTGGGAGGATCGATGGTGGCTTGAGGCTCTGTCTTGTTAACTGTGTTTTGTCGGTGTGACTTTGGCCGTGTCATCACCATTCATATCTATACAACCATGTTTATGATTAAGTTGTTTACCAGAGTACAACATTGTTTAAAAGAGCACAACGTTCGTCATGGATATAGCTTTTAAATGGACAAAAACAGACCGCTCGACTCAAATAATTTCCAAGTCGACTGACGGGGTCACAGACGGATGATTCGACTCATCGACTTTTAGGGTGCAGCCCTTGTTACAATATTATTATTTGCCATAATGTTCTCCCATATTTGGTGAGAAACAATGTTATGATTACCAACAGGAATGATGGCCAAAAAGAGACTTCAACAAGCTTGTATTTTTAACTCATCAATTATTGTTTTGCAATGGGGAAAATGTGATCTGTTAAAATGCAATTTTCTTATTTAATTGTGGATCTTGAGTGTTTTCCAACCAGACACTGTAATTAGAATGCAGATGCTGTAGTGACCAGATCTTGTCTCCTAGACATTGCCGTCCAATGACAAATGCCAACAGCACACAATGATAATTGAACCAAGTGAAGACCATAGTAATTGGTTGAACTGTAACCCTTCAATTATATAAAAAACTGCATATTCTTGCACAGCATCAAAGCACCATTCAGATCCAGTGTCCTGTCATTAATGCACAAGTTACACACATTCATCCACATGTACACATCGTCCTCCCTCTCTTCCCCTCTCCCACACAGACACCCCTCATACTGCCAGGCCTAATCATGGTCCTCTGTGCTGCCCTAGGATAAGGCCGCCACACTCCTCAGATATTTTAGATAATTGAACAAATTACGTATGCCATGTTCTGGGGTGAGTGTGGCTCCTAGCATTGAATACTTGCCCTTTTGTATATTATTAACTGAGAAAGTTGTTGTTTTTCAATTCTGTTCTGCTGTGCAGGCATCATTAGTCACCAGGCAGACCTGCCGCAGGCTACATTTGGTACCAGTTGGCCAAACAACCACAGAGAAAAAAATACCACCAGTAAGAGTGCATACGTGTGTGTGGGCTAGAAACCTGACAAGGCAGTTGCAATAGGGGGTTCTTGATAATTGTTATTTCCTAGTTTTTTGTATTTTATCAAACATAGATATGAAAATGTCAGAGGATAACCAAAGGTCAATATCTGCCATTTGGCACAGAAACAACTATGGCTGTACACATTTCCTAAAGAACTTGGTTGTGTCAGGCTTACAAGTACTGAACCCAAAAGCACGACCAGAAGACCAGGATGTAAGGATAGTTCTTTACTTGTGTTCAGGCAGGGGTCAAAACCGAGAGACCCGTCATAGAGGCAAACAAGTCTAAAAGGGGCAGGCAGTAATCCAGGGTCAAAAAAGGGGCAGGCAGGGTCAGAACAGGCAGACTAGATATAGAGACAGGACAACGCTGGAGAGCTTGGTAACAAACACACAAGACAATCTGGCAGAGGACAGGAGTGAGTGCAGGGCTTAAATAGTGAGGGACCGATGATATGATGTGCTGCAGGTGAGGTGGGGAGGAGGACCAGGTGAGGGGAATGAAGGCTGATGCTGTGGGAGGATCTGAAACGATAGGAGAGTTAGTGAACAGACAGGTGGGATTAAAACAATCTACGGTGTGGTGGAATGTGTGACAGGTTGAGTATTCATCCTGGTCAGAATCAACAAACAGAAGCATGCAAATATATTTTCAAGCCAACCAATTCAGTCCCGACATTCACCACAACATTTCCATTGTAATTCTAATAATATTAATATTTGTGACAGCTTGCGGAAATGCTCAGAAGAGCATGTCATCCAGTCAAACAGACATGAAACATGACTTACTATGTATGTGACCTAAATATAGCGTTGAGTAATGTGGCAGTGGGTGTTTAGCGGAGATGCACCGATTGCAATTTTCTTCGGCCGTTCAGTCTGACTGGCCAATTCCGACTTTCTTTCTTTCTTTCTTTACACCGAGGCACCAGCTTTATTCACCACCATCCCGAAACATAACTTCAAAGTCCAAAGTCAGTGTAAATTGTCAAAGATTCTAAATGTTATCCTTTACTTTGTTATTTTCATGTATAGTGGTTATTCATATAAAAACACACAATTCAAATGATTAGAAAATAAATTATTGCATTTTTATTAAAATATTTGCTTTAATGAAAATACAAAATCTTGGTTGCATGAGTAGTTTTAATTATATTTTTTAAGATGCTTAATGCTAGTGTTTGGAAGTTAAACAGCTCATCATTATGTGTTACATCTCCATCAAGCAACTATTAAGTTTATTACCAACAACATTTTACAAGATTACATTTAAAAATATCATGATCGTAGTATTATTTACCTTTGCTTAATACTAATTTTGCAAACTCTTAACATTAGCTGTTAGCTCCGTTACTGCCCTTACTCTGAGCAGCATGCATAGGAATGAATAACCATATAATAAGTGTCTGATTAAGTTAGTTGTTCAAAATTCCTTGAAGTTACATTATTGGCTCATTTTAGACCTGCAGTTGTGACAAATGTGCGAGCTTTATGTCTTCCTCACTCAATCTGAAGAACTTCCAAACAGCCGATATGGTGTGTGTGTGTGTGTGTGTGTGTGTGTCGACGTAAACCTGCCATGCGGCACATGTATATAAAAATTAGACTGGCACAAAATCTGAAATATGAGATTGATCGGCTGGTCACCGGTCATGGCCGATCAGCTTAAAACAGCCTGGTTTCGACCACTCTGTCCATCTTAAGTGTTATGCTGAGATGTAAATGGTGTTCCTTTCACTCTGCTATGACCTCTTTCTCTTCATTTTATAAAGCTTTGCATATGACTGCCTTATAGATTTAAATCACAACAACACTTACATGGTGTCATCCGAGGCAGTACCAGCCCTACAAAGGACAGGCAGAGCGCTTGCTTTTTCATGGTATTAACTCCAGTGTCTCCACTCTAAGATGTTTGTAATTTAGTACTTCAGCTAAACCCTTTAGAGTTTTAGTATTTTGTCAGTCATAGATATAAAACATATGCGACAATGGCAGACGTCAACCAAAGTTCAATCTCTGCCAACACTTAATGGGACAGTAACGAAATTAAATTAAATAAAGTAAAAACCATCAACTAGGGCAACCAGGGTATAATGTAAAAGAAGCACAAGAAAAAAAAAACACAACTGCCTTTACACAATAGATGAATGGACAAGAAAACTCTTCGGGGAAAAAATATACTTTAAAGCAAACACAGGAGAAACAAAAGATGCAAAACTGAAATTATAAGTTGCTTTAAAACTACAGTAGCAATGGAGCTGCGACAGATAGACAAACATTCTAAATTGGGCCTTGAAATACATACTGGAAAAACATATTGTCACGGTCAGCAGCTTCCATATTCTCCATATCATGACCTAAACGAGCTTCGAAATTGAATAAGAAAAACAATTGATGGAAACACATCACTTGAACGACTTAGTCTGTGCCAGAGTAGTTGTAAAGGAAGGAAAAAAAATCCCATGCTCAACGCTAAACATATCCTCAAGCTTCAGGCTAGAGAGAGCCTGCCATACAGCTTCCAAAGATGTGAACAGGGGGTTGCAGATGCTATAGGCTACTTGTGACATTGGGGTTTACTAATATGCTGAAGTCTGCATATATTTCATATATCAACGTTCAATAAAAGTCTTTGGGCTCCAAGTAACTTGGTTTTTAAAGGTTAAATACAGCGCTTTGTAAAGATATAAAAGCTGTGAGGCTGCTGTAGTAATGCTGTACAATGCATTAGATTTAATGCTGTACAAAATACTTGAGCATAAAATAGTAATGGCACCCATTAGGTATGGCCAGTAGATAAGAAACGTTTATTGAACTTTAAAAATTCATACAGAATCACAGGGGCACCTCATAGGGACTGCATTATTTAAGATGCATCAGTAGCTGATCTGAGGTCCACTAAGTAGAGAACAAATGTGATGGGTGTTCTCTCACCACTAAGTCTGTCTTTAAATTAGAAAACATTTAATTTAGTTACGTTGAGTGCTGTGAAAGGGTATGGACGACTGAGTGGGCTGTAAATAAGACATATATGTATGGTATTGGATTGGATAGATTTCAGGTGCCAGGGACCGATGTCTTGCCCAGATTCTGTCCATTTCTTGCCCCAAGATTGCAAAAGCTAAATACCATGAAGCTATTTCGATAAAAGCAATATCATCACTGCTTTCTAAAGATATAAACAAGCTGAAAATACAGATGAACAACATAGAACACATTGAGTACATTGATTGATTAGTGGGACCAAAAATGGCACCTTATGTGTCAGCGTGAATGTTTTGGAGCCTTGGGTTTGGGTTTTGTGGCAAACCAGGGGGAAAGGCTGGGCAGAGACAGCCCAGGCGGCGGATCCCCAAGCTCAGGTTGGAGGAGGTGATAGAGGGAATCTATTATCCAGTGCAGGTGCTGCAGCCACTAGGCACGTGGCATTGGTTACACCTGCAGCCCATCAGGTAATCAGGAGGAATGTATGTTCACAGAGCGGGGAAGCAGCAGAGATAGAACAGACCGGGCAGGAGACGAGGAGGACCTCCTGAGCCTCTTGAGAGGAGCTGCATTGACCGGAGGACAAAGACCCACGACCGGGAGGAATCTTTTGTTGAGTTTGACCCCAGCCCCCTTTACCCTAACTCATTTATTAAAAGAAACTTTTTGTTACGTGGATACTGTCTGAGTCTCCTGTTTTATTTCTGAATCTTGCCTCCACATTCCCCCTGGGTTGCCACAGTTTACCAATTGCTTCTAACTTTTCTCTTACTTTAATTTTCCTTTTCTGCTTAGTTGTCCATCACTGGAGCTAGAAATACAAAGTTGAGCAGTTGTGACTGAGGTAGGGGTGGGTGAGTGACCATCACCTCAGCTGACAGACTGTTAAGACAAATAGTCCCCAAACTTGCATGGAATTTTTTTCAAGCTTTTAAAATTCAAAGAAATACACCTAACAAATAAAGAGACACTATTTCAGACCCTTCTCACCTTATATACAAGAGAAAAAAAACAAAGACTAGAAAGATGGATTTTTAAAGTTAGACAAAGTTGATTATATTTTCCAAGCTATTACCATGATTTGGAATATATTTTCTATAAGGTAAACACTATTTGGAGAATTCCCTAAAATTTCTGGATCCAATGGGTAATTAAAATAGGTATTATGCCTGAACCAGTGGACTTCAGACAGTTGAGAAAAAGAGCCTTCCCCAATGCACATCTGAAAAACATTCAGATTTAGATTTACATAGCTTCTGGGATGTGTGGTGGATTTGATGAAGAAAGTTAAGTATCAGTAGTTCCCCAAATATACATTATATATTTTATGGATTTATAATCTCCATCCATTTAGTGTCACTATTCTTTGTGGCCCAAAATAATGTACTAAAAAGTAAAAAAAATTGCCATTTGTGAAGTCAAATGGCAGTTAAGGTGTGTGATTTTCCTAAGTTGGTACTGTAAACACAGCCTTTTCTCATTACACATAATAAACAAATCCTCTAATCTATTCACACATAGCTGTTTTTCATGGCACCATGCCAAATTAAGTAGTTGTACCGGATTGACTTTTTACCTTGAAAAGGTAAAATAATTGCCCTCCCTATCTCTCTGGCATGGATTGTCTTTTAACTTGCAATGTATTACAGAAATAGTCAGATTTTCATAGCTTAAAGGCTAATTCACCACATAATCATATGGCAGAAACCCACTGCTACATTCTCAAAGGGCTGAAACTTTCAAGCAGTTCTGGCCAGACCTCAAAAAGGTTTTGTCACAGCAGATGCTTTCAACTGCTGTCAGTGGCAAAAAAGTACCCACTCTTACATCCCTGATTGGGGTTTGTTTAGAAGTGCACCTGCTTGAAAGTTTCAAACCATGGCGAGAAGTGCAGAAGCAGTTTACGATTTAGTTTTGATTTACCCTTTAAAAGAAAAATCTGGCTACAGTGGTATAGAAGCAACAAACACAGGTTTTCTCAAGGAAAAAGAACAACACAGATAGGCATACATCATTTTTCAATTTGCTTGTTCACTACTTCAGCGGTTACAATCACCACACCACAGGTGCAGATAACACAAGCAACAAGAAAAGCTTTCAAACTGAAAATAGTTTCCCCCCTTCCATGGCGTTAAATGCTGCAGACCTTAACATCTTAAAGGGCTTCATGTAAGAATATTTGGCATGGCGCCAAAGCTTTCAATCATCACTTAAGATCCATTCTGTGGTGGCCATTAGATGATGGATTCCAATTTTCAATTTCAAGCATTACTGTTTTGGTGGCTCGTCTCCAGAGGAAGTGATTTTCATGCAAACAGCAGTCGCTCCTGTTAGTCATTGTTACTGGAAATAGCAGGTTTTATTATTGTCCACATCCACAATTCACAAGGAGAGGGCATGGGCTGGTTCTTTGCAGACATTTTTTATCACAAACCTATAAAAAAAGTCAGCAGTCTGCACAAGGATTGTGGTTTGTCCTTTTGTACCAGAGCCATAAGCAGTGACGTAGATTCAAAATCGGTGTGACAAACTTTGACCTGACCTTCACCTTCCACAACTGTGTCCTCGTTCATGCCGTTGTTAATGTGTAAAGAGTTACTTAGTAAGAGTATTAACCTGAATTCAATGAGAGATAATTAATTTCTCTCTGCGCATGCTCACTTGATATGAATCTTTCTCTTTCTCTTCTTTTCTATTTTGTGAAGACGGAGCGAGCGATCCCTAAGGAAAATAATACGAGGCCGGAGGGCTGATTGTGCTATTCAATAGAAGCGTTATTACAATCTGTCCATGGCTGGCAATGCAGACCAATTACTGATAGGGAGGCTCAAAGAGAAGGATGGAACCAGAGAAAGGAAACTAGAGGAGATGCTGTCAAAGCCTATCACAAATCCTGTCACCACCATTGAGAACTTTTAATTTGTTCAAACTGTCATGGCTGACTACATTTCGAAACCTTTGTTTGTCATCAGAAGAAGTTAAATGCATTTGGATTCCTTGTGATGCACATGATGTGGGGAAGTGATTTACTTTTTTTTCATTATTGAGTCAATCATCAGATGATTCAGTTCCATCATTACTCACTCTCAATATATGCAATGGTGTCATTCCCTCCTTAACCTTTTTTAAAATATTTTGTAAATATATTTTGTCTTGAAGAAAAGGGACGTGTTGACACATGAGTCTGTTGGAATCTGGCAGGAGCGTGTTTGGTTATTTGGTTATCAAATATGAAAAGTAAATTATTGACATTAATAAAATTATTAATAACAAATATTAATAAGCAAAAGAAAAATGGTGACAAGCGAGACTAGAAACAAAATGCCAAAAAGGAGAGAAAACTACCAAAATGGCGGCTGTGACCTCGTAAGTGATCACGACATGTGAGACTATAAAATGCCAGAGGATAGAGATAACAAAAATAATGGCGGATGTAGTCTTGTACGTGATTACGCTGAACAAAACTACAAAAATGGCGGCAAAGCCACGATTATTTAATGGTGAAATGAGGCACACAAATGAGGCACACAAAGTCTGAGATGAGCATACCAGCACAACCTGTATATGAGTATGTGTACGTGTGTGGGGGTTAATTTAAACAATAAGGAAAAACAGTCAAAGCAAGGCAGATCCTCAGCGCTGCAGTAAAATACAGCAACTGTTACTTTATCACACAGAAACCCGACTGGCGAAGTCAGATTCGGCAACCGGCAACTGGTCTTTAAACTAATGACAGTTACCAACTTTACTCGCGGTGACTGATCTAAACACAACACTATTACAACAGCATGGAATAACACTTTTAAAACAGCATTGAAACAACACACTTGACGAGTTTACTAACTGTCACAGCTCTTTATCGATCAGTTTTATTTGTCTTTCTAATAACAAAGCAGTTAGTTCAGGTAATGTACACAGAGCTTGACTGTGTGTGCGTGTGTGTGCGCGTGTGTGTGAGAGAGTGTGAATGGCATGGGGAAGAAGTGAGCGGGGAAATTGAACTGTCTGGCAGTATTATAGCAGCTATCAAACCCCGCTGCTGCAGCAGTGTTAATAATCAGAGCTGTGGAGGCAAATTGACTGCTGAATAGATTTTGAGTTTTGCCTCTAGTCAAAAGGCCCTGTCAACTGAATAGAATCTTAGCTAGAGGCTTGAGACATTGCATGTTTTTTTTCTTTTGGAAATTATTCACTTATAATGGGGTGGCTGACCTTTGACATTGTAGGGATGTGTCATTCATCTACACTAATGGCCTCATTCTGAGTCGGAATCTGTGCTCATAAACAGAGAGAGATCCCCCATGTGACATTAATCACTGTAAGGGGATATTACTTGTCATTCAAAATAGTTTTTACAATTCCAAACAGGGCTCAGCATTACAGTGATATTGAGGAATAAGACTCTCCCAAGAAATGACAGTGGAAGGAGCACTGAGGGTCCCCGTTAATTAAATCACTCACCTGCATGCCAGAGAAAGTAGCCATGTGTGTTCACGCAAACGTACACAATATATAGCAACGGGAGGACTATTTTTGCTAATACACCTTGAAACTAGTTTGAATAGACTAGATGAGTTCAGTGCTTGGACCATTGCTTCCCATGCTAAATTGAGTAAATCTAAATAAAAAAACACATTACTCACCTATGGGCTTTATCCGTCAGGGCTTTTTACACTCAAACATGTTAAGAGGGTGAACCCAACTTGCTCCAACTAGGACTGTCACTCGTCTTCAAACACCTGACTAATCCAGTTAAAAGGCCTGTCTTTGGATATTGAATCTGCCAGGATAAAAAAAAAGAAAACTTCAAAATTTGAATGTTTCTGAGTGGCCCTAATTTCCCTGGATGACACTGTTGATTTTCTACCTTGGTGGGCAGTGCTGTTTAGACAAGGCAGACTACCTGCCAAGGGACATTGCGGGTAATAACGCATTGGCATTGCACCAATTCAAAGTAGCTCTGACAGCAAGGGCACAGACAGCCATTACTGCTTGTCCAAAGGATTTATGTGATATTTAGGAAAATGTGATGGGTGCTTATCGCTGCAAAAATTATGTCAGAAAAACAAGCCAGAAAAAAAGACAGTTGCATACTGATGAGAAATGGAATATGAAATAAAAAAATTGACCCACCAATACAAAAAGAGATAGAGTTGGAGACAATTCTCCATACTCTTTGCTATTGCAAAGTGTTGGATGTCTTATTGAGTCACATCTGTCCTTGTTGACAATTCTAATAAAGTCTGTTAAAATCCACGCCAGCACACTTTAAGTGACATGACTCACACCACGTTTGTTTTCACTCATCAAAATCAACAGCTCAATCAAGTCCTTCCACAACAACATTGCTATCTTAGCTGAAGTTGACATTGTTTGAATTAATTGTGGCTTTCAGTTACAATCACCGCAACTTCTGTTTTGTCATATATTTTTCCTAAAATGACCCAGAATGTTGTATTTTTGATATGTTACAAATTTTATTATCACCTTGTTTGGATGATGCAAAGCTCCATAGGCTGTTTTAGAAATTAACCTGCAGTTTTTCCCATTATACATTTGCGAAATGTTGACACAAGTAGAGTAGTTTTACAACAATTATTTCTTTGTCTTTCAATACTTCCTGGCTTTCCTACCCAGTCTGTGGCTCATAGTCCCAAACCGTTAAGTTGTCACTGAAGACATGAATCTTTTAAATTGGGTCACGAATACAAGGATGTAAATAATTTCCCGCAACAGCTGCGTTGTGGTTTTTAGTTAATGTTGCTCGAACAAGACTGAATAGTGCATTTGTTAGGGACTAATTTCCGCTATGTATTTTGTGTTCTGCTGAGTATCCATGGCACCAGGACTGTGTATGTTCGATGTGCTCAAAATAAACTACAGTGCGTGTGTTCACGTGATTAAGGAACATGTTACCCATTGTCACCCCAGTTTGGCTCGCTGATGTGCTTTTAATAGTTTCTGGTCAAAAACAGATTAAATGTGACTTTCGGTCTGTACAACAAAAAGAAAAAATATTGCCTTATCCTTATTAAATGTTGGAGTGTAAAAATCCCTAACCTGTGATTTGTACACTGGTTTAAGTGAGTGATGTCTTCTATAGTATCTTGATGATATAGATAAGCAATATCCAAAATGTATTTAGTCTCATGTTATTTTTGTGCTGATTTTGTGTGTCTTGGTGAGACACATTTTTCCACCTTGGGGCGACAATAAAATCATATTCTATTATCAAGCTATTGACTTGCAAACTCTGAATGCATCCTTTATGCTCTTACCATTCCATCACTCTCTTTCCTCCTCACTACTTCGCTTCAATTTCTGTCCATATTTCAGCCTCATCAGATGATTTCATTCTTATGATCCAGGATGAGGCAGTAGACACTACGGTCTCCCCGGACATTGTTCAATCTTGATACAGTTTTATGCACTGAAGGTTTGCGTTAATGCTCCAGTGCTTCTTCAATCCCTTAATCGCCAGTCCTTAGCGGGACCGCTGAATGTCATTATTGGCTACTCTGAGCCACTGACAGACACATGCTGGGGAGCGGGAATGACACGGGCCCCCCAAAAAATCTCATTACCACCGAGTGACATATCTGAGAGGGAAACTGGATGTCCAGCCTCACACCCTCTTCATTACATACCCTGCTGTGTCACTGCACCAGCAAGAGGGCAAACTGTTTGAAGACAAATGGTCATCCATTCTTCTTCTACTGTCAGTCCCATTATTAAAGTTCAGGGGAGCTCTACCTCCTGTGAAGGGCTAACTCGCTCTCACTTTAAAAGAGTTTAAGGAGTGTTAAGGTCTTTAAATGAAGTGCAAAACCCATTTAATCACATGATAATATCATATTTTAACTTTCTTATTGTTGATAAGTAATGTTTCTATTTGAATGCAGTGCAATCGGTTACAGTCTAATTAAAATGAATTGCAAGCTGAAAGCGGCTTACCTAATGTTAAAATACAAAACCCCATAATTGTGCAGATGCAGTCCAGTGTTGTTGGTAATTGGAACTGGTCCAGAGGTCGCATTCATCATCGACTGCTATTTAAATTTAAGAGGTCCACAATCAGAGCTCTCAGCAGTGTGTTGACCTGTCTTTGTGCCTCACACAATGGCAAAAAAGTTTTGCTTAATTTCAAGTAAAGCTTCTGCTTGAATGAAAGAATATATAGGTGGCAAATTAATATTATAATAACTCAGTTTTATACAATTATATATTTTTTACATTTATCTTGTGTGGTAAGCAAAAACACATAAAAAATGGAAAGGTGCACTCAGTAGAGTGCAGATATCTGCCAGGTATGATTGTAACGACCACTGCTGTATTTTGTGACTGGATGAATACAAACATCGCTGTAAAGCATCATCAAACACATTTCATTCAAACTCAAAAAACAAATGGGCCATGTAACAATATACAAAAATAAGAAAGTCTGAGTCAACGCAACCACGAGTGTTCCATGAGCATGCAAGGAACACTCGTCCCATGACTGGGAAAAAATATTAATAAAAATATGACGTAGTTTGCTGCAGCAGAATATGAGATTAGCCGTGGACAAAACAGAGGTGGACACTCACTCAGTAACAGACGGACAGACGACTAAATGACAAACCTCTCCCCGGGCTCACACCTGGAAGAGAAAATGAGTAATCAAATACAGCGGTTGTACAATAATATTTGACTTATGTTAAAGGAAAATTTGATAATTCTTTTTTTTTTTCGCAGACTCAAATGAGAAGTTCGATACCACTCTTAGGTATATCCATTAAAGAGGAACACCAGCCTAAAAAAAAGTGTGTTGCTGCCCTCTCTGGTTTAAAGTTTCAAGTCTGTTATTCATCTGACTACATCACTACATCAGATGTTTGCTTTGTTGCACCTGTAACTACACCCAACAGTGATGTCACAGGGTCCTGCAGGACACATGTACGTCAACCTAGCAAGGTGAAAAGTTAAACCACTGGAGGTCAGCAATGACAAGATTTTCACTGAACCTGAGCTATCTCTGGAGAATGGAGTCAAAGGTCCATTTGGGTTTGGGTTCGCTTTGTTCTTACAAAACAAAACATGATTTAGTGAGATGAAGCTTGGAGACAGCAAATAAAAGGAAGAGGAAAGAGCAAACACCACGAAGGGTGTTAAGCAAAAATGGTTGAGGTTAAGAACAAATGGATGGACTGCTGAAATTGGGACATTCTGATTTAATCAGTAGCAGTTGATGTTATTTGTATTAGCAATGCTTTGTTTTGTTTGGTTGCAAACAGTTTGCAGAGAGATAACATGCGTGTACTTTGAAAGTGTGCCTGGATCCCGGTCTAAATCCAGTCACTCCATTAAGCAAATGCAAAGGTGTAAAATACAATGGGTGCTCATTAGTCGACCAATTCTTCTGTAGACCATGTGTTCTCACACACAAAGTGACCAGGTGTGGATTTGACAACTAAATTGAAAAAAAATATTCCTAATCAGCATGCTAATCAGAGCTATTACAAGTAAATCATGCCTTAATTAATCTTGAGTGGCTCTGATCAAAAGGTAATGCGGGGTGGGGGTCGGGGGGTTGTTAGTTGAAGGATGCTTTGGTTCATAATGGAGACGGTGCAAACCAAAGACAGCAACTGATTATAGTATTTGAGAAGATGACGGCTGAAAACTGAGAAGTGCTGATGAAATATGATAGTCAGTCATCACAGTGATTCCCTCTATGTACTCCCTGCAGATCATTGTGTTTGTTATATTTGATAATTGTAAAGACAAACTGACGGCTCTTTGTAAACATGCTGCTGGAACTAAACACACACACAGTGCCTGTATCCTGCTCCAGAGAAGGAAATCATGATGTTACTCCCAAATGCAAAACAAATTATTGTATAAATAATGAACTACTGTACTTGACAAAGCTAAACATATTTCATAATCACAGCAATTTAAAAAAAGCGTATTCTTAATTTTATGCAGATGTTGTGGACACTTAAAAGTCAAGATCCCCCATGTATTAGTCACATGTTTGTCCTGAAATATAATCCAAAATCGTTGTGTTATTTTCTTTGACATGCAACTTGAGTGTGTTTGATTTCTGTGTCGGGTTTTGCACAGAAGTAAGAATAGTTTTGGAACTCTAACTACCAGTCAATTTGCTGGCTCCACAGAAATGTACAAAATATGCTGTTATTGCTGCATTGTTCAGTTGCTCTGCTTCAACCTCAATAAGGAGTAAAACATGTTGACAGTTATTGGGATTGTGAATGCATTCACAATGTAAAGCAGCACTGTCCTCATCAGACATATCTATTGGGGTCTACTCACATGTAATTATACGGTCGCTTGACAAATGAAACAGAAAGACAAAATATCCAAACATAGATATGATACAACCATATTTGAGACATTACTTAAGCGTCTGATGCAAACAGACATCAATTAGTATTGTATTGTCCTTACAATAAGTCTTTTATAATCATCTACCTACCGGTAATAAGAGGCATCATATTTCAAACCTACCACCCCCAGATTGTAACTCCATTGCTGGAATGCCCCTGGGAGAGGATGTGGACGTGGTGGAGAAGTACAAGTTCCTGGGTGTCTCAATCGACAACAGACTGAACTGGAAGACCAACATCAACGCTGTGTACAAGAAGGGGATGAGTCGACTCTTTTTCTTGAGGAAACTTCGATCCTTTAATGTAAGAGGTTGGAGATGTTCTCCCAGTCTGTTGCGGCCAGTGCACTGTACTTGACACCAACAGACTTAACAAACTGGTTGAGAAGGCCGGCTCCATCGTTGGCTTCTGGAGAAGGTGGTGGAGAGGAGGACACTGAAGAAATTATTATCCTCATTGGATGATCCGGACCACTCTCTCCACCACTGACTGCAGGGACAGCGGAGCACTTTTTCCAACAGACTCCTCCAGCTCCGTTGTAACAAGAACAGATACAGGAGATCATTCCTGCCCACTGCAATAAGACTTTATAATAAATCACCTCTGGCCAAATCAAATCATACAACTATAACACCGTTACACTGTTGTTTGTTTGGTTGGTTACATCTTTGCACTATTGTTTTGTTAGTTCATTTAATTTAGTTTTAATTTAATATTATTCCATTCTATTTTTTGTATATATTGTGCATTTTCATATTTAATATTGCTTTACTTGTACGTATAAATGCTTGGTTTACTTGTAGGTATAAATGCTGCTGTAACGAATCAATTTCCCCTTGCAGCGTTAATAAAGTATCTGTCTATCTATCTATAATATTGCTGTTGAAAATGATTACATACTGACATATAGTATTGTCTTGGGATGCGACGTAACAGGCATATTATTACTACATAAGGTTGCTCTGTATTCTGTCAAATTTCATCAGCATGTTACCTTTTATTTAGTTGTTTACAATGCTTTTTGAATAAAAAATTTGGGGTTAAATGCATAAAATATCCGCAGCAGCTGTTGAATTAACTAGCAAAACACCTTATTTAGCCAAATTAATTTTTTCTAGCTGTTGCTGATGATCCCATGAAGGTGCTGTTAGAGGGGTTTAAAAGCCCTGCCTCAATCTGAATAGTCAGCGTGTTAATTCGGAGCAACCATTCAGTCTCTATTTCACTCTGCCCCCTTATGTGCTCTCATATGTCCATCACCATTTGTGGTACATGCTTAGAGCAGTGGACATTTGAACTGCATCTTTATTCATTGGGGTGCGGGGCGTGAAACACAAGATGAACAAGTTGACCCTTCTTTGAATTGTGCTGCATTTGCATCTGAAAGGGAGGTTGTAGAGTTCAAGTGAATATAAGGATGGAATAAGAAATGCTCTATTTCCTCTGTCTCCTCCAACCATTGTGCCGAGAGGCATCTGATCTCACTGCTCTTTTGATTTTGGCACATAGACGTTTTTTTCTTACACACACACACACACACTCCCGCTCACGTACACACATAGGCACGTATGGGCGCACACACGTGCTGCTCTCATTACCTTTATTTTACCTCTTGTGAACATGCATGCTCAATCCTATCCCGCTTCATCCCTTGAACTCGGTAATATGTGCTTAAGAATTCGACAGAGATTGAAACTGTGCTGTGCAGTGGCTGTATAGTAGCGAGGGAATTGTAGTGGAAGGCCTTGAGAGGAGGAGGAAGGGGGAAAAAAATTAAAATATCAGCGTAAAAGCCAGAGTGCCCTGCTGGGGGATCGGGGCTGAATTCACTGATCTCTTCATCCATCCATCCTTGGTTGCTGCTTGTCATCACTGCTCTCCATCATGCTGGAGGGAGCAGTCAGTGTATGTTCTTTAATGGCCATGTGTCTCTTGGATTGTTGTAACTAATACATAGAGCTGCAAAGTCCAAAGGTATTGATTTTATGATTTCATGTGTGATTTTATTTTAAAAAATGTAATATTTTACTGATATAAAAAGGAGAGAAGCAGCCAATCCTCACGTTTCAAATTAATTGAGGGGACCACTAAATCCCGCTACTTCTATGTTTCAGAGAGAAGCTCTCAGAAATGACCTCCAACCTCCTAGCACAGCACAAATCAACTGGCACTCAGTATATTATCTGTGTGCATCAATTACCTTTTATGTTTTTTTTAGAGACGCGCACTCTCAACCCAATTGCATCGTTCTACTCGCGAGGAGCTTATTGCATCATGATTGTGCCATGATCCGAAATGTAAAATGCCACAAGCTGAGGAATTTGCTGTGCTTAAAATTTATGACGCTGCAGCAACAGATTCCTCTCACAGTGTCATTACTCAAGAGCCATCAAATCTTCCGAAATGCTCCTGCAGCAATCCGTCATTGCTATTCGTAAAAATGTGTAACTAGGAATCGCAGGGTTTTAAGTGAGTGACAGTTTAATTTTCACCATCTGCATTATGCCCCCACCTCCCCCCCAAAAAAGTAAGCCAGTCTATGATCACCTGTGAGGGTGTTGGTATTAGTGACATTTTAATTCACAACAATATATCAGCCTTCTGGCTTTAGGTTAGGCTACTTAAAATTGATGTTTTCAAGTGGCCTGTTAATCATTCCAACCTTTTTCACTTGCTATTCCAGTCATTTTAAAAACTATCATCTCTTGCATTGGCATAGAGTCTCAGCCATCAACGGTCAAGCTCCTTTTTTGTCAGTGCAATAATCCACTCACTCCAGTTACTTCTGTTTCTCCAGTTTCTCATTTTTTTTCCAACGCATCTGCCAAAATCCTGCCAGAGAGGTCAAACGACAGTTGATTTTAAGCTGATATGATGGAATATGACACAGCATGATAAAATACAGCTTGACGTGATGTCAGCTTCCTGATTTTCATTAGAGTTGAATATCTTAACCTTCCCTGTGATTGCAGAGTGGATGCTGAGAGGGACTAGCGATGGAAAATGCAGAGGAAACAAACAGGTGGCTGGATGTCTCTACTGTTTCCACATCAATCTCCCAGTGTCCTGCCCTAATTAGACTGTTTATTCCCCACACCTGCTAAAATACCACTGTTGTTATTCTCAAATCATCTTGTTTTGCAAGCAATCATTTGCTGTTCAAACACTTAAGGGTCTGATTGCAGTTATGCAATATTTAGGAAAATGTTACTTTGCTGTTATTGTAAAAGAGCTCTGGAGGTGAAGATACATGTTTCAGGACAACTCCTACATTAGAGAGACTGTATGTGACGAAAAGAATACTTTCACAAGATATGTTCCTCCAAAGACAATTGTCCAGAGCCGTGATTTCTATCCGTTCTGTTTGATGGACCTCACTGCTCTGTCAGATTCACGAACACCACCCTTATTTAAAAGTGGATATTGGTAAAAAAAAAAAAAAGAAAATATACAATTAAACTGTATTTGATTTTTAGTTTAAGTCATGCTATTACCAGTGAAATAATTTAAAACATTTCTTAATTAACTTTTAGCTAACTATTTCAACCATTTATCTATTCTATTTAGCTAACTAATTTAACCCTTTGTTCTTTACATTTAGCTAACTATTTCAACCACATATTCATTGGTTTTTGATATTTCAACCACTTTTTCATTACTTTTAGCCTACTATTTCAACCATTAATTCAACACTCTAAGCTTACCATAACAACTATTTATTCAATAGATATACAATATGGAGCTGTTTCACTCAACTCTGTTTTCTTTTTCATACAAACCGAGCATAGTTTGCAGTAGGGATGTTAATAAATCACTGTTTGAAAAAAAAGAAGTTTGCAAAATTCCGAGGAGTGACTTGTCACCTTCAGGAGAACAGCTGGTCCACGATAAAGGTCAGCCCACCTTAAGTGTGCCTCAGCCATAGTTGTTGCCAACTAACCCTAAACCCATACATTTTACTTAGCAGGTAGCAAACATAACACGGGAACTCAGCATGAATCTTGAGGAGTTTATTCATCAAGAAATAAACTTCACACTGCATTGCTATGATCACAGCTATAACGTTACAGCTAACTTCATACCGTCACACACACGCTCTCTCTCTTTCTCTCTCGACCGGACACTTGCTAAAGCCTGGCTTGCAATACACTGGCATAAACCCTGACAGAGTATACTAGGCAGACACACAGCTGACAATTTAGCAGTTAAACTAATTGATGCAGGGGAGATTAAAGTGGCTTCATGTGTCCATGTCAATGCACGCAACATTGTGACCGCTAACTCACCTGGACGGGTGAACTGGGGACTCAGTTGCCTGTTTTGTGCACACATTGCAGCTGGTGGGAAATTATGGATTTAATCTGTTTGTGCATCAGGTTATAGTTGCAGCTGGATGGCACTGTTCTATGGTTCAGTGTCAGCAGCACACTGTTAAAGTTCTTTTTTTGGCTTCTCAGTAATGTTCTTTATATCTGAGCTGCATTCAAAAGCTAGTTGAGGAGCAAGGACAAATAGTTGACAGAGTTAAACTATCGGCCTATTTATCCAGCACAACGTGATAGGTACTAATGTACAGGTGTACTCTGCAGAAACATCTTCTTAACCAGCTTTGCCTTGCCATATCAAGGTGAATTGAGCATGGAAAGTCAGACACTGAGTCTGTGCTGTGACTCTGTGAAACGACGCTCATTTGTCATTAGAACCGTTGAGAATTTGTTTTGGTGCGCATGCAAGTGTTTTTTGTTGTTGACTGCAAGAATCTACAGCAACACAAAGACCATCTGCCCTCCCACCTTTTCCCACACACAAACACACTTTCCCAGTGACACATTCATATACACACAAAAATAATGAACATAGCCAGAGGCATAAAGCCTGCAGAATATGTCCATATCTCAATGTACATGCATTATACATAATGCTGCTAGTGTCAAAAAAATGCAACGCTGTCCACAAGAAATTGTCGGCTGAAAGATGGTTGCTAAATATCCACTTCCCTCTAAATGACATGTTGTTGATTCATCTTTTTTTAATGCTCAAATGGAATTCTGGTCTTAGTAATGACCACCTTTCCACTCAGTGGAAGAGGTGAATCTAAATACAAGAGTGAAATTCAAAAGGATCTGACAAATAAGATACATTTTTTCATCACAAGGGAAATTGCTGAAATCACAGCAATAATGACAAGCAAAGATGTGTGTGTGTGTATATATATATATATATATATATATATACATACAGTATATCCTAACTCAAATAACTTCCTATTGGCCCAAGTCTTTAGCCCCTTCCCTTATTACCTTCCTTTGATACAAGAAAGATAAAGAGAGCATGTGGAAGAAGAGAACCAGCAGGCTAAAGCCTTTGAGATGTTTGGGATGAACCACAGACAAAAAACAGAAGGGAGACAACGGTCTTTAACTGGAGCTTGTCAGCCGTCACGCTTGATGTCAATCCCAGCTTGTCAGAAACCCACACCACGGAGGCAGGTCAATGTGACTCCAGCTTGTTCCCAAACCCCCATGCTGTACATGCTATAGGAATCAATGGAGAGGCTTCCTTCTATCCAGCTTTTCTTCCTCGCACCTTCAAGTGTGGGTGATAAACTAGTTTGTCGAGTTTGGCCCTTGACTTTTCATCTAGCGCGAGAATCAGTTCAATATTTCAATATTATACTTTCCGATGCTGTGAAATTTACAGATATGGTCCAAGTCACCCAGAGGATAAATCCTCATGATTATCTTTACAAATAAACAAAAAATATCCCTATAAGTGACAAATCACAAAACACTCATTTGAATGATATTTTACTAATTATATACGTTTTGAACTGCTGACTAAAATAGTCTTCTGGCAGATAGTTGCCATATGGGTCGTTTTTCAAAGGCAATGAAAATTGAAATGCTTTGTCATTTAAATTGGAGGACTTGTTGGATAGATAGCCATGGTGACATATGCTGCGCGACTAGAAAGAGAGAGAATCCCAGACCCTATGATTCCTTTGATACTAAAAATAAATACAAACCTAATGCATAGCTATTTTGATCATTTCTTTCACTCATTCTGAGTAAAAGAAAATCGTGATTCTTTTTTTTTTTTTATTCATTGTATACTAATAAAATCAGCCAAGAGGAAACTGTGCAATTTTGGGCAAACAAATTTGTAATCACCATGTTTTCTTTAACCTACAGCATGCAGCCCAAAAACCTCTATCAAAAAACTGTCCAAAAATATGATCAGATGTACAGATTCTCAGAGCAAGTTTTTTTCACCGTAAATATTTGTGATTTCGTGATTTGTGATTTGAGTTCTGTGATTTCAGTATCACAGAACTAAATCTGTCACTGATTTGGTAAATTAGGTAAATCCTCAATATTACATTTGACACAGGTACAAAAACAAAATGTTTATGCTTAAAACCCATCTCCTCAAAAAGCACCTGATGTCACCATCTCCCCTCTGAATCATTTATTTTAATCCCTCTAATTGCTCTAAAAAAAACTATTACTATACATAGCTGTTATTTTTTTTCTCCTGGCACCTCTTCCTAATAGGATTTATTTAATGTAATGCTGCCTGTAAAACCAGGAAAAGATCAAAGTTATGCAATATTACGATATTGCAATATCCAAAGTCTAAGATGTTAGATTGTCTAAGATGATATCAAGTTTGATATCACGATATCAATATAATATCCATATATTGCCCATGCTTAACTGGAGCAGTTTAGTAGTCAGTGTATTTTGGCCACAAACAGACATGTTTCTGAACTGACTGTATGCATGTGTGCTGTGGATTCCACCATCCACTCATCTAGACATTTTCTCTCTTTAATTTAATTCTATGTTATGTACTACCAACTGATTTCTGAGCTGCTTTGTTAGCAAACACTTTCTGCAGCAACTTTACAGTGAAAACCAGCTATTATGAGGGAACGATCAATGCTCTGGCCAAAATCACTTTTTGGTTACTTCATTACAAATCAAGAGCAAAATATTGATCTAAAATTTGATGACGTGTCAAAGAACTAGTCCATTTAAAGTATTCAAACACCTGGGGAAAACACCTTTTACTTCCATAGTACATACTATCTTTCCTCTTCTGGTCCTCATTTTCTTTGTACTGTACAAAGTTTGCTACATGCTAAACTGCTTGCTAACAACATTATGTGCAACTATGGTTACAATGGCATTAACACGTTTTCTACATATTCTTACGACTCAATATCTCCTCAATATGTGTGTTTTATTTATAGTTCAAATTAATTCACTTAAATTGAGTGCAACCGATATTCCCTTGACGACCATACGTATTTATTTCGGTAAGTATGTCTTTGTAGGATTACCAAAAAGACTCCAGAAATCATGGTTGTATCCCTGCGTTAGCATGTAAGTATAAAAAAGACCAATTACTCTGCTACTTGTGAGGCATAGAGACATTACGGGCCAAAGATTATGGCTGAGTGGTTGTGGTCTTCTGAAAAATTGTATAAAGTCAGAAATCGATGTGAGGAAGATGAATTGGGAGGGGAAATGGAAGAGGGAAAGTGAAGAAATACAGTACTTTAGAGTACAAGAAGGGTTTGCTCATTTTTAGTGTAACAAACACACAGTTGGGAGTGCATTTAGTGTACATAAAACAAGCTTTACAAATGTGAAAGCCTGCATGAAGCATTTTGGGATTTTACGTTTTTTTAAATCTTGCTCGCTAAAAGGAGTTTTTAATATTGTTAGTCCTTTTTTGCACTAACTTTACATACTACTTTAATGTTAACATATAATCTACTACTGGACAGAATGTGCGTTCCTATTCCCATACTTCCATAGTATGACAGAAAAAAGATTTAGTATGTCTCAGTACATAGTATATAAAATGCAGAATGCCGAAAGGATGTTCTACCACATGCAAGTGAGCATTCTTTTTTGTCTATTTTGACCCACAATCCTTTGCACAGTAGACATGAGTAAGAGGCTCAAAGTTCAAGATGCCATGTCATAAGCAAATAGTATGTCCAAAAGGGCTGCTGCAGTATGTACTGAAAGTACCCAGTTTAATAATCTAAAGACATGCTAGCAGCTCTGTGAGGCTGTTTATCAGCACAGTGAGATACATGCTAACATAAGCATGCTAACATGCTCACAATGCTAACAGTTTGATGTTTAGCAGGTATACTGTTTAGCACATTCTTCGTCTTAGTTTAGCTTGCTTATTAGCACTAAACACAAAGTACATTACATTACATTTATCCAAAGTGACTTACAATGAGTGCATTCAGCATACACTGATGACAGGAGCTACCATGCAAGGTGCCACTTGCCCATCAGGACTATCTAACACCATAGGCACAGCTGCGGGAGTAATTTGGGGTTATGCGTCTTGCCCAAGGACACATCGAAATGGGCTAGCGGAGCCAGGGATCGAACCGCCGATCCTCTCAAAAGCCGCACTGCTCCTCTTGAATCTGAGGTTCGACAAATGGTGGAAGCCTCCTTTCCAGCACCCTGGCATAGGCTTTCCCCCCGATAGTTCGAGCACACTCTCCGGTGCCCCTTTTTGAAAATGGGAAACCCACACCAGTGCCAGTCCATGGGCACTGTTCCCGACCCCCATGCGACATTGAAGAGGCGCGTCAGCCAAGACAGCCCAACAATGTCCAGCACCTTCAGCATCTCAGGGCGGATCTCATCCACCCCCGGCACCTTGCCACCGAGGAGATTTTTGACCACCTTAGCGGCCTCCGCTACGGATATGGGTACAACACCCCCCCAAGTCTTCAGGCGCTGCATCATCTCCAGGGGACATGTTGGTCGGGTTTAGGAGTTCCTCAAAGGGCTCTTTCCACCGCCTGACAATGTCCCCCGTCCGGGTCAGCAGTCCGTCCCCCCGCCCCGCTGAGAACAGCCCGGGGTAGGACCTGCTTACCCTTCCTGAGCTGTCAGATGGTTTGCCAGAACCTCGTTGAGGCCAACCAAAAGTCCTTCTCCATGGCCTCCCCGAACTCCTCCCATGCACGAATTTTAGCATCCGCGACCACAGCAGCCATTCTGGCCTGCCGGTAGCTCTCAGCTGCTTCAGGAGACCCCTGAGCCAACCAGGCCCAAAAGGCCTCCTTCTTCAGCTTGACGGCTTCCCTCACCCCCGGTGTTCATCTTATGTAAAATGATGAAAGTAAATGCAATTTATCCTAGTACACACTATACGTTATATTTATAGCATCTAACAGAAAATTAGAACTATATTTGTTCTATATAAAAAGCACCATGGCCTTGTGACTTCACACACCAGGACTCGATAAACTTGGCTACTAGGGATTATTTTGTGTTATGAGTGTGTGTCAAAGTATTAATGCCCTTGCGCTTTCCCTTAAAATAAGTGTGAGTAATGGCTCTAAAGTGGAGACAGTTGTAGTTATTATGCCTAGTGTCCTGTTTTATGGCATCAGCGCTAATGCCTTTTAGCCACAGATATGCACATACACCACAGCATTTCAGTGTTCTTTTACTACGTCCTTAATGCTCGCTGCATACACAGTCCCTTAAACTGGGATGAGGCGTGAAGTGATGTAATCAACTATTTCAATTACGTTGATTAATACGCTGTGGAGAGTCCCCAGAGAGCAACGAGAGATCTATGAGGAGGGATTTGTGAAGAAAGTGGTGATTAGTTTTGTGTGTGTGTGTGTGTGTGTGTGTGTGTGTGTGTGTGTGTGGGAGAGTGGGAGAGTGGGAGAGAGAGAGAGAGAGTGGCCTGATGGAATGGGTTAATGCTTTATACTTATCGTTTCCATGACAACAGGAGTCTCCATAAAATGTAAGCTTGATGAAGGAGCTGTACTCGAGTGCTGAGTGACACTGTTTGTGTGGCTGGAAGTATATTCATCCTTATGCTCCCCCCCTCAAATCATGTCCTCGCTGATTGAGTTTCATTCATTCATTCATTCATTCATTGTGTGTGTGTGTTAGTATGCAGTAACAAGCTCCGGTTACCACCGTGGGTTTCCCTCACAATGAAGCCAGCACACTCAAATAGAGTTTCTCAACGTTTTTATTATGACCATTGTCCAGGCTGGCCTAGGCCGTGCGCTCTCCTGCCGGGCCTCCGAGCGCATCCGCCATGTATGTTTGTCCATCTGGTTCGTTTGTAGTCCACTCTGCCCGACTGCGTCTCCTGCTCTCCTTTATTTCCACCTCCTTCATCACTACTGATGTTTATATAGGAGAGAGACACAATCAAAGATTGATTCAGCTGAGGCTAATTAAGCCTCTTCCCGGCACCGTTCCCTGAACCACTCCCCCTCTCTGTTCCCTCTGCGGCTGAGCCCAACCACGCCCCGCCACCACATATGCGTAGAATATGGGATTTTCAAACAGGCGGTGTCTCTTTTCAGCACTGACTCGAGGCACTTCTTGACACTGCTTTGTTTGATTTGAGTATAGATTATATATCTATACATTTGCATACAATGTAAATTACTTTAGTGAGGTGGGCTACAAATACCTCAACATTGTACGTAAGTACAGAACTTGATTAGCATAAATATACTTCATCATATTCCACCACTGCTAGAGCACAAAATTGTCACAAAGTTCTTCATATATCTAGCCTCTTAGTTGCCCTCAAAGTGCACCAGATTGATGCATTTAACGATGTAATTTTCTCTGGTGGAGCATGATCCCAGACCCTGTAAGGGGGGTCTGTAAGGTTAAGGCTGTATGGATTCATCTGGCAAAGCATGGCAGTTTTTTTCTTTTTTTTGAGGAATGGCTGAATTGAAGCTGGAAGTGCCTTGTTATCCAGAGATGGGTGTCACAGCCAATGCCATGCGACGTAGTGATAAGGGACACTCATTCTCCCAATAGATACACACACTTCTCTCTGTCGTTCTGTCTGACTTTCTCCTTTTTTTAAAAGATTTACTATGCAATCTCAGTGTTCTCTTCTACACTTCCTTTGTCTCTTCCTCGTCCTCACTTGACAATCATTTCTGGCCAATTTTAGACATTAGATCATTTTTATTATGTGATCTATCTAAGTGATCGGGCACACATTGTCTACTCTGTCTAGACTGAGTCTTGCATGGATGCAAATATTCAGTTGTCTGGTCAACTAAATGTTAAACTTGACTGAATTTAAGACTCTTTATGCTGCTTCTAGCAACTCAGGAACACCCGATTTTCTGCCCTTTCTAGCAGTATACTAATAATGGTGCGTTGACCCAAAAAACATCAAGTTAGCTGTAGAAGTCTTGGGGGTAAAAATGCCATTTCAATGCAAGAGGTCACAGGAGAGTGCAAAAATGTATTTGAGCTAACATGCCAAAAAAATGCAAATAAGATCGCATTTCAAAATTGATGCACAGAAAGGGCATTTCAGGGCACACAACTCAAATATCAGTCCTTGAATCAGATAGACTACTATATTCTCGGCTCCACGCATCCAAGATACAGATGTGTGTAATATCCAATAGATGGAAACAGAAGAGTGAATAGTGTAGTTTACCAAAACATTTTTGCTTGCTTTACAGATCGAGCCGCAACAAATACTCATTCAGAATTTATTTGACTATTATTAGGGTCCGAGCACCGACGAAGTCGGTCCGAGAGGACCCTATTGAAACTGAAATGTTTATTATTATTATTCCGCAATCTAACTGCCTTTTTGGGGGCTTCATCATATCTGAAAAGTTGCCAAAGTTGACATGCATATCAGGACGGGTGAAAAAGTTGATATTTTAGGGGTCTCCTATTTGGGTAGAAAGAAATGTCTCTATAGCGTCCCCTAGAATTTTTTTCTTTTGAAAGCCAATGACATTCGCCCCCAATCACCAATTGACTTGAAATTCAACACACATGTCCGGTTCCGTCTGCTCTGCTATGGTAACATTAAGCTCCGCCTACTTAGATTTTCCACCATTTTGAGTTTTTTGAAAAACACATTATTTCCAAATCCTCCTAAACGCTGGTTCTGATTCTTACAAAATGTTATGTGGTTCATTACTGGTTCAATGTCATCACAGGTTCTCAAAAGCTTGTTGATATCTCATTGTGTTGAGAACAAAAAGGACCAATCAACTTCTAAGGGGCGTGGCTTAGTTTTCAATCCACGTAACATCCAAATCACTTGGCCTATCATCACCAAATTTGTAGCATATGTCCACATTGCTCCCTTTAACTTAATCTGTCATTTTCACTATATTCAAACACTAGGGGGCGATACAGTAAATTGCCCAATTTCTGCATTTTAAGCCATTTTTCATCATTTTCAGAAGTTGTACGTGAACGAACTCCTCCTACAGAATTCATGCAATCAACTTCAAATTTGGTCAGAATGATCTGAAGACGTTGATGATGAAAAGTTATCAAAATAATGAGTTGTCTTTGAACAGCCTTGACGTTGCGGGGCTCCAAGTATACGCCCATTTCTTGCGGTTCGCCACAAAAGTGGATGTTGCTGTAACTCCAAGGTGCATTATCCAATTTGCCCCAAATGTCTTGTGCATGATGGTAGTTAAGGCCTGAGCGCATTTCAATGCAAAAAGTTTCACAATATTAGAGCGCCACCAATTGGCAAAAGAAAATGACAAGTTTTATACTCTGATCTATTCCTCCTAGCAATTTCACCAGATCCCTCTCAAATGTTGTCAGAAAAGTCTTAAGACTTTGATAATGCTTCATTGCGAAGATTGTAAGAATTTCTTTAAGGGCGGCGATGTTGCAGCTCTGAGAATGTTGATCCTTCGCCATGAACGAATAAACCAATGTAACTCAGCTTCAAATGATCAGATCCTTTCCAAATTTAACATGTTTGATGAGATTCCGGGCCTGAAGACAAGTGCTGTCCAAATTTGAATCAAAGTCATCGCACCACCTACTGGTAACAGGAAGTTAAATCCTCTATACTTTGGCCTGTTTCTCTTAGTAGGTAAATCAGATCGATATCACATTACTTCCACACATATGTAAGAAATTCATAATGCCAGCCCACAATGCTTTTGAGGTTTCGTGTAACGCCATTGCCGTGGCGACCCATGCTTCGCCGTCAACAACGAAGGTACTTTTGAGGTACTAAACATGCTTGAAACGTAACTAAACTTGGCACACACATTTAAAGTCATAAATATAGTTACCTAACATGATTTTAATGCTTCAGAGTGGAAAGGTTGCTCCATAGCACCCCCCACAAAATTTTGACAAAGCAGCCCTCGCAGTACGTTTGACATAGATAGACAAAATTTAGTAGGCATATGTATCACATGTAGGCTTAAAAGAAAGTATGGCCAGTACAATGTAAAAACCTTAGTGATTAAAAGTTATCAAAATTGTGTTGTTTTGTCGAAGGCTGTTGCCGTAGCAACTCACTCTTCGACATGAAAAACAAATATGTTTTTGAGGGGCTAAACATGCTCAAAACAGACCAAAACATAGCACACACATTTAATGACCTAAATGTAGTTATGATATGTTTGGAATGGTTCAAAATTAAGAATCGGCTCGATAGCGCCCCCTACAAAATGTCAACAAAATTCCGACAAAATTCGACAAAGCAGCCCTCGCAGTACATTTGACGAAAATATAAAAAATTTGGTAGGCTTATGTAGAAAAGACAATGTTATCAATGTTGTAATATTACCAAATTTGTTTGCTTGATTTGTTTGCAGTTTTGTAGAATCCAATCTCTCCCTGCTTCAACATGAGTGAAGTGTGACAAAACTAAACTATACTAAATATTCAAAAATATACACTTGGGTTCCACAAACCACATTTTATCATCTCACTCTCAGCAAAAAAGAGTGTATTTCCCAAAACATCAAACTGTCTACCATTCCCTTCAGGCATACTGTATATTTATGTAATGCATTTATGTGACATGACATATTCTGCAGCTGAATAAAGTTGCAAAAGGAACTCAAGGAACCCTAACACTGACCCTAACCTTACTCCAACCCTAACCCTAACCCTAACCCAAACGTCCAGCGGCCCAAATCCGAACCAGCACCAGCACCAGATCCAGAACCAGTATAAGAGTAAGAACCATAACCAGAATAGGAGCCAGAACCAGAACCAGAGCAAGAATCAGGGTTAACCCTAACCCAACCCTAACCCTAAACCTAACCTTACTCCAACCCTAACCCCAACCCTAAACCTAACCCCAACCCCAACCCTTAACCCTACTCCTAACTCTAACCCCAACTCTAACCCTAAACCTAACCTTACTCCAACTCTCTAACCTTAACCCTAACCCTACTTCAACCCTAACCCTGCACCAGAGCCAGAACCAGAATCATAACTATAATCAGCACCAGAACCAGAACCAGCAACAGCACCAATACCAGCACCAGAACCAGAACCAGAATCAGAACCAACACCAGCACCAGAACCAGAACCAGAACCAGACTCAGACTCAGACTCAGACTCAGTCAGAACCAGAACCAGAATAGGAGCCAGAACCAGAGCCAGAATCAGAATCAGGGTTAACCCTAATCCTAACTCTAACCCCAACCCCTGACCCTATCCCCAACCCTAACCACAACCCCAACCCTAACCCTAAGACCACTAACCCCAACAATAACCCTAACCCTAAGCCTAACCCTACTCCAACCGTCCAGCGGCCAAAATCAGAACCAGAACCAGCCCCAGCACCAATACCAGAATCAGCACCAGAACCAGCACCAGCACCAGCACCATAACCAGAATCAGAATCAGACTCAGACTCACTCAGAATCAGAATCAGAGTCAGAACCAGAATAGGAACCAGAGCCAGAATCAGAATCAGAATCAGAACCAACACCAGCACCAGCACCAGAACCAGAATCAGACTCAGACTTAGTCAGAACCAGAACCGGGACCAGAACTAGAATCAGAATCAGGGTTAACCCTAACCCCTGACCCCAACCCTCACCCTAACCCAAACCCCAACCCTACTCCAACCCTAAGCCTAACCCTACTCCAACCGTCCAGCGGCCAAAATCAGAACCAGAACCAGAATCAGCAACAGCACCAACACCAGCACCAGAACCAGAACCAGACTCAGACTCACTAACCCTAACCCCAACCCTCACCCCCCTTCCAGACGAGCCCCCCTCTTCTTATTATTTGTCTGATTGACACACATGTCCATCTCCACCTGTTCTACAAAAATGCCTCTCAGACCCTTAAGCTCTGCCTACTTAGATTTTCTGCCATTTTTAATTATGTGAAAAACACATTCTTGCAATCTCCTCCTACACGCTGGGTCCGATTCATACCAAATGTCCTGTGGATCATTATTGGACCTATATATGCAGAAATTATTAAAATATTGTTGATAGCTTATTGCTTTCTTAATGATAAGGACGAATGAACTTCTTAGGGGCGTGGCTTGTACATCAATACTTATAACTTCAAAACCATTGGGCCTAGTGTCACTGGATTTGCAGCATATATGCCCATTGCATCCTGTAAGATGCCCTGAAATTTGTATGCCATTGAAACACTAGGGGGCGCTACAGTCATTCGGCCAATTTGGGCATTTTAGATCATTTTTCGCCAATTTCAGCCTTTGTACTCTAACGAACTCCTCCTACAGAATTAATGCGATTGACTTCAAATTTGGGCAGGATGCTCTTTAGACCTTTGTGATGAAAAATTATTAAAATCGTGAGTTTTTGTCCAACGGCCTTGACTTGGCATGGCCCATTTCAAACCCATTTTGTACGGTTCGCTATGATAGAGAAAGGTGTTGTAACTCCAATGTACATAATTTAATCCACCCAAAATATCTCATGCATCATGCCGGTCCAGGCCTGAGCACATTCCCATGAAGAAATGTTCACAATTTCATAGGATGCTCAAAAACTCATGCAACTTTACAAATGTGTCATAGGTGATGGAAATAAGTAATCCATATGGGTTTCTGCCTTAATAGTTAAAAATCCCCTGAATAGCGCCCCCTACAAATTTTAAAAAGAGCAGCCCCAGCGCTACCTTACCCCTACATATATGACATTTCGTAGGCATATGTATCATATGGACACTTAAAAGAAAGTCTCTTGGCACCATGCTCTAAATCGTACCGGAAGTCAGACATTTGTATTTTGGTTTGATTATTTCATTGTATTTTTACCTTTTTCTAAGCGCTTTACTTTACGATCTCCTAGGGAGTTCATCAGATCTACTTCAAATTTGGTCAGTATGATCTAAAGACCTTTGTGAAAAAAATGTATCAAGAGCTATACATTTCACGGAACCGTGACCATGGCGTGGCGGCCATTATACCTGAATCCTCATTAAACAAGCTCATATAAATCCTCTAGACTTCCGCAAATCTGCCCCAAACTTGTCATGCTTGATAACAGTCACGGCCTATTTTCACTCAAAGTCAAAGCGCCACCTACTGGCGAAAGGAAATCAGCGTTACATGACAAACGGCATCGGATTTACATGACGCTAAAGCGTAAGTTCAGTCAGAAGACCACACTCTTGCAAGCCGTAATTTATTTCTCATACACCTGCCAATCACTTCTCAGGCATGCTCACTCATTATTTACTTGCAGTCATTGTTCGGGGCTGTCAAACATGACACCAACTGTTTAGATCAGCTGGTCTCCTCTATCCAATAAGAACATTGAAAAATAATACATGGTTTGCCGTCTCATCTTGCCACTGTCTCTTTTACATATGACCATCTCTCTACCTTCAGTTCATTCATGTTGCCGTCATTCATGCACCCCTCCACCTCCTCATCTCTGCCCAGTCTTTACAGATCAATCAGCTTCATCAACTCATCATTCTATCAGCCTCATCAGCCACCACCACCACCAGGTCTGGACTCCACAGGGGGATTTATCTTGTTGCTGATCGGGGCAAACGGCCCTCAATTACAAATCTCCCTGTAGAGTCCAAGCGCCAAAGACTCTGAGACTTTATCATCACATATCATCTGTTGACAATGAACAATTATCTTTTCTTTATCCGACTGGTCTCTCCTGATTGAAATGACATTTACATGACGTGGTCTACACTTCACAGAGAAACATGATGCATGTTGTTGAACGTGTCGTCTAGCGGCGCACAGTGGATACAGGAACTGGTGAAGTATTTGCAAAGCGTAACGTCCTGCGTCACACACTCCACACGGGAGAAAAACGTCAAACTGGCGGTCAAACGTTCTCGGCCGAGCAAGCCGGCGTCCCGCCAGCGCCCCCGACGCGCGCAGAAGTACGAGGACCCGTTCATCGCTGCTCGCAGCTTTAATTTTTATTCATCTTTTAATCTATAATATGTCAAAAACTCTGAAAAAATACATCGGAGGCAATATTGCTTATTTATTTTTGACCGACAGTCAAGAATATAAAGATGTGCTATTTACAATTAAATGATATAAAGCAAAGAACATTATGATATCCTCACTTTTAGGAAGTTGGAACCAAAAAATGTGTGTTAGTTTTTAGTTTTGCAAAAAACTGAAATGAGTTCTACTTACAATTTAATTTGAAGTTGGTTTTGGTAACATAACACTGGCGATGATTTACATCCTTTTCTTTTAAAATATAATTTATCTTAACACAAGCTCAACTTACTTTTTCTTCCTGGAGCTTTCATCCGTACCCCACTGTCTCCTTTTGTCATACTGTTTCCAAGGTCGAGAGTGAAATTCCAAGATCAAGATATTTTTTTTCTTTTTTCTAATGGGTAAGCACTTACTTACTAAACGATCAGAGGGGGATGGAATAGGGGGCCTTATTCAGTAAATTAAATACCCATTAAATCTAGGCTTTTTATCACATTGATGCCTATATCTTGTTAATCCAATATTGCCATAAAGCAGATTTGCCTAATGATTTACAACATTGCCTTCAATGGTCTAATATTCAACTGCAGCACTATATTAAAAGTATGTCTGTAGAAACAGCATAACGTCTTGACAGATACCTATTGTTTCATGGAATATATCACGATAATGCCCAACTCTAACACTCTATATAGAGCTCGTTATGTCTACGCTGTTCGTGGTGAGATTGCGTGTCCAGAGCTGGATAAATACACCTCTCACAGCCGCCTTATCATGGTAGTTATATAACCCTACTTATTCCGCTTGCTGACAGCTACCTTTAGAGCTAACTAATAGCCCTGCCTGCCACCTTTAATTGGAAATCTATGGCTGCATTTATTTTAGAGCATGGCTGACAAGCGCAAGTCTCTACGTTTATGTATTATCAAACTGAAAACAATCAATAACTGGAAGACAGGGCCTGATATTTCATGGGCAATACCTTTATCAATACCTAAGCAGGCGGAGACAGGACTGAAGAAGAGAGAGCAGAGAATAGATGGTTGAGTGCTGCTAACATGTGAGAGGGCAAGAGACAAGGACTGTTAAGCGCCTGTGTTGTCTTAGAATAGATCAAAGCAATTGATGTCAAAACAATGGCTGCTAAGATGTATACCTTAAACAATTCAGATGTGTGTTTGTGTATGTCACTAATGGGGAAGAAGTACATTAATTTGATATCAGATGCCCTTGGATTCTGGAACTTTTTTCCATAGTTTTATAAGTTGAAACATATGTTGGTATTACACAGCTGTTTCTTTATGTTTATAGAGTTGTCTTGGTGTATGTGTGTGGGTGCTATGCTTGCTTTGAAGTTTCGGAAGCATAATGCAGCTTGTATAGTTGTAAGACAACGAAATAAATTACCTTAGATAAAGTATGGTCAAAAACCAGAAGAGGTAGATGCAGGATAACAACAAAAGGTTAAAAAAATATATTTTAGAGTGATTCCGAAATAGGGTAGCCCCAGAGGTTTCTTGGAAAGAGTGTACAGTATATAAGAAAACAACCAATTTAAAACAAGTTCAAAGGAACACATCTGGAACAAGACAAGTGGTGTCGATGAAGGGGTACTTGAGTTCATCTGAAAGAAAAAAAGGTTGTGTAACACTAGGGGGAAAAAAGGTTGTCCAGAAGGAATAGCTGTACCATTTTTTTCTTTAAAAAGGCCAGAAAGGAGAGTGCGCATGTGTGTATATGTTCTAAATTAATCTTCAGCTCCTCATGACGATACACAAGGTAAACAGTGCTAGCATGGGGAAAGATCGGTGGGTGTTTTGGCATAACTTTGAGATTTAATGCAGTTCGAATGGGGCTTTGACGTAGTACTTGTGAAGTCGTAGATGCCTCCATACACATATGAGTGGGTGGGTGTCGAGGACCTTTGTGATGTAAAGCTGTGCAATCAGGGACCAATTAATCAGAAGGTGGCGTCACTATGAGAAGGGCTTTTGAACGTTTTGCCCTCTCCCTGGGAAACAGGATGCAGAACAAAGACTTTACCTTAATTATGAACAAGTTAAAGGACTCATTCCAGCTCTTCCTCCTGTTTCTTCTCTTTTCCTTCGTTCATCTTGTGTTTCCATGCAGCAAACAGATCATACACACACACACACACACACACACACACACACACACACACACACACACACACACACACACACACACACAAATCCTGTTTTCAGAGAGTCCACCTGGCATTGTTCGTTCCACCATAAGGTTTTCAGCAAAATAAAATTTGAATAACTCATTGCACTTTAGCTAACCCTGAAAACTAGAAAAAAGCTTTTAATCTTATACTCAAGTACCTTTTTTATCCTTCATCCTTGATTTAACTGCAAAGCACAGGCCACAGCTTTAGATGGCCAAACATTGAAGGGGCAAAAGTCCTTAACATTATGTTTTCACTTTAATGACGAGAGTTACTTTTATATTTTTACTTACTTTGACATGCAATTCAGCAGTGAGTTCATACATGTTGTCAGGCTGCATGAGATTTTTGTGAGGAGGGTTGACAGTGAGTGATGAATTAGCATAGTAATTGATAATTACTCAAAGATCAGTGGGGCCATTGTTTCTTAGACGGCTCAACATGTTTTCCCTCAGGTTTAGGTCAGCTCTAAAAGGAGAAATATAATTGAGTGCCTTGTGGCTTAATTACGGAGCTTGCACTAATTAAAGGAAAATGAATGAATAAGGGGGGCGCACACACACACACACACACACACACACACATCAATATAACTATTTTCGTTTATATTCACGATAATTTCCATATATTCACCTAAGCAACTAGTGGTCAAACAATGCATTTATTTGTTCATTGATGTAAACATTGATTGTGTAGATGTTTCTAGGCAGAGAGGGTCTTCAGATATAATGGATATGGAAGAAAGTAAAAATGGCCCGCCTCACTGTTTTTTTTGTATGCTAACAAATTAATTGTTTCATTTTGTTTAAATCACGAAGGTTTCAACTTGTCATACCAGGTTGGTATAGCAGGTATAGCCTTACAGAAGCTAAAGGAACAGTGGCTAGCCTGGAGTTGACTTACCGCTGTCTACTCGAGGATGTCCCCTCGGGCTCTTAGACATTGTGATGAGCATTTCGTTCCCATTTTGTGACAGATGACAGTAAACGTGGGTTCCCTTTACCATGGGCCCTAGTTTTCCCCAACTCAAGCCAAGTAGATATTTTAACAATGATATGTAATGACAAATTTAATATTCGGTTATAATTCCCCAACCTGCCCCAACCTCCTCAAGGAGGAAGTTGGATAGACAGGTCAATAAAACGTAAAACTCTTAGACCACAGTTCACTTCTGGCTCCCTACGGACCTTCAATGTTGGTTTCTTTTAACCATGGCTGTCATCGTTCCCAAACCGTAACCTAGTAGATATTTAAACCATGACAACAAAGGTTCCCTCATCATTACTTTGTATATTTTAGCCCAAATCTTTCCCTGACTCTTACCAAGTCGTTTTTGTGTGTACATTTTATTCTTGGCCAATTTCAATCACAGTATTTAAAAAAAAGAAATTCTCTTCAGTCCTCATCTATTTCTCAATCCTTTAAAGTAATACCCATCTCCTGATTCTGATCCCCCCTGGGTTCCGTCTTCTTCCAATCAGGCCCCCAGTGCTTTTTTTCTGTCATGTAATCTGGCAGAGGTGTTATCAAGCTAATGGCAGATACAATTTCTTCTGCCTCTAATGACGAGTAAATAATACCTTCACATCAAACCGTGTGCCAGATGAAAGTGAAGCCTCGGTGCAGATAAAAGAGGAGAGGGAGCCAATGCAGCTGTTTGTCAACTAAGGACAAGGGTGTCTGTCTATCTTTCTTATCTCTGCTTCTCTCTACAACATGTTTGTTCTTCATGTGCCCGCCTCTGCCTCTGATGTCAGATGGAATGAAACCCGGGTGTTTGTCATTGAGATCCAGGAGACCGCCACGAGTGCTCACCAGAGCCTCCCATGCACGCAATTTCCATTTCAAAGCCATCTCCTTTACCGTTATAATTCCATCTAAGGCAATTGTTAAATGAACATTCCTAACTGCTGACTAGGACAAAGATATTTTGAAAAAAGAGAGGGAGATGTATGCATCAGTAATGAAGTGGAGAGAAGGTAGGGCGAGTGCGATCAAAGGTATGGTAATGCCTATGGTAAAAAGGATGGGAACTTGTCGGGCCTGTGGAATTGGGGGTGCTGGGGAGAGACTCAGCAAGTGAAAAGGACTTCTCCTGGGGAAGGGTGTGAGGAAGAAAGCAAGTGGGGGGGACGGAAAAGGAGGAGATATTTATACAGTTAGGTTGCACAGGGGCTATAGATATGCTGCTTCAGAAATCACCTGAGAGACACAGTCCCCCTATGGAGAGGCACCTGAGAGCTTTTCAGCTATTTTATTCCCCTTTGCTACAACCTCAACCACTTTGAGCGTACAGCACAGTTCGCTCGTCTCAGATAAATCATTGATACTCCGCTCAGCAAAGGCAGATAAAAGTGAAACAATGCAGTTAGGGAAGAGTTCTGACGGCGTCAAAGTGGTGACCGTGCATTAAAAACTGTAGACCTTAATGAGAAATCCAGGCACTTTCAAAAGTTTGACGAGAACTACCAAGTGATTTAGGAAGAGACTGTTAACATTTATAGTCTCACTCCTCCTCACCTCTTGTCTTATAATACCAATAAAGTTTGGTTGCCACCTCGTCTCTCTTTCTCCTTCTATTTCTTTCCTTTTGTTAAAGCTTTTGCCTATCCTGCTATTATTTTCTCAATATCCAATATTTATTTATTGCTGAGAGGTGAATGAAGTTGGACCAACACCACAGAGTGAAATATTGAAGGTTATGAAACATTGACAACTGTCTCTGAAGTAAAAAATACAAAAATAAAATCTAAAGTAAAAGATTGAACGAGTTAAAATTATCTATTGAAACAGGTGCAAACTTTGGGATCTACAGATTGAGGAACAATGAAGAGCGACACAAGAGTATCGTAGGATCCCTCTCTTATTCCGTCACAGAGCTTGTTTAGAAGTTCTCTGAGAAGAAAAAAGTTTTGCATAGCGCACATGATTTTAGTCACCTATTCACTTGTGTTACCTATGTAGAGTCAAAGAAAGTCTTAAGGTCCAACAATAAGAAATATATATAGTTACGATTTTGAGACGTGTCACCACATAATCGATCACAAGTCAGCGCTCTAAGGTATTATCCACCAGCGCTACATTTATGTTTTTATAACCTCTGACGTGACAATTGCAAGGCCTTTCATCTCTCTCAGCTGGAGTTATTCGGAGTCAACAAACACAATCTGTTTCTCCTCTCCTTCATCTCCATCGTTCTTCCTTCATTTTTCTCCACATCTACAATTAATGCATTTATTTCAAGGCTTCCTCTTGTTCTTCAAAGACACTCACCAGGGACACAGCTGTCGCTCCAACCATCAAAGTCCTCCTGCACTCCTCCGTCTGCCCTCTACCTCGTTGTTTTTACTCTCTCCTTCCTTTCTACACACTTAGGGCTTTGCGTTTTACTTTTGCAATGACAATGAAACACTGATAGCGTATAAGTCCTCACTGTGTGTTTCTCTCTATCTCCGTCCATCCTAATGAACATTATATCATTTGTAAAATACACAACACAAAATTCAGATGCAAAATAGGCACGGCCAGTTTCTTCTACTTCCCCGCTCTCCATTTTGACTCGGTGTCTGCAATCGTCCTTTCATCTTCCCCCAGGATGTTGGCTGAGTTATCCAGGTGCACACGGCAAACACTCATTCATCTCCGACTTATCATTTCAGCCATGATACCTGACTCTCCAGCGCCACGCCGCTCTCCAGAGCAGGGCAGTCTGGGATATGACTAATGCTTTCTCCAAGCGTTGTGATTTGTCTAATCTGCCCTGCCTTCTGGGACGTGAGTAAGACTTGCTTGAATGTTTCCTGAGCTCGCCCACAGCTGGTTTCCACCTGGTTGGCTGGCCGATATCTCCCACCACCCTGCTTTATATACAATTCCTCCTATGTTCTCCACTGCGTATTTGTACGTGGTTTCCCTCTGAATCTCTCTTGCTTCATCGCTTGAAACACAGATGCAAAGGCACCTATGTACACAGCTGCAGAGAGACGGAGTGAAAAGGTAGTTTGAGGGGAACATAATTCATTGCACCTGGTATGAGCAGCACATCATTATCACTAACAACCAATATTGTTGTTCACTCTGCATGTGTATATTTTGGTAGTTGTGTAATAGTCCTTCCCTTTAAGGTTGTTATTTCCAAATAAAGAATACATTAAACTTCCAGGTACAAATGTTTTTCTCCAAGGAAATCTCTCCTTTAATTCACCCAAATATAGCTGCTTAAACATGTTTTCCTTCAGGCTTATTTAGTTAATCAGGGAAAAGAAATTCTATTGTCAAGAGGGATTTCTTTACTTGAAGTGTTTGAAAGTTTAAATTCAATGAGCGCATGCACACACAGCTATACACACACCAGAAAACACATACAGGGATCGGCACAAAAACAGGAACACCTGTATAAAGTAATGTAATCCAGCGCAGTAGCCTTGAACTCATACTACTGTTCAATTTCTGGTAACTTCGACCCGGGACATTGCTTGTTATGTCTGATGGGAAATTAAGTAACGCAAAGCATTGGAGCTATCCTAGATACTAACAGGGCCAGACACAACAGGTACCATGTTGCTCCTCATTCATTGAGTAATGGAAAATGTTTGAAAAGGACATTAGAAATAGTTTTCATTTTATTGTTTGTTGCTTTGGAACATTGTACATCGAAACAATAGGCAATCAAATTAAGTTTCTTTTTTCTGCCTATTTTCTTTTAAAACTTAAAAAAATAGAATAAAAGTAAGTCCAATTCTGCAAAACCATGCAAATCCAACTTGTAGCATTAGAAACTCGTGTCTGATCACCAGACAATGTTTAGTTATCATGACTAGTACCCCAATAGTTCCCAGGCCATTGGAAGGTTATACTGTACCTGTAGACTTACCATAACCATAATTGCTACTTGCTTAATCCCTTAACCTAACCTAACCGTAAACTTCAACCATGTCTTCTCCCTAAAATGTAATGATTTACATTATGGGGACTTGCATTTTAGGTCCCCCAATCCCACCTAACAGCCCTCCCCCCACCACACACACACACACAGCCTCTAAACCCATTCATACCTGTGTGTAAAATCATGTATATAAATCACTGAAAAGCCCTCACCTTGACCGGGATTACTGGATCTGAATTTACTCCCCTCAGTGCAGCCTTTGACTTATAAGCATTCGCACTGCAGTAACACCATATTGCTACAGCGCTAAAAGCTTATAGTCATCTCGTTGCTAAAATTCAGCTGGGAGATACATGTAGATGTGAGACACCATTGGGACTTGGAGAGAAATGTATCCCTGTAACGGTTTGAAGTCATGAAATATGGAGTGAGATGGTATCAAACTGGAAAGAAATACAGGTCTCAGGACAGAACAGGAACAATCTATAAAGAGATGGGACGATTCAGTTTTGATAACATCTCCAAGCAAGTGAGGGAATAGGCAATAACGTTCAACCCGAGTGACACATCGGGATTATATCTGTCTCTTGCATCAAGCCTCTTCTCGGGTGCAATCCTGAAACTGGCACATAATATAAATATATATACATATATATCATTTATTTTACACCCTTATTTAATCATCCCACAGCCAAATGGTTAAATACAACTTGAGTTATGACTGTAAATATTATCTAGAAGAGCTGTAGAATGAACCTTCCACAATGTTGTTTAACCTTAACGCAGCATGCCTATTTTCCTGTAACATGCAGGGTCTGATTTCAGTTATGTGCTCATGTTGAGTGATTATCCACCGTAGCTTGACCACTCTTATTCACAGTAACTCGTAGGTATGCATCATTTCATTCATCAAATTTGTTGTTTTTTGCTTTTCTATTTTTCTTCTTTTTTTCACCCGTTAATCCCTATTAATGCTTTGGGAGCTAAAGCAGGGATTGCATTGATTTAAATCATAACCCCTTGCACATTTCCTCTGGCTACAGTGAGAGCTCATGGTAAGTTGGTTTCTAGTGACCTTATGAGTAAAATTATTGTGAGCTGGGAGATCAAGAGTTTTATTTCCAAGATGACTCTGGCGAGTGGAATGTTGTGAAAATCATTAATTTTACATCTGGAGGCCACATGATATTATTATTATTTATGAAAACATAAATTGAATCAGATTTTTTTCTGTTCATGATGCTATATCTGTCTGTTTTATTTCCCTTTAATAATTTTAAGAGTATAGTTTTTGTGTAATTTAATTAATTGAAATGATAAACTAAAGCAGTACAGTGAATAATTAAAATAAGTATTAAAACGTATGTGTATCCTTATATCTGCTTCTTTGCATGTGTGCATACTGTAGTTGTTTTGGCTTTTGTCAATGCAAACAGAATACAACCAGCTGCATGTCTTTGTCCATCTGTGTGTGTGTGTGTGTGTGTGTGTGTATTTGTGTGTGTTGGTCTGTGTGTGCTGTCCCTCTCTGTCTCAGTGACCTGTAAGTGCTGAAAAGTAAGTGAACCCTTCACTGATAAGTCCCACTGCCACATTGTGCTCTGCCCAGCCATGAGCCACCTTGCATTTTCACTTACTCTCTCACCAGGCCCCCGCCAAACACACCCACACATACACACCTCTCTTTGTCCCTTAACTAAACCCCTGTAATCCCTCGCTCATACTTCTAAACAGAACACAACAGCACAGACTATACCTTCCTTGCTGTGCCGACTGGTAAAAGCCACAGGGAGCCCCCTGACCTCATGCCAGTTCGCTCCATCTCCCCAGGTCTGAACCGCAGCAGAAGGACAGTCACTTGTTCCCCAAGGCCGGGACTCTTGTACCCAGCAACACTCACGCAATCAGACACACACACACACACAAGCACGTCAATAACTCTTGCTTGTGTTCAGTATGATGGAACTTTAGTGTATGCTGCCAAAATGCCATTCAGTCTCTCATGACTGCTTCCTCCTGATAAGTAAGAAGGTCATCTCCTAACTTTTTTGCAATATAGTCAGTGGGAAAAACATCATTCATTTTTAACTACTAACAATAACTTGCAACATTTTCATGCTCTAATTAAAACATTAGGTTTTTAAGCAACAAGCCACAAGAAGCCTCAAGTGGCTTCGTACTTTTATAAAACAGTTACAACATATACCTGGCAAAGTTTCATAAACTAAACACATTGCAAAAAATAAAAATGCAATAATTAATGGATAACAAATAACCGTTCTTCCACCCACCAATGTGGTTCTTCAGCGACATTTAGCACAACGGTTGCTAAGCAACACAAAGATGGAGTGAAAAGCATGCTTAAAGTCTGGGCTGACTATTACCATTTATCTGGATATAGCCATTGTTTGCAGGGACAGGAATGTTTGACTCTGGACTGGTACGTTTTAATCACCCCCATGGGTTCTAATATACCAAACCTTAGGAGAAAGAACAGAGTCCCAATCATGTTGCGGTTACATCATAACCACATGGTACAACTCTTATGCTATACTTTCCCTGAGCTGTTGTCACTTGCTATCAATATAATTTTTGTTTGCAGTGTTGCCTGGTTATAATTGTCTACAAATAAAAAAATTCAAGTTATCTGAAGTTGCATCGTTAACTTTCCATTGATCGTTGTAGTTCACCCGCTTTGGTTGGAGATAAAAGGCCGGTGGATTGGGTGGCAGAAACGACAAGTATTTCTCCCTGGCTGCTCAAACATAAATCCCTGTGGGGTTCGTTTGTTTGTTTCGCTGGCATGTTTGTGGTTTTTGTGTGCATTCAGTGAACGGACTACATAGTCTGTTTAGCGAACCTGAGCTGAAGTTGTTGCTAACGTCAGGGCTAACCCACTTCCATTTAATGTGCAGGTGGCAAGCAAGACACAGGAACTTGGCTTGGGTCTTGAGGAGTTGTAGCATTTATTCCCTGACAGCCTGAACTGTACACACAATGCACTGCTACATTCACAGCTACAGTGTTGCTGCTAACTTCATACTCACCGCCACACGCTCTTCCTCTCTCTCTCTTTCTCTCTCTCTCTCTCTTGATAATGTGAAGCACGCACACAGTTATAACAAGATATTCCTTATCCTGCCAGGTCTAACCGTCAGGAAATTATGTATAATTTCCTGACGGTTAGACCTGGCAGGGTTATGTATTAAATACATAATTTCATGATTCTTAAACCCCTCAGGTAGTGATCTTAGGGCCAGTGGGCACGACGTGCGCCTAACTCTTTTTCTTCCTACTCTAACCTGTCCATCTTTTCCAACCATTTAGCCACGCTTAGCCCACCCGTTTAATCAAAATTCTCAACAACATCTGATATTTTGAAACAATAGGTGACTAATCCGCGCAGTAATCTTATTGTAATGCAGTCACAGCTGTGTGTTTGTATTGAGTATTCTACAAAGTTTTTTTTAGAAATGTGGATTTGTATGATCACTAGCCCCTTGTAAGGTATTTTAAGGTGTAGGGTGTTTAGATATATGCAAAGGAACACACATAAATGAGTGATATTCCTTTATGTGACAACACAGAAAGAGAGCACTATTGAAGACAAGAAAGAAAAAAAACAATCAGGCATCTGAGTTTATGGAGCAATGCCATTTTTTATCACGCGCAATCTAATGTTTTGCACCTGCACTTGTCTGGTAATTGTGTTGCTTCAAACAAACCCCTTTGCTTGGTGGTTGGTTAAATGTTGCAGCTGAGGTTGTGTTTATGCAGATCATTGGGTGCGGTAACATTCTGGCACTCATTTTGGCATAAAATTGAATTTGTATTTCATTCCTGCCTGTTCAGACCACCTGTTATCACAGTGTGGTTGCTGTATATCCTTTTTGCCTTTTCACATTGATAGACATTTTTTGATGTAGTGAAATTCAAAATTTAAACAGCCTACTATATAGCTTTCAAAACAGTTAGGGTAGAGTACATTGTGCAGTTTAATTTCATGGTTATGCTTCATGGGTTATGTTACGTACCCTTTTGTCTAGTAACAGGTTAAATAAAGTGCATAATTAATGAATAACTTCAAACTTCTGACACACGATCAGGCTCTAACAAAATGGCTGCATGACCTACTGTGCCTTTCTTAACACCACAGCAGAAAACTGTTAATGAACTAATGAATTGTTGATATCATATTTAAACATGCAATCTGTGAATAAGATTTAGTTTATGGCCTCCCTCCCTCTCTTTTTGCAGGCATTATCGCAATATCACCATTAAAACCAAGATCCCGTGGATAATGATTCAACTGAATGTATTATTCTGATCTTCATTACAACTGGGACTGAAAATTGAAAATACAACATTTATGATTTGTAATTAATTGTAAATATAAGCTCAGTAAATATATGTTTTGTGTTTACATGTTGACCGCTTACTGTGACCTTCAAAACCCTAATATTTTCCATACAGCATGAATCTCAGTAAAACATTTACATCGTAATAAATACATTGATTATTCATCAATATGAATGTTTGACTGAAGAGCTCAATGCCATAGATAAATGGAGAATGCAATGCCCCACAGTGCTTAATCAGGTATACATATAGATTTGTCTTAGCAAGTGGAAGAGAATGATACAAGGCTTGTTAAGTGCTTTGATACATCCACCAGGTGGCCAAGAATAGCCAGAGCTCCCTACAGGTGAGCGTTTGACGTTATAGTAATTTACTGGTGTGCCCGCATATTACAAAAAGTATTTGTCTATGCTGTAGGGCTGTCACAATACCAAAAATGTGACTTCGATACGGTTCCCCGCAGACATATCTCAATACTGATACTGAAACGATCTAAAACATCAGCAAAAGTAATGGAATAATAGATATGTAATAATGTATGAATTAAAAGAAAAGCGACCGGCCCTGAGTCACAAGGTATGATTAGCACTCTTTTACCATAGCGCTCATTGAAGTGATCTCGTTCTGCATCTCACCACTTAGATAATGAGTTAAGAGCAACTCTCTCTTCTTTTGCCTTACTTTTTCTAAGTGCTCCTCAGAAAGGGGTTCATAATTTGAACAACAACTCAAGAGTGCCAAGAAAATTGCCATTATGGACATTATCAAAATTCAAGGTTTTGCCTCTGAATTCAAGATTTCTTAAAGCCAAAAGAAGAAAGGTACACATGCAAAAGCCTCTTTAAAATAATTTTATTCTACTCTACTTCTGTCTGAAGTTGTTTTAAGGTGACCATCAACTCTCTTTGCTGCCAATAGTGAGTGCTGAAGGTGTTACCATTTCACCATTCTTTGCCATTTGATGTTTGCTAATTTCACTCCATTCTTGCTGTTCAGTGCAGTTTTGGATGGCTGCTGTCCACTCATGACAGAACAGAAAGCATGGGATACAATACAGAGACCCTCACTCACTATAAATAAGCCAATCCCTTCTAATGTTCTAACACCCATTGGCTTACTTTTTATGTTGAAGATAATTTGGATGAATGGCCTGTGTCCTGACAGTCTAGGGGATTATTCCTAATTGCACGAATACTATTATCAAATAACTGCACATAATTATGCAGACAGTCTGTAGTTCTGTATGTTTTGTGTTGTTGTTTCCATCAAGTTTAAGGAAAACTGTTGTTCTCAATTCACCCTTTGCTTAGCCCTACCCCTTTGTTATTAACTGCTGCCTCACCATTAAGCTGTCAGACCAACCATGGAGCCCACACTGTCACTAACTGCACTCCCTGAAATGTTATCACTTTTTTGGAGAAAAAAAAAGTGATTTCAGAGAGAAGTAAAAAGAAAGGTAACAATGAAGATTGAAGCTAAAGCCTACAGATCACAGTATAAAAGTGAACCACCACATAATCTGTCGAGTTCAATAAAATGTAAGGAACAACACTGTCTATAAAGCTTGGTAGGTCTTTATTCACTGTTACAATCTTTAAAAAGAAGAAGCCTTTTGTCTACACATTGAGAACAAAACTTGAGTTTCTTCATTTTGATTAAATATTTATACAAATAAAATTATGATTTAATAATCAATGCATGTCTGGAACTTGGCCTTCAAGAAGAAACTGCACCACATTTAGTGAAACACTAGGGCAAGATGCATAATCGATGCATTTGCATCTCACACCTCCTGCATACTTCATGGTAGCGGACAGACAGTTTTCTAGAGTGCAAGTGATGTGATAAAGTGGACATGAAATATAAGTTGAGACATGAAACTCTATAGTTAGTGTTTGTTCAGGTTGTTTGCCAATTTCAATGATTGTGTTATTATGTTGGCAGTCTACACAGCATTTTTTTTGAATGGCAATTGAATGCACAATTATAAACTTTGGTTTTTGAGTTATGAATTTTATCTTCATTTGTATTTACATTTGAGCGATCATTTACCTTTGTTCCTGACTTCTAATTGTATTCTGACTTATGAAGCACTTTGTGAAATTTATTTAAACATGAGCTTTATAAATGAACCATTGATCATGTTTCTGACATTTAATAATGATGTTTGAGATATCACTGCATGGTCTACAGATATATGTGATAAATTAGTGGTATAGGCACTATAAATAGCCACAGCCATGCGTATGAAAGCTGCTCTGGTGCTGTTGGCGAATGTCACATGCAACACAATCACTTAAATTGCACATCTTTGCCGTTCTTCTATTTGACAGTTCTAATGAGTGGTGGAGCGAGCACAGGTATGTATTGATAAGCAAACATATGTTTAAGGTCCACTTCTACATCCAATTATGGATAACTGACGGGGAGGAAATGAGGCCCGTCCGCCCAGCTTTACAAAACTGACAAAAATAATGTAAATCCATATTTATTGTCTTTGTGCTTTTGTCTTGAATCTACACAGACTTTTCTGCATCTGTATACAATTGCTAAACAAAAGAATAATTCATCATAGCATGTAGTGCACCTGACACTAGACTAAGGCTGTACAGTTATCCCCATTAAATATTTGAAATATTGAGTTTAAAATATTGGCTTCTCCCCTCCAGCAATGGAGAGGAGAAGCCGAGGAGGAAACAACTTTTATTTGTCAATGAGGTCATCAGGCATAGACATCAATTCACTGGACCCTTCAATCCAGATCGCAGTGTAATTAAGAGTCATAGAGTGACAGACAGATACTCTTTTACAGTGAAGAAAAACAAACAAACTTGCTCATGGTGTGAATAGGTCATCATGTGTTTTTTTACCTGGCTTGAATAATCATGTTGTAACCACCAGAAGGGGTTGATGGTGTCGTCTTACCTTCTCAACAAAAACTCTTAGTGGTTTAGCAGTGAAGTGGTGTTAAGCATTTGATCTTTTTATTGATAGCAGTGACTGGACACATGAGAAGAAAGAGAGGACCCTGACTGAATTAAACCAGAGATCTTAAGCTTAGGTTGTGTTCATCTTAGACCACTAGGAT